>JAJGOT010000018.1:1057500-1267500 GCA_022457155.1 Cladopsammia gracilis
ATATATATATATATATATATATATATATATATATATATATATATAAAGTGTAGAACTGGATATTCGTAAAACAGTGCTCAATACATTAATGTAGAGCGAAGTATATGTTTATGGAGGAAAGAAACAAATAAACTACGTTTTCATCCCGACAAGCCTGTTTCGTGGTTGCCCACTCATCAGGGGATATAAATTATATATAATTTATACAATTGGGGATCATACACTTGCTGCCAATGAAAAAATGCCGTATTTTGTTATCCCTAGCTATCGGACAGGCTTGAATACAAACACTAACTTGCAACTTTTTGGTATAAATTCAGTGAAATTCCTTCTGTAATGTTAGCTTACTCTATTATCATATTACACACATTTATACGGCAGTTTCGACATTTTTTTTTTTGTCTTAACCGAACTCCACTTTATTGAAAAACTACAAGTTGGTCTACCATAATTACTTGATTTATGTCAGACCGACTGAACTCAAGTTTTGGGGAAGTTACTCAGATTGTGCGCGATTCCGTATTCTACAATGTAAACTTGGTGTATGAGTACTGATATCATTTTCAAAATAGAGTTCGAAATGTGATTTAGCCTCTACAGCGTAATGTACTTACAAGAGCATGGAGTTGATAGCCATCACTCTCTGTAGACTTGGAGCCTCTTGCGGTATGCACAGCTACCTCGTAAGAATATGTGCATTTGGAGTGCTGGACAAATGCAAGACGCTTTTCTTTTAGTTCTGCAAATGTTGGTGCATTTTTGCTAAAAACCAAAGCTGAAACTTGAAGAAATAGCAGAACCAAGCGGTGCCAATCCATGGCGCTCGCTTTCTTGTAAAACTTTATTCAGTGAGGTTGAAATATGCCCGTTCGTGCTTACATTCCAGAGAACACTTTGATTCTAAAAGCATTGTCATCATCTGCGCTTCTACAGGGTTATTAGGTCACATTATTATGGACACTTGAATGCGCAACATTATTTTTTTTTTTTAAAGACAAGGATTTAAATGGAAATACAAGAAGCTGTATTCGAGCCGGGGGTTAATCATTTTTGTTCTTCTAAACTGAATACATGAACATCTGTTCGACTTGGCCTTGACGATTTTAAAATAGAAAGAATCGATAATCAGCTTGTTTTTGTATTAATTTAAATGTTACTAATCCGTGTTTTATTCTATTTCTGTATTTTTTTTCTAGATTTCTATAAGCATTAGATCCTCTTACATGTGTCACCTAATCTTACTTAGGACATATACGTTCCACGCAAAAGAGCAACTGAAACGCGCAATTAACAGTAGAGGCAGCACAGCCGAAAAGTCAAAATACTGGTCTTGGCCCCCGTGATGAGGCCGTTTTAATGAAGAAAATGAAAAGAATGATTGTGCGAGCATTATGTTACCTCAGTTTTTAAATACCAGAACTGAGACAAAAAACAATAAAGAAGCTGTAGGATAGATTCCGTTATTTCAGTTGTAAACTTTGACGATTATATTTTAAATTCTCAACTTGAGACGCCGGATTACTTCCTAAAATAGCACCTGAAACTGGCAATGGCAGTATAAATAAGCAATTGCTTTCTTGTCATTTGTTATTCCTTGAAATTGAAATGTGCTCTGTGCCTCTGTCTTGCTTCCATTCTAGGGAAATACTTCGGGGCAAATTCGATTAAGAACCAGCTGAAAAAGATATTGAAAAGCATTGTCATTCACTGTGCTTCTACGGGGTTATTGGGTCGTGACAAGAGAACATAAAGCTATTATGTTCTCTTGGTCATGAATTTGCAATATTCTCCTGAGAAAAACGATTCTTTGACTTTGGTTTTGTGTATCAGATCCTTAAATATTATACTTCTTCTTTTTCAAAGAATCGGCACGCTACCTGCTGGTTTTCATTCCAGCTGTGTCACTGTGATGTGTTTTGGCTTGAATAACACCAAAATACTTTAAAATAAGATACCTTTGTCTATTTGCGTTTCTCCGATGCCACATGGTCAACTGCTAATTTAAATCGTAAATATTTGTTAATACATTTCAGACGTGTGAGCATTCCTTTCAATATGATTAGTTCTTTCGAAACCCGAATCGGGATCGGGAAGACGGCGATATCTCGCAGACACACTATTGTTCTGACAGGTCGTGCCTGCCATTAAACTAGTCCAAGACGTCTGTTCCTCAAGAGATTAGCTTTTAAAAATAAGAAAGTACCTGAATTATGAGAACCAAAATAACGACGACCATTTTCTTCGCGTTATGCCTTGCAATGCTTTTCAGCGAAAGCAGTTCTTTTTTGTGGAGACGACGCCGAAGACGTAGACCTCCTAAGTGTGTACCCAAGGATTGCAAAATCAGCTGGTCAGGATGGAGCAGTTGTTCTTGTCCTTGTGGTTATGGTTGTGAACAATACAGAGATCGAACTATTACAACTGAAAAGAACTCTTGCGGGAGGTGTCCTTATCCTTCATGGGAATCACAAGAATGCAACACGGAGGCTTGGCGCTGTCGACATGGCAGCTACCGATTGAGCTACGGGTGTAGTTGTAGGTCAGGATTTACGGGAACGTGTTGCGAGAAAGGTGAGTGCAGTTTACAGACCTAATTTTTAGTCCAACGAAGATATTTTTAGAACGAAGATATTGACTGTTAACTAGTTTATTATTCATATTTAAGTTAAACCAATTTTCATTTTTATTGTAATTGTGTATCCATTGTGTTTTTAAGGTGGCAATATTAGTGTCCTATTGAGTGCCAAAGTGGAAGTATTTCTGCTTTGGAGAAATTATAATTTTTTTTTTAAAGTAACAATCCGTGTAAGAAGTAGGCAACCAAAATGCACGGAATGCAGAAGGGTGTGAATTGTGCTATTGTTGAAACCGTCCACCTCATTGGCTAAAACATGAAAATCTTCCATAACTTCATCAGGCAGTGCATTTATTTATCTCTAGTTTACTAATTGATTCCCTTTTAGTGAAAACTATTGTGATTTTTAATGCAACAAAAATTCTATGTGGGGTACATGGAAAATTAGAAGTCTTTCTTGGCCATTGTTTTGGAGTCTCACGATTGGATGAAATCTTGTAACACAAAAGAAACATCGCTTTAAAATAAAGTTTCAGTAAATTTTATTTGAAAACCATGTTGTCCATAGGCTGACGTATTCTCAGTACGAAAATCTAAACATTCTTATGTGGGGAAAGCGAAATGCAGCGGAACAATAGAGAATTGCCTACTTCTTACACGGATTGTTACTTAACGATCACAACGACGGTTATTATATAAACACCGATTATCGTGCCATTTCATTTTAGATCTTTTAAAGGCTTTCATTACCATGCCTAAAAAAATAAACAACCCTTATTCAAAGCCAGGACAATCCGCACAACTCAAACCCACAAACATTTCATACTACACGGTATTTAATAGTAGTAGATGAACAGGATGAATGTATAACCAACCTTTCATGTGAATTTCGAGCTACGAAATCAATGAATGAATCAATCAATTAATCGATAAATAAATAAATAAATAAATAAATAAATAAACAGAGAAACAATATATTAGATAGTGTTTCACGCAGTCGTAGGAGTGCTCGATGCAAATACATGCAGAGCGAAATACAATTTCAGATAGAAAATTTCTTGAGACAGTTACTCGAGTTTCACGCTCAGCGGAGTGCGTGAAACTCGAGTAACTGTTTCAAGAAATTTTCTATCCGAAATTGTAAATAATTACATACATACATAAATATGTAAGTTAATAAAAACTGATGTACATTAAGGCCCCGTCTACACGGGTTCGGACAAATTTTTGCACGGACGAATTTTGTTCCTAGACCACGTGTTTACATGGATCCGTGCAAATTCTGTTACAGATTGCAGTGGTGTTTACACGGATCCGTACAAATTTTGGACCAGTTGCGGCATTTGAATGGCTTTTTAACGTCTCTGTTGTGATTGGTTATCGCTAATGCTTTAAACCAATCATGTTGCAGCCCTTGCAGCACGCGGCAAATCAAACATGGCGGCAGACAAAAACTTTACGTGGTCTGATGAGGAAATTAATTTATTGCTAGTTATAGACTACAAAGCAGGAAAGCAGGGGAAGGAGTTGATTGGGAAACAAAATTGTAACAAAAATGTTTCATTTTTGCTACGCAGCCAGGCGAAACATAACTAGATTCCATGACTTAACCGCGCTATCCGAGCAAAAAGTTGCACGGTTCGGGTGTTTACACGAGTCCGTACGAAATATGGAACCGTGCCGGTCAAAAAGTTGACCTGCTTTTTTCAGGTCCCAAACTTGCACACTTAGCCGTTCAAAAATTTGTCCAGTTCCGCCGATCCCGTGTAAACGCAAGGTGGAACCGTGCAAGTTTTTGTCCGTGCAAAAATTTGTCCGGACCCGTGTAAACGGGGCCTAACTCCACAAAAATTAACTCCCTTCAATCAAATAAAAAACTTTGCTTTTTAACGTAATATTGCGTTAATAGAAAACACCGGGTTTACTTTTTTCAATAGTAATTATAACAGTTTTTTCTTGATCATGGCAGGGGGAAGGGGAGGGCTTTTTGTTTGATTTTGTTGTTTCGTCAGTCCTTTAGGCCACTACTGTATCACCATCGATGATTTTAATATGTAAACAGTGAAATGTCTCTAAGTATAGCGTACCGTAACTTGGTTTCCTTCGGACTTGTTAATGTTCTACTGCTTGAACTGGAAATCGCAAAATTGTTGCCGCAAAACACAAAAATATCACCAATCCGCAAAATAAAACAACCCCAAAAATTTCATGCTATACTGTATTTTATGAAAGGGCTGTAAGAGCCATCTCGTGAATACGAAAGCGCGGATTCTCGCGTACGTCTGTGGAGTACAAAGTAGATACTCCATATTACAAATAACTGTTTTCATCCAATAAGTAAGAACCTGTGTAAGAACCTATTCAGCATAATTTTTCACCACTCATCCAATATATAAGAACCATTTCAGTCTGTCACAGAAAATCACGGGTTCTTTTATAGTAATTTATTTGTAAAAAAAGGGGGTTAACAACTTGGAGCGTTTCAAGTATAGACTGTTTATTCATTCAGGCATTTATGACAGCTCATTCAGTAGTCTCTTACTTATGATTGTCAACACCTGAACTTTGTCACGCAAGAGACATTGTAGACAACTAGATTGAACTGCTCTTTGAGCTATAATAAATAAATATGCGTTTTAAGCACAAAGTCACTTATGCCTTATCAGGCCTCAGATGCTAGTTGCGTGCTTTATACCGTGCCATTAATAGTGCGTTGTTTGTAGTGTGTGTAATCGATACAAAGTTATGCCTTATCAGACTTTTATACATAGCTGCGTGTTCGCATGTTCTCTCCTATACAGCGCCTTGAGTTGCCGTGAGTTCATCATTTGCATATCTCATTTTACTGTATTCTGTTTTCTCCCACCTCACCCCCTCCCGCCTTATCAATAAAGCTGGACTACAGGCTGGGTACATACCTGCCACTTACACCTACACTCTTGCGTACTTACTTATAAGCGAGAAAAGTTGTTAATGCGGGTTAATAATATCGTCAGGTTAATAATACAGCGAAACGTACCGGGTTTTTTTCTGCGTTATCAACGAACATTATCTGATAAAACAGCGTTAAATTAAAAAAAAAAAGAATAAAAAAAGAAAATAGAACAGTGAGGAGAACAATCAATTGTCACTATGTCTAGAATTTCCACTTGACCTAGGCCTTCAAAACGCTGTAAATAATCTGAATGCATTTGTGACAAACCTCGCCTGTTGTGTTTTCCTGTGTATTTTTCTCTTTTGGGAGGCTTCTAAAAACCGCGTTGGTCGAATTTCTCTTTAACAATCGAAACCCTGAAATTTGTTTCAACAAGAGGCTTCAGGTAGCCCACACTCATGTGCATGCGAAAGAAAGTTTCATGGTTTATTTTGAACGAGTCACGCAACCCCTCCCCCAACGAATTTTGCGTGACACACATTGCACCATCACTCAAGACATGTGATTCTCGTTCAAGCCCACACTAGTCTAATACTTCCCAAACCGTGAATTATTTCTATTACATTGGGTTATTCCAGAAAAAAATCCCTCCCCCAACGGATGGCAAGATTTTTTGACCCCTCCCTCCGCCCGGATTTAGTGGCCCGCTAGGCCCTCCCCCCTCTCCCTGCCCGGATTTCTAATTTTTGGAAACCCAAAATTTACAGGTAATGAAAAAAAAATACATGTAATCGCATTCAGGAGATTCTATTTTTATAATTTTCAAAACTGTGGTGATGAGTGCTATAAATTGGTGAAATATTTTAAAAATAAATATTGCGTGGCGCATCATAATCCCCCCCCCCCCCCCCGTGATTTCAAGACCAAATCGAAATGAATTTTTTCCAAAAAACTAGTTCCTTAAATAACTGCTTTGATTTTGCCATGTATTAGTTTTTTCCGGCTTCACAATTTCTTCAAAGTGTTGTCGCAAATACATAATTTTGTTTCATGCAAAATTTCGTATGAAATGTAATTCGATCGCGCGCTGTTTTTCTTGATAATCCAAAGTATTTTTTCTTAAGGTGAATACATTTTAATGAAACTCATATTTCCTTGAATGAAAATGTCTTTCCCTTGAATAAAACAGTTAAATGCTTATCAGAATTCAGTGATTTTCTGCGTCCGGAAGGCTTGGCGATTTATTTATCCTAATTCAGCCTAATTGCAGCCTCGAGCGCTTTTTTATAGCGTCCGCGAATTATATAAACATCACAAAATAATATTTAAATTATCTAGTGTTTTCTAACTGAAATTTCCGACTTTTCCTGTCCGTGTATATAGAATACCATTCTTATCCGTAAAGATGATTCTCATAATGTTTTCGCGAATCAAAAAAATCTTGAAAGCAAATTTTATTTCAGAAAGCGCTATTTTACTAGCGTGCCTCTACCGTGATTATTAAGAAAATACTCAAACAAGTTTGATCGCAATTTGCCTTTAAGTATTAAATTGGAAGCTTCTAATTATTTGATATTTTCTTAAGGTTTAACGCATCAACTATTTTTATAAAAGCAATACACTAGAAAGAGTGGAATAAAATTTTGGACCTTTGCGTATATCAGATTACAAAGAATGTAGACGAAAGAAGCGATGTGAAAACTGGGCAATTATATACATAGCACAAGAATTAAACATCTCCTCAGTCTACAATAATTAGTGTGAACAATTTTCGAATAAAAGACATAGGTTGAGTATGAAAAATATCCTGAAAAAGTAACCTGGATGTAAAAATATCAAAAATTGCGTAGAACAGGTGTCAAATTGTTTCTGGATTGTCAAAATGTTTTTGGAGTTCGGGATAATATTCGTACCATACGGTATTTTACGGTTATTACCCGTACTTTAGGCGTCAAAGCAGTATATTAACCGTAAAATGCTGTTTTTTAAGAATATTAACCTTAAAAGACGCCACTTACGATTATTATGCGTGTAAGATACGCATAATAACCTGAAAAAGTACGCATAATAACGGTATGTGGCGCGCTTTCAGGTTACTACTCGTATATGTACCAAAGTTGGATCGAGAGAGATTGTCCCGAGTTCGGCTGCCATTACGGGAAAAATGTTTGAGGGATGATATTAAGAAACGGATGAGCATTTCTTTAAAAATAGTATTTAATTTGTGGTTTCATTGGTGTAGCATTTGGTAATAAAATACATGTTTTATCAGATTATGTAGAAAGTCCTATCGAGGTCAACTTATTTATTTTTAGAGGTTAAATTACATGCAAATAAAAAACAGCGAGAAAATTGGGTCATTTTCCTTCGAGTGCATCAATGGATCTTTTTGACATTCCACGCACGACTTCAACTGCCTAAATCAAGCCAATTTTGACACGCATGCACATGAAATATACGCAAACGTAAAAACAAAACTGTGGGGTTATTGGTTTTCTTTCAAAGTCAAGAAAATTTTAAAAATTTTCAATTCTATTGTTCATATTCAAGAACATTAGATTACAACATGCCTGATCATTTCGATAAGCATAAAAAATATAGTGGAGTATAGATACGTTCGAGTGTGAAGATCTATCGCGGCATGAAGATGGGTATTCATTCAATGGCAAGCTAATAATCCAAAAAACGCTAGCTGTGAAAAATGAACGTTGAATTGTTAAAGCGATGTTGACAAATATCGACCGTCGTTATTGGACGAATTGCCTGCATTTTTGCCCAATAACATGAAGTAGATACAATCGAGTTTGAAGATTTATCGCGGCCTCAAGATGGGTTGTCGCTCAATGGAAAGCGAATAAGCCAAACAACACTAGCTGCGAAAAATGGCGTCGAATTGTTAAAGCGACGTTCACAAATATCGACTCTGGTTCATTATAATTTGGACGAATTGACGATTTGCCTTTTAAAAAAGTCTCTCGGATCGGAAGAAAAAAAGCAGCAGGGAATGAATGCTGTATCATCTGTATCACGCTAACGATATTTTTTATCCTTGTTTTATTTTTGTACTCCCGGTATTTCCTCTATGTTCGAAATGCGTATTAAGTTTCCCTTTAAGTACCCTTCAAAATCCTTTTTTTTAAGTCTCAATTATCTCACAACATCAGATACTAAAGTTATTCTCAATTTCTACCTTTCTGTTCGCTTTATCCTCGAAGTCACACATCAGATGTAAGTTTTTGATCGGTTCATTGCCATTGTTGTATTTTTCTCATGTTCAAAGGTATATTTTTTACCCCATTTAACCAAATTTGTAACTTTTATTTTGTGTTAGTTTTCACCGATTTAATCACGTAGAAGAATAAAATATTATGGAAAATGATTCCACTACGTGGTTCTTTTTTGGTTGAGCACTAAGCGAACCACACCTGCCTGGCAACGCGAAGAACCCGATATTAATTTTTGTAAGCGGCTTTTTAATGTAAATACACGTATAACGTTAAATCGCAAAGGAAAGTCAATTGCAAATTTTGTATTGAAATATTCTGAAATATGACATGCACGGAGGGCTGTCTGTCATAGCAGATGTAAATGTAAATGCGCATTTAATAAGCAAGCAAAGCACATATTTACAATCCCACCAAGTCCTCTTCTCCTTTTTATTTAATTATCTCTACACTTATCCAATTCATCCATGAGCTGGCTCACAGGAGCCTTTAATCAATTCAAAAATTGTTTCATGATTCCCAAACAAATACGCTTTACATAAACAACCTTTTAATCAATTCATCTACACTCTTAACTCAAAAACACTTAAAACATAATTTTCTAGAACGTACGAAGAAACACCGCTCATTTTATAAATCCTGCAGGCTTGGCATATCAAGCCAGTCAGATTAACATGATACATGACTGTTCAGTACAAAATAGTACTATTTATGTTGTATAATATATTAATTTATGTTGTATAATATATTAATTTATGTTGTATAATAAATTAATTTATGCTGTATAATATATTGTAAAATTCATAAATAATCCATAACAGTTATGACCAATAAATAGGCAGTATTTGA
This sequence comes from Cladopsammia gracilis, assembly GCA_022457155.1. Lineage (NCBI taxonomy): Eukaryota > Metazoa > Cnidaria > Anthozoa > Scleractinia > Dendrophylliidae > Cladopsammia > Cladopsammia gracilis. The sequence continues at coordinate 1,067,024 of JAJGOT010000018.1, forward strand.
GTCACATGTATACCTTTGTAAACCCCAATACAAATTAACTGAGTTGATAAGTAATTAAACAGTAGAATTATCTTTTGATACAAACACCTCCTCAGCTAATAAGTATTCATACAGATCTCTGCTTATTGTTTCATTTCACAAGTACTATAAAATATTCGCGTCCGATCCGTATATGTTAGATGCTTAATTTGTCAAATTTCAGCCTGGAGGCTTTTAATCCACAGTTTCTATCTTTTATGCGGGTTTTTACTGCAAACTGTTTACACAGATGAAAACTATCAATTTGTGCCGGTTCGAAAGTGCCAAAAATATATTTTTCTAGGGCTCATGCTCTCGTTTCTCTCGTCTCGCGGCTTCACCGCTCACCGCTCCTAGTTTGCATGCTCATCTAACTTAAAGAAAAAAAGAGACTGCTCACAACAAGTTTAGCTTTTTTTGAATTTTTTTTACCTATTTAGACGGATAAGAACTACCTGTTGTGGACGACTTAAAAGGTCGGCTTTGAAGTTTCATGGTACTATTTCTCAAAACATTTGATTGATTCTCTGCAATCCAGCACTCAAAAACAGCAAAATAACACCAAATATGTTTAAAAAAATCAATTGAAAAATCACAAAAATGTTATTAAAATAGGAGGCACATAATAACATTCAAATTATTCTTTAGATGTGAATGAGTGCCAGACCTTACGACCGTGTCAACATAATTGCTACAATACAGCTGGAAGCTACACCTGTGGCTGTTATTCATGTTACAGCAAAGTTGGAACAAGATGTGAACTGAGGCAGTGCAGAATAAACAATCGATGTTATTCATATAATGCAATCAACCCTTCGAACCAGTGTCAGGTACATGTTAGACTGCTATGTAAGTTGTGGTCTGTCGACTGTGATCCTCCGGGTTAGTGTTGTTCTAAAAAGAACTGTAAGTTGTTGTTGGCAATGAACGACTTTTCAGCAACCTGAGCGGCCGTCATCTTTGGAGAGTCAGGTGAACCGTTAATGTCCATGCAGCAATCGAGCATACATGGTCTTTTTTATATCTGCAGCCTGAGTTTTAAGAAAAAGTGAAAGGCTAATTGTTTTGAAGATAAGAAGAAGAAGAAAAACAGGAAACTACGATACTACGATTGTGGATAGAACCAAAATTTGAAGCAATTTGGTTGTTAAGGCAAAAGTCACTTACCCTGTGCTTGCACTGAAACCCTTCAAATATCAAATCAATCAGCGAAGAACAGTAAAAGCAAAGTTTTGTACGTTGCTTCGAAATAAATGAAACGACAAGAATATCTTTTATGGATGATTCGGTGTCAAACATTAAATCATTTTATATTTTTACGTATATGTCAATTTAAGTATTAACATGTTCTACAAAAAGTAATTGCAAACTATTTTTCCTCTTCAGAAATGTGATAGACGCTACAAGACAAGATGGAGAAACGACAATTCCCTTTCATGCAGTGATGGTAAGGCATGCACAAGAAATGACCACTGCTCCAGCGGGACATGCATTGGTACACCATTCACATGCCTTTATTGTGAAAAGTGCTACAATGACGCATGTCGTGTGAAACCAGGATATTGCTCAATCGTAGAGGGAGGATCAAAGAGATGCTTTAGACATGGGAACCTAAGACCAAGATATCCATGCCAGGTAGTTACTGACAATTACATAATATCCATTTCCTATAATTGTGTAATGTAATATTGCACATCTCTGTAGTCAAGCACGAATGACCATTGCCACTTATTTTTTTTTAAAGTTAACATCTTTAAGATGTTAACTTTTAAAAAAATTAAAAGTTTTACTATTCCCTTTATTTTTCATTCAAAACAACGTTTTTTCACTGTAACACACTGAGCAACCAGAGTAGCAACAGGTCGAATTTGCAATAAAATAAGTTGGTTGAACACTTGGCTGACCATCACTGGCATGCTGTGCATGTATCGATGTGATGATAGGTTATAAGTTTTAGTCGTAAGAGTTCATATATAGTACTAAAACAGCATGTCAACGATGTCCATTATTTTTTTCAGCAATGTGACAGCAATAACAACAATCGATGGACCAACAACAATAACCTTAAATGCAGTGACAATAACATGAAGACCAAGAATGACCGGTGCGTGAATGGAGCATGCATAGGAACACCCTATAGCTGCCTCTCGTGTGAACAACATGATGGAAGTGGCTGTCCTTTGAAGTATGGATACTGCATTGTACAACAGGGAAGCCACAGGACTTGTTATGCTAGGTATCAGTATAAACCAGGAAATCCTTGTCAGGTAGGTTAAAATTTAAAAACTTCGGCTGGGTAGTAAATGTCACACATGACTAGACACAATTATTTTCACTGTAAGTACGACTTCACGCAGTGATTTTATCTTTGTGGTTGCAGAAGTTGATTTAATCTTATGATGTTGCACTGTTATCTTGATTGGCCGCTGGTGTGCATGTCCATGCCGTATCATCAACAGTACCAACAAATAAAACCCAGACGGGTATCCAATTTTGAGCTCACCTGAGTTGCAATGGCGGACTTTTCTGTCAAACGAGGCTAACGCAGAATGAGAGCCAGTCACTTTTACTGATTTGCAACAGACAGAAACTAAAAACTCTCTGAAATCGCTTGGAATTGGCGCTCATATTACAAAACTCACAAAGACAATTAATAAACGGTTTCTCACACTAGGAGCTTGGATTACCTGTACTTGCTTTGTTACCAAGTGTTTAATTGGTCCCCTAGGGTACCGTATATTAGCGGAGCTCTGCGGGCCGAAGGCCCGCATGGAGCCCCATACTCATAGAACCTAGAATCTATGCCCGTCATTTTTCATGGTCATGGCTAGCGGAATGCTTCGCGGGCGCGGGCGCGTGCGTGTGCCGCCCGCCGCACGTGTTGGACAGAGCTAGCTCGCGGGCGCGTATGTCGTCGCACAACATGCGCGTATGACGCCACAAAACATCCGAGATGTTTGTTTTCATTACGGATTTCACAACAAAAGAAGCAGAAATTTAAACAATTTTCAAGAAAGCGAGGGACCTTAAGGTAAAACAGATTACATTTTTCGATGGGAATGTATGTTGATATCGATCTGTGATTGACTTTATCTTTGTGTTCTTGTGTAGTTATGGAGAATTGCTTTTAAAACGTGCTTAAATTCAGTTGTATCGATTTCTTGAATTTCATCCAAGGCAGCTCGGCGAACCCGATGCGCTATAAATGGTACGCGTTTTGCTTTTAAACATAAACTAATGGAGATTTGAATAAATTTTTTCGAAAGAAGATTGTGTTGTCCATTTTTGTGTGTTTGTTCATTCATTACATGGATTGAAAAGCGATTTTATAGTTCTATCTTCACTCGCGTCGCCTTATGCGCCTTATATGTGTGTATTTTTGCAATTTTGATTTCCAAATCAGTTTCTCGGGCAATTTGTGACAAGCAACAACTGTATTTTATTCGGAAAGTAGTCGTACTAATTCTTGTAAACGGAGAAGAAGTTGTTTTTGTGAACTTTTGTACGGTCTAAAAGGTCGTCAATCTTAATTCTTGTGCTTTCGACCTTTCACTTAGTTAAGTTTCACCTTAGTTAAGTTTGTTCATGGAGCGACGCTGTTAAGCTCAGCCTATCTATATCTATATATAATATTGTTACTCTTACTTACACAATAATGAGCTGTTGAAACGTTTTTACCCCTCCAGTGGTGTGACCCAAGTGAAAGCACCAGCACGTGGTCAAACCGTGATTTTGTGTCATGTGATGACGGTGACATATGTACACGTGGTGACACGTGTCGCAGTGGCCAATGTAGAGCTTCGCCCTTCAGATGTAATCCAGTGTGTCAGTACTGTAATGGCTACAGCTGTAGTCTGAAAACAGGATTTGGATTCGTAAACAACAAGTGCACTTGTAAAATAGCAGGTACATATTACTGCAGTAACTATAGTGTTTGCTAAATGCATTGCTCTGCTAATATAACCGCTTAAAACAAACTAGCGTTTAGCAATACAATAATTTAAATCTTAAACTTTTTAACATTTAAATATTTTTGAAGCCTTTAATGTAATGTATCACAGTCCTGCCGAAGATGTAACATTTCCTCGTGTAATGGAAAAAAATCCTAAAAACAAATAGCCAAAAGAATGCTTATCTTTGAATGCTTGCTCGTATATTGCTTATAATTATGTTTTTCTTACCGGCAGGTCAGGACTATAGTCACCAGACCTTACACTCATCGAACCAGTGTCAGTGGTGTGACTTGTATGACTCATCAGCTCGTGCTAACAGTGCCTGGTCAAACCGCCCTGCAGTCCCTTGTGACGACCAAAACAAATGCACCAAGCAAGACACTTGTAATGCCGGCAGGTATGTGCAGTATATGGAAGTAAGTTAATATCTAAATACTCACAGGGCGTATCCAAATCACGTATCGGGTAACATTTTACCAAGTTGTTATTTATTTATTTATTTATTTATTATTTTTTGTGTGTGTGTGTGTGTGTGTGTGTGTGTGTGTGTGTGTGTGTGTGTGTGTGTGTGTGTGTGTGTGTGTGTGTGTGTGTGTGTGTGTGTGGAATGATGCCCGATGCAGAATGGAGATATATCAGATATAGTAAAGGCACCATCTTCATCCTCAGTTATCCTCAGATACCGCCTCCTGGTTAGCTCACTCCCGGCCTTACCAACACTCAGGGTCTTAAAATAATAAGGGATGAAGGTGCTGCCTTTGCTATGACATCGGCAAATGGTTAGACCCTCACGTGGCTCGGATAATCACGTAGAAATGGCGTTTCCGTCTCCGATGGGGACGTAAAAGAACCACTGAGGACGCAAAGAACCCTAGCTGTGACCACCCTCAGTGTTACTTGTTCATGGGTGGGGTGGGTCTGATTGATTGTGAAGCGCATGTGAATGTATGTATATAGAATTTGCGCTATACAAATGTATAAATTTATTTATTTTTATTAGTTTGTGCCGCATTAAGTGGTGAGCATGTGTAAAAAAGGCAATGTTGTCCAAGGTGTTGGCTCACTGTTTCCTATGGTACTAGGCTTCTAATATCGTACGTCGCATGACGTTTTGTTAAAATCGACAATAAACTCACTTCGCCTCTTTGCAGATAGCATTTTATTGGTTTTCTACAATCTGGATTATGTGACCGTGTGGTCAACATTTCGATTTAAATTGAATCTTAACATGGTTCAACTCCACGGTCAGCAGCAGAAGCGCAGGCGACTGGAAGACTCCATCGGTCCTTGCTGCTAGTGGCCCACTATCATTTCCCTAGCAGTTATGAATATACTGTAGGTTTTATTTTCTTCATTGGCCTTCTGCAAGCATGCGTTTGCCGTAGGTATATCAGACGATTAAATATAAGAAAGCGTTTCTTTCCAAGTGTCTATTAGATGATTAAATGACCCTCGCAGGGATAAACTCAGCGCAACTAATGTAGTTATGAATTAAGCATTACCAGTGCGATAGTCTACAAAAGACTGAAAGGGGACGCTTCATCAAAGGTGACTCTTATTAAAATAAAAACTACGACTCAGTGTTAATTGTTCTAAGGTCAAACTCCAATAGAGGAATCAATGATTTCTACATACATTCAGCTATAGTATCGGCACAGCTTTGATGTTCTAGTGGTTAAGATACTGCGTTGTGGCCGCAGTAACCCAGGTTCGAGTCCTGGTCAAGGTATGTTGTTTTGATCCATGTCTGTAAAGGATAGCATACCATTCGCGACAGTCCCTTTCACGCTTGCTTAATAAGAGATGGAGATATGCGACCGTGCTTGAGAGAGTAGGACGTGAAAACGGAAAGGGAAAGGGAGGGAGGGGAAAGAAAAGCACAGAGGCATAGGAGGCAAGCGCGAAAGAGAGAGATAACAAGTACGGCTGCCAACAACTGGAGGATTCTTACTTGAACTGGGCCGAAATTAGATGCACAGCTCTTATTTATACTCGCCCTGTAAGGGACTGGAGCGAATAGCATACTATTCGCGACAGTCCCTTTCACGTTTGCTTAATAAGAGATGGAGATATGCGACCGTGCCCAGACGTTAACGTTACAATGGCCTAACACCAAATAACCCGAGACACTTGCCAATACTCAAACCGAAAACCCCAAACCAAAAAATCCCATCCAACCACCCAAATCTAAAGGAGAGACATGGCGAGACAGCAACTCCGATGGTCCTGTACAACGAAGGTCTTGTGCAGCATTCATGTTATAGGATGCGGTAGGAGCAAGCATGGCACCAACCAAATTGAGCCATAGCGTCTAGAGTGAAGGCTAAAGTAATGGCCACCCCGGCTCTAACGCTGAGTAGAGTTTACCCTCGTAAATTTGAGCGTCTTGCAGATAGTAACGGAGGCGGGACAGTAATCCTGTAAACTAGAGTTCGCAATCTGCTCAATACGCGTGGCAGAAAACATCTTGCATCCCGGCAAAGAACTCAAAAACTAAAAAACTCCTTTTCGGGAGTCTTTTGATTAGCATAAGCGGAGGACAAAGGGATGCTCTGCAATTGGTAAAGACGGCTTCTTACATGGCAAATATATATGATATAAAGGCTGCCAGCCCTTGAGTGGTGAACAGGACATAATATTGGGGAAAACGCAAACGATTGTGCGCGGGAAACTCGCGAGAGACTCACCCAAGGGATGGCAACCTGAGCGTCAGTAATCCGACTAGGGCATTGGACACCCTTTCGGGCTACCATGGGAAAAGGGGAGCGAAACAAATAGCGCGGCAGAAGGCGCGGAACAGGATAGGCGAACAGGATAACCACGGATATGAATTTTAGGCCTTCTTAGAGGAGGACATAGAAGTGATGTGGACCTGCATCTTTTTCCGGGAGCCTTTGCAAGCCAGAAAGCGACATATCCTAGGCGTGGCAGAGAAAACATCTTGTTTCCCGGCCAAGAACTCAGAAAACTAGAAAACTCCTTTTAGGGTGTCTTTAAGTAACATAAGCAGAGGACAAAGCAAAGCACTGCAATTGAAAAGGACGGTTATACGCCGTACATGACAAATATATATCATATAAAGGCTGCCAGCCCTTGAGTGGTGAACAGGATATAATGTCGAGTAAAACGTAAACGATTGTGCGCGGTAAACTTGCGAGAGAACCCACCCAAGGGATGGCAACCTGAGCGTCCGACTAGGGCATTAGACACCTTTTCAGGCTACCATGGGAAAATAAGGAAACGAGATAAATGGCGCGGGAGAGGGCGCGGAACAAAACAAACTCCGCAAATGACAGGGAAATAATGAGTAAACGGAAAGGAATACGGATAACTACCCGAAGCATGTAAACTTCGAGTTTAACACCAAGATAAACACGCGAACCATAAAATTCCACTAATAAAGGCGGAACGCACAATAAAAGAGTGCTAAACCGGGTAGAACTGGCAACAATACTTATAGAAAAGGAAACAATAAGATGTCAATGACATGAAAAATAGCGAATCTGCAAAATTTAAACATAAAAATAAATACAGGAACCAAGCAGACCCAGGGTAATAAAAACCCAACGTAACGTACAACGTAACGTACAAACCCAACGGAATTGAGCGAAGCATGGCACAGTTTCGATGTCTGTGAGGCAAAGTACTTATAACAAAAACTTGACAGATAAATGCGTATAAACTTCGAAAGCACTACACAAACCCGATATTTGTGAGGCAAAGTACTCATATAAACAAAACGTGACAAATAAAGGCGTAAAAACTTCAAAGGCACTGCACAAACCCGATGTTTGTGAGGCAAAGTACGCATAACAAAGGCGTACAAACTTCAAAAGCACTGCACAAACCCGATGTTTGTGAGGCAAAGTACGCATAATAAAGGCGTGCAAACTTCAAAGCACTGCACAAACCCGATGTTTGTGAGGCAAAGTACGCATAACAAAGGCGTACAAACTTCAAAGCACTGCACAAACCGATGTTTGTGAGGCAAGGTACGCATAATAAAGGCGTACAAACTTCAAAGCACTGCACAAACCTATGTTTGTGAGGCAAAGTACGCATAACAAAACGTGACAAATAAAGGCGTACAAACTCCAAAAGCAAAGCACAAACCCAATGTTTGTGAGGCAAAGTACGCATAACAGAACGTGACAAATAAAGGTGTACAAACTTCAAAAGCACTGCGCAAACCCGATATTTGTGAGGCAAAGTACGCATAACAAAACGTGAGAAATAAAGGTGTACAAACTTCAAAGGCACTGCACAAACCCGATGTTTGTGAGGCAAAGTACGCATAATAAAGGCGTGCAAACTTCAAAAGCACTGCACAAACCCGATGTTTGCGAGGCAAAGTACGCATAATAAAGGCGTGCAAACTTCAAAAGCACTGCACAAACCCGATGTTTGCGAGGCAAAGTACGCATAATAAAGGCGTACAAACTTCAAAGGCACTGCACAAACCCAATGTTTGCGAGGCAAAGTACGCATAATAAAGGCGTACAAACTTCAAAAGCACTGTACAAACCCGATGTTTGCGAGGCAAACTACGCATAATAAAGGCGTACAAACTTCAAAGGCACTGCACAAACCCGATGTTTGTGAGGCAAAGTAAACATAATAACGGCGTGCAAACTTCAAAAGCACTGCACAAACCCGATGTTTGTGAGGCAAAGTACGCATAATAAAGGCGTACAAACTTCAACAGCACTGCACAAACCCGACGTTCGAGAGGCAAAGTACGCATATTAACAAAACGTCACAAATAAAGGCGTACAAACTTCAAAAGCACCTCACAAACCCGATGTTTGTGAGGCAAAGTGCGCATAACAAAACGTGACAAATGTAGGCGTACAAACTTCAAAAGCACTGCACGAACCCGGTGTTTATGAGGCAAAGTACGCATAACAAAACGTGACAAATAAAGGCGTAGAAACTTCAAAGCACTGCACAAACCAGATGTTTGTGAGGCAAAGTACGCATATAACAAAACGTCACAAACAAGCGTACAACTAAAAAGTGACCCGAGGGAAAAGCATTGCACCAACCCAATGTTTGTGAGGCAAAGCACGCATAATATAATAAAACTGGACAATACAGGCGTACAAACTAAAATGGGAAATGAGGGAAAAGCACTACACAAACCCGATGTCAATGAGGCAAAATACGCGAAAAATAAACGTACAAACATAATAAGCGTACAAACTTAAAAGGGGGACCGAGGGAAGAGCACTGCACAAACCCGGTGTTTGTGAAGCGAAGCACGCAAAGCTATAAATAGCTCAACAACCAAATATAAAAGTTCCATAAAAGCTGTAGGGAAGCGAAAAACTATAGAAAGAAACGAGGCTAACGGATAAGGGACAAGGAGCAGGGTGAGGAGATAAAAACCGGCGAGCACGTGAAGCCGCGGGGGAACAAGCGATAAAACGGCTAAAAAGCCGGACAAATACTAAAGAAAATTTTACCAGTAAGGGTTCTGGTTAACTGGGCCTGGATGCGGCGCTTGAGCTGATTAAAGAAGCGCTTGAACTATCTGGAACTATACCTCCGCCACGGGAGCTTGCTCGTCGGACATGGTGAGAACACGAGGGTAACAGCACCAAAGGATTCTTACTTGAACTGGGCCGAAATTAGATGCACAGCTCTTATTTATACTCGCTCTGTAAGGGACTGGAGCGAATATCTCTGTCAGTTGTGTTTTGTTTTGAAGTGAGTTGGTATTAAAAGAGCGGTCACGCAAATGCCAATGGCATGAAATTCTCTGGGATTTCAACGGCTTCCGTCAACATCTCCCAGTCGCGGACAGTTAAACAAGCTTTCAAAGCAGCTTGAAGATCAGCAATGTTGGTGAAAAAAGCCATGATAATAAACGTTTTCGTAAATCGAACAAAGTTTCTTTTAAGCAGGCTCTAGTTGCAGGACTAATGCTCTTGTTAAATTTCACGCTTTTATTTCAAACGGATAATAGATTCTTGAATGACCAATTAGGGTTAGTATGACCGATGAAGTTTAGGCGTTTCTATTGTTTCGATTGTTTTGAAGAGGATGCGGGATACAGTGTGCATAAAATTAGGATAGGTTTTTTTATAATGAGATGACAAGACACTTATAAGTATGCAGGAAGACAAAATTAGTATGCAGAATAACATAAAAGGTATAGGCAGTTGACGTCATGAAAAAGGAATCCGCTCATTGATATTCATTTATTAAATAGGGGAATCCAAATAAGTATGCAGGAAATCCAAGGGAAATCCATAGCTGGATTAAGTTTGCTGGACCACGACTACTATTGGTGATTTTATTCTACGCGTATTGTAGTCTTTTATAGGGAACTGAAGGGGGCGCTTTTTCAAGGGAAAGCCACTTATTAGTTTTTCAGGCTTAATCGCAACTACATTAATTGAGTTTATCACTGCAAGGATCATTTAATCATTTAAAATAATTTCCGTAGTTTATATAAATGATTTTCATATGTTCATTGTCGTCCTAATTTACCAGTTGATGTTTTACTTTAGGTGCGCTGGGCGAGGCTACTCTTGTCAATTATCTTATCCATCCTCGAGTTGTATCAAGACTTCTGTTTGTGTTGGTGATGGTACCTGCAGAAGAATCATGAGGTCAGGTGGAACTATATGTCGATCAGCTGTTGACATTTGTGACAAGCCAGAGAGGTAGGATAACAAAAAGTGTATTTATTAGTTTATATAAAAAGTTTAAACTACTTTAACTCAAAGACGAGCCCTTGTTTGTGTTTCAAATAAATAACATGTAATTTGTTGGACAGACACAAAGACAATGGTCTAATGCCCAACTCAGGTTTCCCAAAGAGTTAACCGATAAAACGAGAAACGTTAACTCGGGATGGGAACTTGCCTTGTGTTAACGATTTCTAAACATGGATGGCCCAAACGCCAAACTGACATTTTACGATATATATTTCGAGAACTGTTTCGTCAGTATCACTAACACATGTGTAATGAATTATGAATTTAAAGGTGTAATGGTGTCTTTGGAACATGTCCTGGTAGAGTGGCTGATGCCATTGTCGTAAAAACTGGCCAAGTGCAGTTTATGGACTCAAAGTTCCAGTCAGTCATCACCTATCAGTATTTTACAGACAGGATGTTTCTGGATATCGCTGGTTTTTCTGTTTCATGTGGACAGATCCATCTCAGCTGGTTTCTTCTTTCTGGAACATCATCTTGCTCTTTAATTTCAGCTTTCAGTGGTGGCTCTCTACTATACACCAACAGACATCAAACTGTTACTGGATTAACATTGCAAGATACCAAAACTTATAAAATCGCCATTAAAGCATCTGACATGAGACGCCAAACATACAGATTTATCTGCAGTGGTTTATTAATCGTAGATACATCAAAGCCACAGGGTGGATGGATCCGTGATGGACCTGGTGCTGACCTGAGTTATCAAGCCTCGAGGTTCTTGCAGGTAAACTGGGGAGGAGTACAAACAAGAAATGGCGTTGCAAACTACGAGTGGAAATTGCTTGTTACTCCATTTAAAACTAATCAGATCACCGAACTTCTGTATTTTACAAACACAAACCTGAACACAAACGCAGGGACGACCTTCAACGGCATAACCGACGGTTCAAAGGTGATGTTCGTTGTTCGAGCGTACACCAAAGCGGGCCTGTTTTCTGACCTCACAAGTGATGGCGTTATCATCGACACCTCGCCACCAGATAAACAGAAAATATACGATGGTAACAAAGTGGGCTCGGATTTAAAATACGCCAAATGGACAAACACTTTCAGCGCAACCTGGAAACGATTTACTGATCCTCACTCTCCCATATCACGATATACTTGGGCGGTGAAGCGGTTAGGCGCTGGGCTCATTTCTTCATTTAAGACCATAGCACTTAACCGCTCCCCAACAGCAACTTACCTCAATCTAGTGTCTCGCGAAAGCTACTGTGCAATCGTTAGATGCTACAACGAAGCTGGACTTTACACCCAAGTGAATTCTGACTGTGTGCTAATAGACCATGATGCACCGCAAGCTGGCACTGTGAATGATGGACACTTCAGTGATGTAGACTACCAATCAGAGGACACCATGATAGCAGCGAATTGGAATGGTTTTAGTGATGGGAGTCAAGGAAGTGGAATTGTGGAGTACAAGTACAAAGTCACAGAGAACGGTGGAAGCATAACTGTCCCCTGGACATCTGCTGGAAAGGCAACAAACATAATGCATAACGGGTTGGCTTTGAAGAGTAACACAAAGTACTTCGTGACTGTGAAAGCGATTGATGCAGTGGGAATCAGCACTGACGTCACTACGAATGGCGTTACCGTGGATACAACACATCCTGTGTTCACAGGCAAAGTCAAAGTAATGGGAGAAGATGACGTCATAAACAGAAAACCGTGTGTCTACATACCAAGTAGATCGTCAGTCACAGTGCAGTGGGTTGGCTTCTCTGATGCACACAGTGGACTTCAGCGATATGAATGGGCCTATAATCCGTTCAGACACGTCAACATCAAGTCCTAATTTCAGAGAAGTATCTGGGTCCAATCTGCCAACATCTGCAACATTCCGCAACCTCCCACTAATTCAAGGTAAAGGCTACTATGTGATCATAAGAGCCTACAATCACGCCAGGTTGTATAAAGATGCATACTCAGCCCTTGTGATACCTGATTCCACCGCTCCATCGCCAGGAGAAGTGTTCGATGGACCAACATTTAAAGTGGATATTGACTATCAGTCCGAAGTGAATCGTGTTTACAGTTCTTGGACGAAGTTTTCTGAGCCACACACTGCTGTCAAGCAGTACTACTATGCTGTAGGAAGCTGCGTCACTGGAAACTATCATGTTACTGGAAACAGATTCTTTAAACTCAATCCTCCAACGGCCACTTCGTTTATGCTGACAAACATTACACTGGTTAACGGCCAGCGGTATTGCACCAAGATCAAGGTTCAAAACAAGGCTGGCTTGTTTAGCACCGAAGTATCTTCGGATGGCTTCATCGCTGATGCGACGCATCCGAACACACGAAAAGCTCAAGTGCGCGACGGAATCACTGGTTCTGACATCGATTACCAAGACAATACCACAGCAATGTCGGCCGAATGGGATGGTTTTACAGACCCGGAGTCTGGGATTCAGTATTACGAATATGGAGTAAGCAGAAATCGTGCCGGCACACCCGATGTATATCCATTTAAGAACATTGGGCTCATTACGTCAACTGTTGCAAATGGTCTATCACTGATTGATGATGTCTATTATTTCATCGTTTGTGCCCTGAATAATGCCGGGCTACGCAAGTGTATCAGCTCTGATGGAGTGCTAATCGATTCCAGTCCTCCAAGCCATGGTGTGGTGCATGATGGTATTATTGAGCCTGATCTTAAGTACCAGTCCTCCTTGTCAAGTATGGCTGCTAACTGGGAAGGCGTCTGGGACTTAGAAAGTGGTATTGAGAAATTCGAATGGAGTATTGGTACCAGTGCAAATGACAAGACCAGTGTTCAAGAATACACTGATGCTGGTCTTTCGACGCACGTAAGAAGTCAAGTGGCTCTTAATTTATCAAGTGGAACAAAATATTACGTACATCTTAAAGTAAAAAATCAGGCAGGAGCTGTCAAAGAACTTGTTTCAGATGGTGTCATAACCGATGGAACCCCACCAATACCGAGCACAATTTATCCAGGATTTGGGTCACAAGATGAATGGAAATACAGTGACCAAGAAAACGCTTTTTACACTGCTTCGGCATCAAACATTGCAGTTTACTGGAACAGATTCTCTGAACCTGAAAGTGAAGTCTGGTACTACAAGTGGGCTATTGGCACGAGCAAATGTGGTACTCAAGTCCAACCTCTCATCAACATCGGACGGTCAAACTACGCCAATACTACCATGGCGGACCTGGTCTTAAGATCTGGTGTTAAGTATTATGCTACTGTGATATCAAGAAACAAAGCTGGTCTTGTATCAAGGTCATGCTCTGACGCGCTTGTCTTTGACAGCACTCCGCCTCTCTCAGGAGAAGTTCACGTTGGACCACCATCAAGAAGCAACAGAAGGGGAACGTTCATCACCAACGACGGTGTGGACATTTCGTGGGAAGGATTCAGTGACCCGGAAAGTGGAATAAGAGAATGCAATGTTTCGATCCTTGACCAAGCTGGAATTGTTTCCTTCATGGAAACGAGTAATACCTCCTCAGGTAATATGACAATAGCTAAGAACATTCTTTTTCTCTATGGCGAGTACAATGTCAGCGTCGACTGCATCAACAATGCAGGTCTTGCTTCGTCGTCAAGCACGGTGTTTATCATCGACAACACGCCACCACTTCAAACTGGTCCTGTTGTAGCGGGCGTATCACACGATGGGGCTTTCCAATATCAATCAGACGATAAATCCATTACAGCATCCTGGCTACCATTCATGGATCCTGAGAGTGGAATAGAGAAGTACTATGTGGCCATCGGCACTCAACCATACCAAGACGATATTGTCAGCTTCGAAAACGTGTACCTCGCTACTCGGATAAACAAGACCGACCTCACTCTTTCTCAAGGTAGTGTATACTACATTACAGTGGTAGCAATAAACCGGGCCGGACTGAGCACCAATGTGTCGTCTATTGGTCTTGTAATAGACACATCACCACCGCTGGCGGAAAATGCTGATATCAAAGATGGTTTAGGTGGTGAAGATATCGACTACTTCTCCCCTAATATGGTATTGTCAGCCCACTGGGAAAACATAACAGATCCCGAGAGCGGCATCATGCAAAGCCAGTTCTGTGTGGGGACTAAACCGCGTGGCTGTCAAATAAAACCAATGACAAGCATTGAAAAAAACAAATTGTTTATTTGTCCAGACTGCAGTGTGCATGAGGGGGTGAGAGTGTACGTGACAGTGCAAGTGACGAATGGTGCAGGTCTATGCGAGACGCGTAGCTCTGATGGAATGCTGTTGGATGTTAGTCCTCCGCTGATGGGTGATGTTGTTGATGGTAATCACATAACTGGAGTCGACTACAATGTAGTACTCGAAGATTGGAATGTTTCCATGTCTTGGTTTGGGGTGGAGGATACTGAAAGTGGCGTTCGATCGTGCAATTGGACCATTGAAAGTGCCAGTGGAATCATAATGTATCACGATGGCATCGGTAATAACTCCATATATGAAGAACGAAACATATTCTCAATCAACCAGACATACAAAGATCTGCGTTTCATTAGAAACACCGCTTACTACAATGTGTTGGTGTGCTTTAACGGAGCAGGATTACAAGCCACTGTACGTTCCAGTGGCTTCCAAGTAGAACATATCTGGCCTATTCCAGCTGTTGTTCGAGATGGTTCAACACGAGGGACAGACCTTGCTTATTTAACCAGCACTAACATCGTTGGGGCGAATTGGAATACATTTTTTGCCGATGACAAGGATCCTGTTGTTGACTATGAGGTAGCTATTGGGACATCCAAAAACAAAGAAAATGTTCTTCGCTTCACAAGTGTGGGTTTAAAGAGGACGGTTGAAATAGATTTGGCCCCAGGCATTCCAGACCTTGATGTATTAGAGACTGGTATAACGTATTATGTTACAATAAGGGCTACGTCCTCGAGTGGTCTAAGTTCTATGAAACATTCTAATGGATTCACTGTAGATCCCAGTCCACCAATACAAGCAGAGCTTTCAGTGTCGCACAGTGTGATTGATCAGAGCATGCAGACGATTGAAATCAGTGTTTCTTGGGACGGTGTTCAGGATAGCGAAAGTGGCATAAGTAACAGTGGGTATTGTCTTGGAACAACACCGCATGCTTGTATAAGTGATTATGTTCCAGCAGGTGCTTCTACGTTTGGAACCATTGGCCCCTTTAGTCCTAATTGGTGGGCTCATTATTATGTCACGGTCGTAGTCACGAATGGAGCTGGTCTAAGCACAGTGATGTCTTCAAAGAAGCTTGTGTTTGACACAACGCCTCCATCCAAAGGTACTGTAATCGATGGTATTGGCCATGATATCGATTTCATGAATTCTACAAGCTTTGTGTCGATTCAGTGGGAAGGAGTTGAAGATGAGGAGTCTGGCATTGCTAGTTGCTCTTGGTCACTTATTGAACAATCAGCTTCGGACAACAGTTCTGTGTTTGGAAATGACACCGTCTTGTTAACACAATCCGTGGAAAGCAAAGGCAATATAACTCGTGGAAATCTCAGTCTTTCCCCAGGCGCCCGCTACGTCAGCAAGATCACATGTACAAATGGTGATGGTTTCAGTTCTGCTTCCTCCTCTAATGGTGTTGTTGTAGACATAACGTCACCAAACGCTTGTCTTGTTCGTGACGGGTCATCTCTCTCAACTGATGTGGACTATCAGTCATCAACAACTGTAGTGGAAGCAGTATGGAGTCCCTTTGAGGATCATGAAAGTGGAATTATGGGATACAGGTGGGGGCTAGGAACGACGCCAGATGATGTGGGAATCGTGAGTTTCACATCCACTGGCACAGCCACGTCTGGGAAGGCAGAAAACGTGACACTGGCCCATGGTGTGAGGTATTACGTTACTGTGGAGGCTACAAATGGAGCAGGGATGACGTCACATGGTTGGTCCAATGGTTTTTCAGTTGATGTCACTTCTCCTGATTTAACTGAGGTAAATAAATCTAACAGACGCTATTCCTTATTAGGTACGTTTTAGCAACGCTAACAATCAAGAAAGCCAATCGAATAGTCGTAAAACAATGGGCAGTTTATCTACAGTGGGACCTCGATTTAACGATCCTCTATATAAGATCATATAACAAAGTCCTCGGTATAACGAGCGATATTCTTCAGTCCGGCAAAATTACAAGTAAAATGTATAGAACAGAATCTCGATCTAACGAACCTCGATTTAACGAAATCCTCGTTATAACGAACACAATCCGGCAGTCCAAACGTAAAATCTACCCCGATATAATGAATAAATGTAAACGCGATGCAAGCTAAAAACAAGTGACAAAGTACATTGGAAGATTTCTTTGATTAAGGACTGGAGCAATGCCCAATTTTCTAGCATCTAGTCAGTAGTAGTTTAAGTTGTTTAAGTTTTGTTATATCAGCAGAGCCTAACTGGAATTCGCGTCCTGAGAAACCCTTGATTGTCATTGATAGATGTGTACAGTGTGTGCTATAAGGCAAAGACTAACCTGTACTGTTTTCCAGTGCCGTAGTTATATGTACAGTGTACTGTACGTAGCTTCATACAGGAATTAAAACGCAAATGCTATGTTTTTGGATCCGGAAATTATGGGTAGTGCAACGTAACACCGTTACAAAACAATTATTAACTATACCTCGATATAAAACAAATTCGTTATAACGAGGTTTTCGGTTTAACGAACCCTCGATCTAACGAAACAACTTCTCCAGTACCAGTAAATTGAGGTTCTACTGAAATAGAGAATACTGCAGTTCTTTTTTTGCAAGGAAAGAAACATACCGTCATTCATTCGCTATTTCGTTTAAAAATAAGCTTCTTGTTTTTTTTAAGTTTTAAGTAATTTTATCGTCCCGCAAATTGATGGAAGAAGGCTTTAGTGAAAGTGAACTGGTACTTTACGTTTTAGGTCATTTCATTTATAGAGCCTGTGGGACAGCTTAAACCCGCAGATCATTGTTGGACCGGATAACCTTTAATACCTTTATTTGCATAAGCAATCGGGGGGCGGGGGGGGGGGGGGGGGGGAGGGGGGAAGGACTGTGCAAAACTGAATGTTGTTCTACTTATAATGTTGGTTTGATTTTGTCGCAATTTGCGCAAAGTTGACACTTGCCTCAAGTGCAATTATGCTGGTGCATTGCCAGTTATTAGCTGTCTAATACTGTCGGGTATTAGCTGTCTTATCTTGTTAACTTCAAAAACGTATGTACTAATAAAAAATGGAGTAAATAAATTAAAAAAAAAAAAAACAGCTGTAGCTCATAATAATATGCGTTCGTGTCTCTTATGCAGGTATCAGCTGGTTCAAAACTTTGGATTGGTCCTGCAGATCATCTGCACGCTACATGGAAGTCGCAAGACGTCGAGAGTGGCATTAGCAAGACTGAGTATTGCGTTGGAACATTGCCTGTGGGATGCCAGATTAAGTCCATGACCGAAATACTACCAAACTCGACAAACGTGACTTGTGAACACTGCCGATTAAATCATTATGAGACGTACTATGTTAGCGTCAGAGTGACGAATGGTGCTGGTCTTTACATCGTGACATCAACAAACGAAACAAAAGCTGATCTGACGTCCCCTGTCCTCTATGATGTAGTGCCCCAATTTAATTTCGCATCGTGCGTTACAAGTTGTAACCTGGTTGCTAATATCACTGGTGTCCGGGACGAAGAAAGTGGTGTCCGATCATGCAGCTATGCCGTCAGAAACAGCACCGCCTTTTTGATGGATTTTGTTAACAATGGATTAAACACAACCGTGGAGGCTACAGGTCTACAGTTATTGGCCGGAGAATACTATTACATTGTGGTGAGATGCGAAAACAATGTTGGACTTATCACAGAAAGAGTCTCTTCCCCTGTAATGGTCGACAACACACCCCCTTCAAAGGTATGG
Organism: Cladopsammia gracilis; assembly: GCA_022457155.1. Classification (NCBI taxonomy): domain Eukaryota; kingdom Metazoa; phylum Cnidaria; class Anthozoa; order Scleractinia; family Dendrophylliidae; genus Cladopsammia; species Cladopsammia gracilis. The sequence continues at coordinate 1,085,612 of JAJGOT010000018.1, forward strand.
ATTGTTCCTCATAGATAAAAGGCATTGTATTATATTGACAAGAAATGAACGTACCGACTGTACTAAATAATTAGGAAAGGACTAACAACACAATTTATACCTCAAGTGGTCCCTTTCTCCCCGATGTTTTGCTACTTTCAAGCACTGGTTTAGTTTTTAGTTTCATGATCGTCCAAGAAAGCAAGCATAATGTTCATCCGAAATGCAGCTCGGCCTAGTAATTTTCATGCATGCAAGTTTGAGATCCAACATTGGTCTACAAAACGAACTTGACTCTGATCTGTTTCCATCACTCTTTCCACCCTTGTCCCTCTTCATTCTCTATCATGAACTTCATACTTCTCATTAATGTTTTATGGTAAAAAAGAAGGACAGCTGGAAATTACGCTTTGTCTCTTTTTTTTTCAAGGGTTCAGTGATTGTGAGTGAAGACCGCACGCATGACGTTTTTGGCATACATTCCAGCTGCCACCTCTTCAACACAACATTGCGGGCTCACTGGTACGGTTTTAACGACAATGAATCGGAGATCAGCGGATTTCGCATAGCAGTCGGCAGAAAGCCGAACGCGACCGACGTCTTGCAGTTCCAAGAAGTTGGCCTGGTGACACATGTTTTTCTGCCTTTGACCAACAGCACGTTTGATGGTGACATCGTCTATGTGACGGTTGAGTCACGCAATTCTGCAGGGTTGGTAACGCAGAGTTCGTCACCCGCTACAAGGCTAGTTGCAGCGGACAGTGAGCAATACATGGAGCAAGGAGATTTTTACTGTTTGAACGTTTAAGAAAAAACTGATTTCGAAACAAACCATTTAACAATATTAGCCTTGACTTCGTTAATCTTCGTTTAGTTAGATGAAAACTAGTGGTTTCCATTGGGAGATTTTGAGTGGTTTTGGTTTCTTAAAAGAAACCAAAACCAAATTTATTACTTCTGGCCAATCAAAACAAACGCAAGAAAAGTAATAAACCAATCAGAACTCAGGCAGAAAATTGACGACACTGGCAGGTGCAGGCAAACAGAAACCACTGCTAAACGCGGAAATAGTGTTAATGGCATCAACCGCGGGAAAATACACACATGCCTATTAGTACAGTCCTATTCATGCTTGGTTTTTGTACCCACCTGATTGGTTGAAAAACACATTTGCTCTGATTGGCCAGGGCACGTTACTTGGTGCGATATTTTTTAAATAAAGAAAGCTCAGCGATGATCGTCAATAAAAAAGACTGTCGGATAGGTCCTTTGGATTTAACGTACAACATAATTAAAGTGTAAAGTATGCCTTTGACCATACTGGTAGATTATTTTATTGTTTGAATTTCAAATACATCGAAGGCTAACCTGCATAGACTACAAGCTGTTCAGAACTTCGCATGTTTGTGAGTGGTGCTAAGAAATTTGACCACAAAAAGCCAATTCGTAGGGACCTTCACTTGTTACCTAGCTAGAAAAGTCGGATTTTTATTTTAATAACTTCAGAAATTTTCTCTTCTTGACCATGGAATATCAGGGGTGCTAATTTCCAAACTCTGTTAACCATTTCACTCTCAGAGTCAATTATGGAGACATGTAGTGTAGTTCTAACTTTTGAGTCTGTTGATGAAATCCTATGGTGTGACCATTCAAATAAAACCTCTTCGGTAGTACTTTTGCATGGTACCACTTGTTTTTCAATATTTTACAAAATGAAATTTGGGATTTTTCTTGAATTTTAATGTTTGGCACTCTTGGGAGTTAAAGGGTGAAGACGTGTTAGGTAGATCGTACTCTCCTAGTTAGAGCAGTTTTCGTTTCAGTGTCGTAAAACCGAAACCAAAGTAATTAATATGGCCAAACACAACAGAGTTGGACAATCTAGTGAACCACGCCAACCACGCCAAGCGCGGGAAAATACGTGCAAGCAAGTCACCATTGGTTTTGGTCTATCTTCTGATTGGTTGAGAAAGTGGCGCGAAATTTTTGTAGCCACTCACTTAGCATAGCGATGCAAAACCAAAGCAGTCGTGAAATTAATTTCGACACAACATTGAAACCGCTCCAATTTTCCAGTAAAAAAAATCGAAAGCTGTAACTTACAATAAAAGTTGTTTATCAACAATAAAAGGTGTGACAATAAAAGCTGTAACAATGCAAACATTTCTAAACAGGCAACACGAGACCTGAATCACGCAAGACCTTTCCACGCTTTCTACAGACTAAATTCTGCAAACGCAGAAGCTTGGGACATTAAAATCTATGAACCTTTAAATATTTGCTCTTTTAAGACGTGAAATTGATAAAGATCAGACAAGACGATAAGAAAGACCGCGCGTGACAGCCGCGCGTGACAGCCGCGTGGGTTAAAAATATCATTGCTACCCACCAGGGCCGAGTTGTTCGAAGGACGATTAGCGCTAATCCAGGGTTAATTACCATGACAACTCATATGTTCTGTTTACAGTTAATCCAGGATTAGTGCTAATCAGGCTTTGAACAATTCGGCCCAGGTGACCCAGTAGAGTAGGCGATCCTTTCGGTCTTGAACCCCGATCTTGCACACTGCACGACTTCAACGTTGAAAACTACAGCCAAACCTCTTTTAAGCGGCCCTCTATTAAAGTGCAGTGATTAAAAGAGATTTGAATTCACAAAATGCTAATTTGATGACGTCAATTCGGGATTTTGCCATTATTTCTACGTCAATTAACAATACGCAGTATACAACTTAAGGAAAATCAATTAGAGAAATACTAAATATAAACTGTGGATAGTCAATTGATTCGTAAAAAATATCACTTGGAGGTATATAAAAAACAAATAGTTGTATAATAAATGATCCCAAATTGACGTCATCTAATGAGCATTTTGCAAATTCAAATCTCTATAACTCACTAACGCTACGTTAAAAACAAGAAATATTTAACTATTCAACTTTTCAAAGTACATAGAGTTGAATAAGCAAAAAAACAATTTTGGGGTTAGGTGCACTTTAAGCGCCCCTCTATTAACGGTCAGTAAAGTCGCACACGAGCCAGATGGCCCACACGGCCGGAGCTTAACCCGGTTTCTGTAGCATGAAGCGACTGGGAATATTGCTACTCCCCCCCACCCCCCCCCCCCCCCCCTGACAATTCCGCGATACAGATTAATTAATTAATTGCATTAAGAGTTAAATATTAGAGTTAAATATTTTCTCCAGTTAGTGTATACCATGGTTTATGTTATTTTAGGATTTTATTTGTTTCTCGGAGATACGAGCCTATTTTTGGCTACTCTGAAATTCGAGATGAAATAAAGTTTTATGTATGTATGTATGTATGTATGCAAAATCCCAGATTAATGATCCGGTCTACTCTTGGCTTTTGTCATCAGGGTTCACAAACTACAAATGAAAAGGAAAGGGCACTGTAAACAAAAGAACTATTGACCTCCAAAGGTCAACAAGAAGCGAACCTCGCATTTCAATTAAGCTTAAGCTTATATATCCCACGTTTACGGGCGCAAATGAATCGATTATAAAAAGATTGACAAGAAAATAGAAAATGACAAAAATACTTACTGTAATAGAAAACACTTACTGTAATGTCACAACTGCAGTTTATCCGAATGAGAACAGGACTCCGTAGCCCTGCGAACAGCGCCACTCACGGGCAATAGTTTAGAAGAATAAGCAACTTTTGGGCATTTTGTGGAAGTTTTAGACCAACTCTTCAATTAAATTAAGAGCAACTTTTCGGCAACTTTTGGAACTTTTTGGCGATTTCTGCGAAAAATCAGCAACTTTTCGGCGCATTTTTGGATTTGTTTTAGCAACTTTTGAGGAAAGTTTTAGCATCTTCTGGCTGAGCCTAGTTGCAACCCCTTCCTTTGGGTTTTTGCGGTGTTACAATATTTTGCAAATATTTTACCTCTAATATATAGCCTGTGATGTGCTCTACATATTATGGGTTATAGCACTCCTGGGGTTTCGTGACGTCATCCAAAATGCCGCCATCTTGAATTTAACATGCCAATAGTCCATTTTACAGTTGTATGCTTGGTGACCTTGCCTTTGAGTGGAAGTGAGGCTGGAGGTGACCTTGCTTTGATACAAACCTTTCTGCCTTTCATATGTTAATAATGCTGTTCTCATGCTAACTAGGTAAATTTACATCTGAAAAGCTCCCTGGTCTGTATCATAACAAGGTCAACTTCAACCTCGCTTCCACTCAAAGGCCAGGACACTAAGAAGACAACTGTAAAATGGTCTATTAAATTTCGATAATAAAAAATGGGGGTCATCCAACTCGTTTTTTAGTTATAAGCACGTAAAGCTAAAAGTAAGGGTGTCTTTAACTGTTACTATGTTAACCCTGTTACATCATAAAAGAGACCACAACTTGTTCACCAATGATTGGGCATTTGTTTGATAAGTAACTGTATTTGCAAAGACCACCGTAACGAGATAGAAGCTTAAATCTTATCTTAATAAACGTGGGTATAATCTGTCTTTCCTTAACCAAGAAATAAAACGCGTTCACAACATCACACGTACCGAAGCTATTGCACCTGAAGACACTTCTGAAACTAACCAACCCAAACGAGTACCCCTTGTTATCACCTATAATCCAGCTCTTCGCTCTATATCATCCATTATTCACAAGCACCTTAACATCTTGTCTTCATCTCCGCGCTGTACTAACGTTTTCAAAGCTCCACCCATTGTTGCTTTCCGACGAACTAACAATCTTAGTAATTTATTAGTAAGCTCCAAACAACGTAATCCTTCACAAAATAACCAACCTTGTGGTTCTTTTCAATGTGACAGCAACTGTTTAACATGCAACTACATAACGGACGGACTTACCAATTATACATTTCATTCTACCGGTGAAATAAGACGTATTAATCATCACATCGACTGCAACTCAAAAAACGTCATTTACATGGTACAATGCAATCGTTGTCACAAACAATGCATAGGAGAAACCAAACGACGACTTAAAGACCGCTTCAACGAAAATCGTAGACCAGTTGACAAACAAACTAACATCTCTAAACGTTTCCGTACCGTTTATCAGCCTTGCTTTTTTTTTTTTTTTTTATCAAATCGTTTTATTTGTTTGATACCATTATTGATGTTAGGGTTAACCTCAGCGGCATTATGTAGCCGGTACCCATTGATAGACGCTCCTCGAACCTTTTGTTGGTGAATTGCGGCGGCTTGCTTCTTAAAATGTGATTTTTCTTATCCATTAATTTTTTTACATTGCTTTTAGACCAGAGAAGGATAGGCTGCGCGCGAAGTAAAAATATTGCGAGTGCTGACGGAGGGGGATAGGCGAGATACTGAGAACGCGGCGAGGGAACCTCGCCCGCTCTCCCCAGTCTCCCCTCGTTTTCCCGCTCGTTTCAGCTGCAAGGATATACCGCGGGGATGGTGTAAGAGTTGCATCGTGCCCAGCGACATTCCGGGTCTTTCTGCATGTACCGGTACTCATTGTCCTCTATTGTTTCTGAGATATTGTATTTTTGGTCTTGTTTTGCATTTGTATTATTGTCGTTCTTTGTTCCTTTTGTTTTACGTCATTTCAGTGCTCCGGTACACACAGAAAGAACCGACATTCCACTGAATTCTAGTAAATCCTCGAAGGTGATACAGCACTGTCCTAAGGGGCTGACGCAACACCAACACCTTGTCCTTTCATGTTCAAGGAAAAACTGATATTACTATTGAAAAAAAAAAAAACCTGTTGTTTTCTGTTAAAAATCAATGTTAATAGTTCTCATTTAAGAAAATTGAAGTTCTTATTTACGTTCTATATCGTCCCAGTGACGTAAAGTTATATTAAAAAAATACAGAGTTCTTTATTTGACTGAAGGGAGCAAATTTTTGTGGAATATTATTTTGCGCGATTTTTTTTCCTTATTTTTGCGGATCGAGGGCAATCCGCAAAATCCGTAAGTGCCGAGTTTTCAAACGTCTGGATACAACTTTCAGATTTCGGGATAATGTATTAGATCTGCAAGGGAGGGAGATATATTCACAAGCGGGTCGTCTGGATTACTTTTATTTTCCTGGAAAAAGACAAACCTACCGGACTATACAGGCCTTCCGGAAATCAAAAGCGCTCTTCCGTGACTTGACGAGCGTTACCCAATAAGCGATGACGTCACGTCTCTTGGCAATGGCATAGCTGAGTTGTGCCGATCGCATCGTTCCAGTTGAAGGAAGCTGTATAAGAATGCTTCGGTGAATTGTGAAAAGCAAACTAATCTAGGTTGCCTGAAGAATTGTGAAAAGCAAACTAATCTAGGTTGCCTGAAGATAAACTGGCACATTTAACAGGTAAGGCTACTGTTGCAATACGTGCTTTGTATCGGAAAGGATTCGGTTTCGCAAGAGAAGTGGTTTGTTTGAAACGACAAATATCGCCGGGTTAGCCACCCGTTCACGTACGTAACGTATACACAAACACTTCAAAATCTGTCTTTGTCCGTTAACTCTGTTTACACGATTTCTCGGTTGAAATCTGCGCAGCGATAGTTAATCCCCCTTCTGTAGAATTATGTTGCTCTAAGAAGAATTGATTCTCGATCAATGAAGATAATTGAATACTCGCGAACGTTGTTAGCGCGCGATTCAACAGTGTGATAAGATATTTGTCACTGCAAGAGCAGCTGCTATTAATCTTACTTTCCAGTTTCTTCGTTAGCACTTCTTAGTCACCAACTGTAGAATTAAATTGCATAAACCACTGTCGCTTGAGAAACGAAGCAGGATTTCCGATAGAGTAGTTATCTTACATTTCGCAGCTTCACTGTGAGCGTTAAGTCTTTAATGGCGTCCATGGATACGGTTCGATCCAACCTGTAGTTTTCGAAATTGCGTTAAGTTAAATTTCGAATTTTTCAGTTTAGCGCACTAAAAAGAATGAGAAAGTTGTTCAAATTTAACATGTAGCCTTGTCTTAAAGTAGGATTTGGACGTGAACGAAAGACAGTGTAGGTAATTCTTTGCTTGAATGTGGACGTGATCGCGAAAGAAGGAGTAAGTTTTAGCTTATATTTTTAAAGATAAGCCTTAAGTTTATAAGCTAATGCTTGGGTATAAGTTTAAGTTTTCTAAAGCTTAGTGTTAGCTTTTAAACATGGATTTATTTTGGTTCTGTTAAGTTACTAGAATGATGCCATGTTATTTCGAAATGATTAAGCTTAAGTGAAAGAACAAATACTGAGCCAGCCGTACATGTGTAGTTCATACTGACGTTAGTAGGCAGCCATGTTCAGATACGAGATTCTGGCTCTAATTTTATGGATGAACTATCTTTGTTTATGATTTTTATTGAATAGTTTCTTTGTTATCTGTCGTGAAAACGTTGGAATAAACACGTCCTCGTTGGTTTTTTTTTTCTGTAAACTTTGATCTTATAGAATTGAACTTTTTATTTTGATAGTATTTTATGCATGTAATTTGTTGTGGTTTTAGAATAATCGTAGCTAGGGAGATAAAGTTACTTCCTTTTGACAGTTGAGTGTTTGGACAAAGTTAATTATTAAATTTTGTGTAAACGTGATGTCATTCACAAAGAATTCTGTCACTGAGTATAATAGGCTCATCAACAGAGTAAAACATGGAAAATCTGTCATTTTTGACATGTATTCCCATAAAAGATGAAACTCAAACTAAAAAATAAAGGAAAAAAGAGCCTGAATTCAAATTTTCCTTGATTTTAAAAGCTAAACAATAAAATTCAAGTTGGTGAAAAAGGTGCACTCGTTTGCGGGCTAAAAACTTCACCACCACTTGAAAGAAACTGAAATTCTTCAAAACAGCTTTGGGGCCCGAAAGTTTTGAAAAACTCCCCATACACCAGGCCCTGGTTGTTCAAAAGGTGGATAGCACTGTCCACCGGACAAATGCTAATGCTTATCCACTGGATAGTAATTTATACGGTGGATAGCGCTATCCACCTTTTGAACAACCGGGGCCAGGGCTTTTTTGATTTTATGCTACATACATGTACAGTCATGTACTCATTGTTTCTCTTAACAGAGATGTATCATCTCATTGTATTCTTATTGGTGCTGGCAAGTGCCGCTGGTGATGGGAATTTCAATTTCACAGACACACATGTCATAGTAGATGAAACACCATTTACTCAAGCAATTTTTGGAATTGCGCGGACAGGAGGGCAGGCACAATCGGTGACTCTCACTTGTAAGGTTAGTGCATACAATGTAACTATCAGTAACATGGCAAACAATTCTAAGGGACCGATTACATGGTGAATTTCAGCCCGGGCTGAGATTTCAGCCCGGTTGACCGGGCTGAGATTTCAGCCTGGCTTCCGAAATAAATCCTCTTAAAATGAAGTTAGCAATTACATGAACAAAGTTTCAGCCCGGGATGAGTTTCAGCCCGGGCTGAAAATTCCAGCCCGGTTTCAGAAACCGGGCTGGGATTTTCAGCCCGGTCAAACGGGCTGAAATTCGCCATGTAATCGCATCAGAATTTCAGCCCGGGCTGAAAAGTGAATTTGAGAATGCGCTGTCGAATCTTCGACGCCATTTTTATTCTTGTTATCAATCTTCCCACGCAATTTTAAACTTGGCCTCAGCCTGGGCTGAAATTTGTCATGTAATCACAACGAAATTTCAGCCCGGTTGACTGAGCTGAAATCTCAGCCCGAGCTGAAATTCGCCATGTAATTGGCCCCTAACAATATTAATGTACTCTTACATGTTTACATAATGCCTATTATTCAGTAGCATGCGAATACAGCCGCCTCTTAGTGCTCCCGAGGGCAAGAAGCATTTGCGGCTGTTTTTGTAGGCCATTTTATTCAGTCCCTAAAAAACCCCTTAAAAAGGACAGTGTCAGAGGGATTTGGTGTCATATTCAAATAAACCAAAAAATGTTTTTGTATCAACAGAAACTGAAAAATAATGGTCCAGGTTTGTGACAAATTACCACAAAATGTACCAAAATGGACAAAAACAAAATGTAAAAAAATGTCTCTCCAGCCATGAATTTGACTCTTTCTTTTGTTTCTATCTTACATAGAGCTCTCCCAAGACTGCTCTAAGAGTTATTATAGGGTGCTCAAAGGGAGTCCAACTACACACTGTAAAAAACATTAGGGTACCCAGCAGTTAATCTACATGTGTGGGCAAAAACTATGTTATTTTTGTTGCCCAAACTGGCAAAGATGTGTCTGTGGTACCCGGGCACTGCTAGAGCACAGCCCTGTCTCCAAAAGCACATTAATTAGCACTTCCAGAATTTATTTGAAATTTATTAATCACCTCCCCTCAAACAATTGCCTCATTATTTTTGGAGTGAAAAAATTAATAATCACCCCCAGCTTTTATTTGAGGAAATACATTTATTTAATTGATGTACATGGGTAACTTGGTAATCTGGTTTTCCCCTTGTTTTAGATATTAAATGCATCAGCTCAGTCTGATGTTGATGGCCTTTCACAGAACACCCTCTTTGGGGCCAATATAAACTCTGGGTCATGTGACTTCACAATATTAAACGATGACAAACCTGAAGTCAATGAGACATTTACTGTTGAATTGATTGTAAGTCAAGGAAGTGGAACAGTTGTGTCACCATCAGTGGCTTATTTGACGATTCTAGCCAACGATGATGCATTTGGTATTATTGGGTTTAATGAGGTAAGAGAAACATTCTCCTTAAAAATTTGTATTGATTTTGATCCTTATATTCTGGTCTCAAAATTCAAGTAACTTGTAATACATTAGACACAAGAAAGAGTGTTTCATTAGAATTTAATCATAATTTTAGCAGGTTGAAAAAATGAAGCACAGCCAAGTTTTTTTTATCCAACTTCAGAGTGTTTGGATACGTGATGAAACACTCTTCCTTGTGTTTGATGTATGTATTACAAGTTACTTGAATTTTGAAGCAACAACAGTCATGTATAATTCTGATACCTTTTTGGAACCCATGCATCCCCACCTTTGGCATTGACAGGCCATTCTTTGCTGCTCACCAGAAATCTAAACTCCTTTTAATTAGTGCTTTAGTTTAATTAGCAGTAATCACAGACGGTAAGTGCAATATTGGATAATGACATGACCCCCTCCCCCATCAATCTTAATTATTTTATAGGCGACTTCCCCTTTTAAAGCCATTTCTTTTCATGTCCCGCTAAAATTCTACCAGCCACCCATCTCATAAAAATATGAATTGCCCATGGATGTGGGCTGTTCAGTGCGAAGTGTGCAGTGTGCATGTTCCCTTTGATTTACTGATGAAGTTGTGGTTCATATACATTACAGACGGGACCTCTTGTAGAGGCAGAACCCACAATACAAGGACATGCAAGACAAATAAAGCTAAGTCGAAAAGCTGGTAATCTCGGAAGAGTGCAAGTGTCTTGGAGGGTAAGTACATGCAAATTTGTACTGAACTGTTACTGTACTGTTCAATGACATTCAGTGAGTCAAATCTGGAAATTGGATTTGGTAATCAAACATTTAAAAAAGATGTCAATTTTAAGAGCAATTAGCTATAGGACATGTTCATACAGTACATGCTGTATGTGTTGAAGGTTAAAATAATTATTTTAGGTTAAAATTATTTCAAACTAAGTTAATTTTTATTTTCTTTTGTTCCAGATTCATTAACATAACCTCAGACAAAGGAAAATAAAAATTAACCTAGTTTGAAATAATTTCAGCCAAAAATAATTTTAACCTACAACGATTATGCATATGGCTATACACAAAGTCGTGTAATATGGGCATTGGGATATGTATATATGGTTAGTAGAGTCAGAGACCAGGACTTGAACCACTTCATGTCTAATGAAAACCATTATACAGTACACTGATTGTGTTTTGTGCCTCTTTCAAGAAGCCACTTGATATCTTCTTCTTGGAGTTCTAAGAATTAAAATTAGTTTTGATTTGATAAGAATTTTGACCCCAAGAAGAAATGTACCTATGCGTGACATAGCCAGGGCTTTAAGGTAAGATAAGAAACTTTATTTAAACACACAGAATATCATCAGTAAAGCTAAAAAAAAAAAAATGATTTATAACTATTTTACAAGATTGCCGTGCAGGAATCCGATAAGTCGGATGCCTGATTTATGTTTCCTTTAAACTGTCCAATAGTATACCTGCCAATTTTTTGCAAGTGATATCCCGATCTATTTTGAAAATGTCCGAAGTTGTATGAAGATGTTTCGAAGAATTTGGATGTTCCCCTTGGACTTCAGACCTCCCTTTAATAACATTCAGATGTAATCATAATGTTCAGAACTACAATAACAGAACCAAAAGTGCCAAATTTTCATGAATGTAACTATTTTTTAATTGGATCATGCTTTTGCAATCAGTTGCCACAAGGCTGATACATGTAGCTCAAATCTGTAAGTCTGCCAGGTTTGAGAAATTGCTTTATAGGCGTGAGTTGGCATGAGATGGGAGTTTTGAACTCGCAGGCGTGAGACTTATGCTCATTAGGCGTGATACTTGGCAGGTACATGTATACAATAGAGCTAGCTTGATTTAAGGTTACAGTGTACCTTCAGATCGAAAATTTATTGAAAATTTTTTTTTGGCGTTAAAATAAAGTTTACAGAATGAACTTTCATCCAAAAAAAAAGTATCGAAAAATAGTGAAAATTGATGGAGAAATGACGGTATAACTTTTGTGGGTGGAGTTTGTTTATTAAGCAATATGTTTTTTAAGCGCCGTTTTCTCAAAGTTAATTTTTCGCTTGTTGGGGACACTTTAAAGAGCTACAACTCAAAGGGAATTTGTTCGATTTTCCTTAAATTTGGACAGAAGCTAGGCTAACATATAATAAACAAAAACCTGTCGGCGAATTTCTTAATTCCGAAAACTTTTTCGTCAACAGGCATTTCCGTGCGATCATTCCAATTTTTTTCTCCCCTTTGCGAAAATATTCTGTAACTTTTCACTGCAATTGAATATGGAAAATCGCCGACACGTTTTTTTAGCGCTTCGTGTCCGGAAACCCAAGAACAAATCAAATTAGCAAAATATAATAATTGCTTTGAGTTATAACGTTTTAAAGCTGATTCGGACGTTCGAATTTAGACGTCGTAAAAAATTGGACAATTCATATTATTACCAAATGGTTTCCATATTTAGATAGCCAGCTCTATAAGCTTTAATTTGATATCTGGGTTTAGGTATATTAAGTGTAATCTTAAGACGCTAGAGCTGTTATACTGGAGACACCCCCGAAGGTACACTGTAACCTTAATTCCTGGGGCAAATTATTCCATAAACAGGCCCCGCTATATAACAAAAGCTTTGTTTCAGATAATTCGTATGCAGCTTGGGCAGAGCAAGTTATCTCTCTAGATTTCTCAAATAATATTCTTTGTGGCGTTGAGTAAAAAGACGTTGTAAGGCTAGTATTCTGGGGCAAGCTATTTTTGCATTGTCTTGTACATAACCAGATAAAGAGATGTAAAGTTATGGTTATAAGAGTTACATGTACAGTTTACTCCGTGCATAAACAGTCATGTGACACATGTACTGTACCTTTAAGTTAGAAACATTTTAAAAAGTACCTCTTCCCTCTGATGTCTGTTGTCTTTTGCTGTTGCTGCATTGTCTTTTGCTTTTTGCTTGTACATTATTTACCATGTATTTGTGTTTTTTAAATTATTTTGGATTTTTTTTAAGATTACAAGTGGACCCAACAATGGAGCAGATGATTTTCTGGATACCAGTGGAGTAGTTGTTTTTGAAGATGGGCAGAGAATAGCAAATCTCTCCATTCGAGTGAAGCCTGATAATGTAAGCAAACAATAAATTAATATGCTATTATCATGCAGGTTGTATGTATATTGATTAGGCTTTGATAACAATTTTTGTTGTGTAGTTCCAGAAAATATCCATACAGCTGTACCTCTCCCCACCGAATGTCATTAGAAAATTCTGAGATGTAGGGGTCTCCCAAAGCAAATGTTTTTGAAGGAAAGTACATGTATGAAACCAAGTTGGGAATTTCCAGAGGGGTGGCCAGCATTCTGTAAATGTGTGTGGGGGAGAGGATAGGTCATGGGTGTTTTCTAGTGACAACAGCTGTTTCTGTTTAGAGAGTATAATGTCGTTGACGTTCATTTAATGCATTATTTTTTAAATAACAGGTGGCAGAGAATGAGGAAACCTTCACCCTGACTCTGGAATCACCAATGGGTGGAGCTGAATTGGATGAAAATGCCAAAACCATTGTCATCAGAATTCCTGCCAATGATGCTCCTTTAGAATTCCCTCTTGATCAATTCCAAGTTCCGGAGAATCAATCCACAGTTGAAATAGAAGTGTACCGAGGGCTTGAATCAGATGGCATTACGACCATTGGGCCTGTCAATGAGGTCGTGACTGTGGATTGGTATCTTATGCCAGGTTCCGCTTCTGCAGGGAATGATTTTTTTAATGACAAGGGCACACTGACTTTTCAAGCTGGCCAAACAAAACAGAAGATCGCTGTGAGGTTAAAAGAAGATAAGAACCCAGAAGCAGCCGAGAACTTTACTGTCCATCTGGTGAATGCAAGTCAAAGTGCTTACATCAAACCTCCAGGAATAGCTATTGTGGTTCTGTTACCAAATGATGATCACAAGGGAGTGTTTGCATTTGGCCAATATCCGCGCATTTTGGATGAAGATGTAGGAAGAACTGGCACATTCTATGTGAATCGTAGTGCTGGAACATTTGGAGATGTCACAGTTTCTTGGAAAATTCACAATGGAGATGTGAGCTCAGTTTTCGAAACAACATCAGGAACGTTAAATTTTGCACAAGGACAAAATCTTTTGTCCTTTCCAGTTGTGGTCCTTCAAGATTCTCTCCCAGAGGAAACTAAAGAGTTCTATGTCCAGCTTTATAATGTCACAGGTGGTGCAAGACTTGAAAACGACCCCAAAGCACAAAGAGCTGACTTTTTTGTGCGTGACAGTGATGATGTTTACGGCATCTTTGAATTTGCTAATGGTAATATGCAGAAGATTAACATGGTAAGTCTTTTCCTAAGCTACAATTGACATCTACATGTACATGACTGTCCATGCAGTGGAGCTTGTGTAGCTGTAAATATGACTTGTACTGTGAAGATTAAAGGAAACTAAATTCTTGAGATACATGTAAGATTATGATAAGCAGCGTGCTTAGATCTGAGTACTTCCATGTACAAAGATGAGATTCATTTCAAGTATGACTTTTGAATTTGAAGCCTAGCTGAGTGTTGTATTGACTCATAACTTGCACTCCTTCCATTTGCTGACTGGTCAGTAGTGGACAGGTAGTGTCACAAGTGATTATCGATTTCCATGGACACTATACATGTTGGTTTGAAAAGTCATACATACAATTATATGTACCCGGTACATGTAGATGTACTCAATCTTATAGCCATAGTCTGATCTACATGTAATTACCGGTAGATCCTTACATGTATAATGCACACTGTACTACCACTGAAAGGACGACCTGACTGTTTCATGATTGACACACAGTCACTGTGTGAAGTTTTTGAAAAGGAGTCAGTCTGTTGACAAACTCCCATTGGAGTGCCGTAAATCAAAACGCAAGAAACATCCTAAATTTCCTTTTGTAAAATATTGAAAAAAAAAAAAAAAAAACAAATGGTACCACACAAAAGTACTGTCAAAGAGGTTTCATTTGAATGGTCACACCATAGGATTTTGTTGACAGACTCAAAAGCTAGAATGACTAACAGTACATGTGGCAAATTACATTTGTCTAATTTGTTTAATATTACTAATTGATATGTAGGAGTGAAAGGATTTTTTTCCTTTCATCTCATAGGACAGTGTACCTCGACAGCTTCACTTAAACATTACAAGGACTGGTGGATTGGTTGGGAATGTTGCTATTAACATCAGTGTAGCCTATCATCTGCCTGGAAGCAGCAGCCCATCAAATGAAGTTGCATTGACATATCCTGGTGTAGTTACAATGGCTGGTGGCTCCAACAGTGCGTCTGTGGCGGTGCAGATTGCAAATAATGGGTTCATCAAGCTTGGAGCTGCTTTTAAAGCAGAGCTTATAGCTGTCAGTTTAAAGAGTGGAGGTACTGTCTGTATACAATTTATTAACAGTACTTGTTATCCCTTCACACAAGTTCTAGAATCAAACTTTGGATTTGCCGGTTTTTAAGACTGGTGTCCAAGCCAAAAACGAGTCTTAGCTTTTGTCTTGAAAGTCTTGTTATTTTAAGCCATCGCATATTCAAGCTGTCTGTCTCAAGAGAATTAAAAACTCAGAACAAGCTGTGTGATTTGAAATCACTCTATAATGGACAAGATTGCAAACTGCAAAACTTCTTCTAGCACATCATGTATGCTAACAGAGTGTGTCTTAGGAAAAATCCAAAATTGTCCCACCAGTTTTATAAAATTATAAAATAATCTCCTGATCAAAATGGAGGCTTGAAAGGACACAGTCATGTCCTTTTAAGTAAGAGAAATACAGTAATATTAAATAATTATTTCCAGTGCTGTTACCACTGCATACACAATAATTAAGCACGCTAAACACATTACCCTACCAAACATGCTTCTTGTGAAGTGTTTTGGTATTAAAATACTGTCAGTGCTCAAGCTATATCATTTATTACTTGTGAATATGCTTAGCGTTGAATGAGTTATAACAGATGGGGGACAAATTTGCAAATTTTCTCTCCTTCCTTCTGTTGGCTGTAAACTTTTCTTGGTCTAGTAATTCCACTGACCAGTGCATGAGGCTTGTGTGACATATATTGTCCATTCCAAATTGTGGTGTTGGAGGAAGAGGGGGGTGGGGAGTGGGATGCAGAAGGTGGGGGTTTCAGTGGAGCAAAATGCATAGGAGCGGTGGGGGGGGGGGGGGGGGGTGGGGGGTAGGTCCGAAGGTTATTAGTAATCACAAGTTGGCTCGTAGGAGCCTTCGACTTAAAACATTTTTTCCTTGCCAACAGCATCTCCATTAACCAGCCAAGTGGCTCCCTCTTCACCCAAGATCGGAAACAGATCCCAGATCTTCCTCAATGTAACAGCCAAAGATGCTAATGGAGAAGTTGGATTCTCCACGGCACACGAGACTGTTTCTGTCCAGGAACCAGCAGGTCCTGCTTCAACATCTGTGCAGTTGGAAGTGAGACGGAGTGGAACAGCTAACAGGGTTATTGTGCACTGGAACATCACTAGTAATAGCCCCACATTTTTTCCTAATGATACTGGTCCCCAGAGTGGAGAAGTTGTGTTTGAAGAAGGTATCAAATGATACTTAATATACAGTACCGGTCAAATGTACCAGTAAGTTGACAGTCCCTCGCAACTCGATTCTCACGCCTTGAGACTCATTACTCGGTTCTCAAGTCGAGACTGTCAACTAACATTTGACCAGTACTGTACATGTAAGACTTAAGTACATGTACAATTTGTACAGTCAGGTACAATAAACAGTTAATAGACATTACATGTTATTTTGCTGTCAATTTTTTTCCAAATTCACCAATTGAAAAACATGTTCGTGGAAGCATGCATTCCAAGACGAGGGTTCCTTGCAGTTACCAGTAGGATGTGCAGTAGTTAATAGTCCATTTTACAGTTGTGTGCTTCATCTGGTGACCTTGCCTTTGAGTTAGCAAGAGTAATGCTTTTCTCATGCTAACTAGTTAAATTTGCATCTGAAAAGCTTCAAGGTCTGTATCATAACAAGGTCAACTTCAGCTTCGCTTCCACTCAAAAGTCAAGACACTTAGAAGACAACTGTAAAATGGTCTATTGCTGGCCCATGCTTGGACCATATACTGTACATTTTTAAACCCCCTGTTCAGGATTAAGAGATCCCGTGTCTTGTTGTTACAAATGAATGTTACTAGACAGTCTTTTGTGAGTAAACCCTGTTAGAAAATTCTGGAGTGAGTCTCCATTTAAAATAGTGGGCATGACTTAATTTGTGTTATCTGCCAGTGGATACATTGTTTTAGCTCAGTACAACCAACCTGATGCCAAATATGACATTCTGTATTAAGAACTGTAGAATCGAAGGCTCTCATGAAACTCACTTGGAAAAGCTGTAAGTTGATTGATTTGCCTTTAAGGTTACAGTGTACCTTCAGATCGAAAATTTATCAATTTTTTTTTTTTGGCGTTAAAATAAAGTTTACAGAATGAACTTTCATTCAAAAAAAACATTATCGAAAAATAGTGAAAATTGACGGAGAAATGACGGTATAACTTTTGTGGGCGGAGTTTGTTTATTAAGCGATATGTTTTTTTAAGCGCCGTTTTCTCAAAGTTAATTTTTCGCTTGTTGGGGACACTTTAAAGAGCTACAACTCAAAGGGAATTTGTTCGATTTTCCTTAAATTTTGACAGAAGCTAGGCTAACATATAATCAACAAAAACCTGTCGGCGAATTTCTTAATTCCGAAAACTTTTTCGTCAAGAGCCATTTCCGTGCGATCATTCCAATTTTTTTCTCCCCTTTTCGAAAATATTCTGTAACTTTTCACTGCAATTGAATATGGGAAATCGCCGACACGTTTTTTTAGCGCTTCGTGTCCGGAAACCCGAGAACAAATCAAATCAGCAAAATATAATAATCGCTTTGAGTTATAGCGTTTTAAAGCTGATTCGGACGTTTGAATTTAGACGTCGTAAAAAATTCGACAATTCATTTAATTAGCAAATTGTTTCCATATTTAGATAGCCAGCTCTATAAGCTTTAATTTGATATCTGGGTTTATGTATATTAAGCGTAATCTTAAGACGCTAGAGCTGTTATGCTGGAGACACCCCCGAAGGTACACTGTAACCTTAAATATAAATTACATTATTTGGAAAAGTTGTTTAGTATGTACAATGTACATGTTATGTATATAGTCATGTACATGTACTGTATGATGTGGAAAGGTGTGGAAAATGACAATAACAGTGTGTCTTTTTTAATAAGCAGGAGAAATACTTTATATCCCAGTATAACAGAATTACATTATGTATCTTTAAAATATAAATTAATACAGATAACTTAGAATTTGACTTCCATTTTATATGTTCACTTTGTGACCATTAATTTAATTTAGCAAAATTCATATCAGTTTGTGAATAGAAAAAAAAGATGGTAGAATTGATATAATATGGTCTGTCAGCCATCCATGTACATATGAAAGTGAAAAAGCTGCATGAGAATTCATTGTTTATCTTGGTTTCATCTCAAAGGTCAGGATAAGGTCAACATAACCATTGAAATAAAACCAGATGATACCCCAGAGGTGGCGGAAATCTTCACAGTCAACCTTGTTAATGTTTCTGATATGGACAGACTTCAAATTGGAGCTGTAAGTACATTAAATGTAGTAGTCACATCATTTAAGTACAGAGAAAGCCATGGCTGCAATACTGGTAATTATTATTGCATTTTACATCTGCGAGCCTTAGACGTTTTGTCTTTTTCAGAAAACATCTTTTTATCATTGGGATGCAACCGATGTTAGATCCTGATTGTCAGCTTGCTACCAATTGCAGTAGACCTTCAAAAAACCCCTTCTCAAAGAGACTTTTTAGTGCTGTATAGACCAGCCTTTAGACTTAAAAAAGACTGTGATTTATTTAATACTTGTTCATATTATACTTGCAATGTAACACATGACTTGATTCCTGATTCATGTTCACAGGACAAAGCTCAAGTGACAATTCAAGAGAGTGACAATCCTGGGGGAACGTTTGAGTTCAAGAACACCACACCTGTTGTCTTACAGGTTAGATTTCTTTTCAGATGTAATCTGTAATAAATTATTGTTACTGCGCTTTTCAATAACACAACGGTGAACTCAACATTTTCATTTTTCATCTTAAATAATTGTTTCCTTCTTATATTCCTTCTACAGGAGAGTGGTGGCTCAAACGTTGTCAATGTTGTTATTGTGCGGAAAGGCAGTGCTTTAGATACTCGCTGGGTGTCTTTTAGAATGACTCCATCTGGTAAGAATTATCCTGCACCATTTTTTTCTTAAGATACATGTACATGTATGCCGGCAGGGGTAATTTGCCGAACGCTGAATGCCGAACGCCGAACTCCGAACGCAGAACGCCGAACGCCGAACGCCGAATGTCTGTCAGTGGTTTATCTTGTGAAACATGTGCTTCACCTCACATATATGATCGAACTGGTACAAAATGTAAAAAAAAAAAGGGTACATAGGGGAAACCAAACGCACGATTCGTGAACGCTTCACGCACACAGAACACAGACAAGAGACAAACAACCCACATCACGCCAACTCCACAGCAGCGGTCCCCACACATTTCATTTTACCAGGTCACTCTTTCGCGGACATGAGACTCATCCCGCCTGAACTGCAGCCTACCCATCAATGCTTCCCGTCGAAAAGCACGCGAGCCCTTTTTAATTCATAGAGGGAACACTTTAACACCAGAAGGCATTAACCGAAGGAACGAACGCTGAACTCATACACTATATATTATTTTTATCTTATGTTTACAAGTGCGCTGTCTACATGTCATGTATTAGCCAATCATTTATAACCATGTATTTTTCAAATTTTAGGAGCCGTTACAATGTTTTCTCATCGCCGAGAATACAGCGACATATCCGGGACCTTTATACGGTCCAGGGCGCTAAATTTGAAAAGCTTCCGTCTGACAAAAGAGCCAAATTACAAAGAAAATGGGGGAAAATGGCGAAACAAGGTGTATGTTTTACTCACTAAGTACTTTGGCGGTTACGTTCACCCTCGCTATTTCAGAAGAGGTGTTAAGGAATCATTTAAGACCCTTTTTATTTCCTTCGCTTTTTTTGCTGATTTCAGTATGGAAAAAACACCGCATTGATATTCAGGATGGTCTCTCTTCAAGAAAGGACTTTCTGACTAAGGTTCACCGTGGAAATGTTAGCCTCCTGTCTAAAGAAAAGATTGGCGAAGTTTGAATTTAATACGATGCGAGGAAATAGTGTCAAAGCGCTATTTTCTAGAAGGTGTTCCGTAAACTAAAAATGGCGCTACAAAATGTCTTCCTACGAACTCCCACGAGACCGGCAAACGGATTCAAATTTGAATAATTATCTCAACACAAACAATGTTCCCTCAGTCGCGAAAGGCGGGCGCTTGCTTTTTAGTTGTTCAAGTTAGGATTTCAAAGAGAAACCATTATTTATTTTACATTTCTCATTGTCCGGCAAATAGAAAGCCTATATTATTTTTTAAAACCTCAGTTAATATACTCTAGGTCTGAACTTCGTTAACCGATAGAGAAAAAGAGCGCTTCTAGATCTGGACTGAAAAACGCTTTGTAAAGAGCACGAGAAACAGCGCAACGTACAAGCGAGTGACCCGTGATTCACGCTCGCTATTTGGCAACGCTTTTAACTGAAATCCATGTTCAGCGGAAAATGGTTTTGCCATCGTACTCTGACCATTACGAATCTAACGAGTCAAAATGAAAATCTTGCCGCACACGAATTTGTTGACAAAAAATTCTGTAAAGAGCAAGAAGAACAGGGCATCATGTCTTTTATAGACATTCGACGCACTTAAAATAACTTCAAAAACGATCTAAACACTGTTAAAACGCGATAGTTTGATAAAATATTTCGGTCTTCGAGCCTCTTCAGTCGTCCGCCATATTAAAGTTCTGTAAATAGCGCGAGTAAAAAAGCGTAACGAACAAGCGGGTGACCCGCGCATTGCGCTCGCTATTTGGCAAAGCTTTTAACTGAAAACCATGTTCTGCGGAAAATGTTTTTGCCATCGTACTCTGACCATTGCGAATCTAACGAGTCAAAATGAAAATCTTGCGCACACGAATTTCTTGACGAAACGCTCTGTAAAGAGCGAGAAGAATAAGACATCACGTCCTTTATAGACATTCGACGCACTTAAAATAACTTTAAAACGATCTAAACACTGTTAAAACGCGGTAGTTTGAAAAAAATTTCGGTCTTCAGTCGTCCGCCATGTTGAAGTTCTGTAAAGAACGCGAGTAAAAAAGCGTAACGAACAAGCGAGTGACCTGCGCATCGTGCTCGCTATTTGGCAACGCTTTTAACTGAAAACCATGTTCTGCGGAAAATGTTTTTGCCATCGTGCTCTAACCATTGCGAAAAAAAATTAAAATCTTGCCGCACACGAATTTGTTGACAAAATAATTTGAAAAGAGCGCGGCCCGCCTTTAATTACAGCACGATTGTTAACTTCATCACACCTTGGGATTTACATCAAGCATCAAACCGTGTAATTGACAGCAGTTGAATCTGCCAAGAGACTAGAGACTAGAGTATTCCCAAAATGTCTTCCTACGAACTCCCACGAGACCAGCAAACGGATGCAAATTTGAATAATTATCTCAACACAAACATTGTTCCCTCAGTCGTGAGAGAAGGGCGCTTGCTTTTTGCTTGTTCAAGTTAGGATTTCAAAGAGAAGCCATCATTTATTTCACATTTCTCATTGTCCGGCAAATAGAAAGGCCTATATTATTTTTTAAAACCTCAGTTAATATACTCTAGGTCTGAACTACGTTAACCGATCGAGAAAAAGAGCGCGTCTAGATCAGGACTGAAAAACGCTTTGTAAAGAGCACGAGAAACAAAGCGCAACGTACAAGTGAGTTACCCGTGATTCACGCTCGCTATTTGGCAAAGCGTTTAACTGAAAACCATGTTCTGCGGAAAATGGTTTTGCCATCGTACTCTGACCATTGCGAATCTAACGAGTCAAAATGAAAATCTTGCCCCACATGAATATGTTGACAAAACGCTCTGTAAAGAGCGATAAGAACAGGACATCACGTCTTTTATAGACATTCGACGCACTTAAAATAACTAAAACGATCTAAACACTGTTAAAACGCGATAGTTTGATAAAAATGTCGGTCTTCGAGCCTCTTCAGTCGTCCTCCATATTAAAGTTCTGTAAAGAGCGCGAGTAAAACAACGTATTGAACAAGCGAGCGACCCGCGCATCGCTATTTGGCAACGCTTTTAACTGAAAACCATGTTCTGCGGAAAATGTTTTTGCCTTCGCTCTGTAACCATTGCGAATCTAAAGATTCAAAAAAAGTAAAATCTTGCCGCACACGAATTTGTTGACAAAATGCTTTGAAAAGAGCGCGGCCCACCTTTAATTACAGCTCGTTTGTTAACACATCCTGGGATTTACATCACGCATCAAACCGTGTAATTAACAGCAGTTGAATCTGTCAAGAGACTAGAGACTAGAGTATTCCCAAAGCTTATTCTGTTGAGCAAATACAATCGACTGGTTCTGTGAAGGCAAATAATTATACTGCGTATAAAGAAACTGGGAACTGTAAGTACATGTCGCGAAAGACAATTGCATTCCGGGCGATGCCTCGCTACTCCATGGCTGGCATCACAAAGTGTCCTGGGGGATGGTACGCTACTTCATGACTGGCATCAGAAAGTGTACTAAGGGGTTGCATGCTACTTCATGACTGGCATCACAAAGTGTCCTAAGGGGTTGCACGCTACTCCAAGACTGACATCACAAAGTGTCCTGGGGAGGTGGCACGCTGCTCTATGACTGGCATCACAAAGTGTCCTGTGGGATGGCACGCTACTCTGTGACTGACTACACAGAGTGTCCTGGGCGGGTACAGGCTACTCCGTGACTGACATCACAACGTGTCCTGGGGAGGTGATACGTTACTCCATGACTAGCATCACAAAGTGTCCTGTGGGTGGCATGCTGCTCCATGACTGGCATCACAAAGTGTCCTAGGGGGTTGCATGCTACTTCATGACTGGCATCACAAAGTGTCCTGGGGTATGGCACGCTACTCTGTGACTGACATCACGAAGTGTCCTGGGCGGATACAGGCTACTCCGTGACTGACATCACAAAGTGTCCTGGGGAGGTGGAATGCTACTCCATGACTGGCATCACAAAGTGTCCTAGGGGGTTGCATGCTACTTCATGACTGGCATCACAAAGTGTCCTGGGGGATGGCACACTACTCCGTGACTGACATCACAAAGTGTTCTGGGGAGGTGGAATGCTACTCCATGGCTGGCATCATAAAGTGTCCTGTGGGTGGCATGCTGCTCCATGACTGGCATCACAGTGTCCTGGGGGATGGAACGCTACTCCATGACTGGCATCACAAAGTGTCCTGTGGGGTGGCATGCTGCTCCATGACTGGCATCATAAAGTGTCCTAGGGGGTTTCATGCTACTTCATGACTGGCATCACAAAGTGTCCTGGGGGATGGCACACTACTCAGTGACTGACATCACAAAGTGTTCTGGGGAGGTGGAATGCTACTCCATGACTGGCATCATAAAGTGTCCTGTGGGGTGGCATGCTGCTCCATGACTGGCATCACAGTGTCCTGGGGGATGGAACGCTACTCCATGACTGGCATCACAAAGTGTCCTGTGGGGTGGCATGCTGCTCCATGACTGGCATCATAAAGTGTCCTAGGGGGTTTCATGCTACTTCATGACTGGCATCACAAAGTGTCCTGGGGGATGGCACACTACTCCGTGACTGACATCACAAAGTGTCCCGGGGAGGTGGAATGCTACTCCATGACTGGCATCACAAAGTGTCCTGTGGGTGGCATGCTGCTCCATGACTGGCATCACAGTGTCCTGGGGGATGGAACGCTACTCCATGACTGGCATCACAAAGTGTCCTGTGGGGTGGCATGCTGCTCCATGACTGGCATCATAAAGTGTCCTAGGGGGTTTCATGCTACTTCATGACTGGCATCACAAAGTGTCCTGGGGGATGGCATGCTAGTCTGTGACTGACATCACAAAGTGTCCTGGGGGTGCGCACTACTCCATGACTGCAGGGTATCAAGTTCCTATTTTTTGGCCTGCTTGCTATTTTCTCCTATTTTTTTAGGGTTTTGTTGGTGCACCAAAATATTTTAAAATGTTTGAGAGAAAATTGTCATTGAAACTGAGTAATTGTACAAGAAACTGAAATTTTGATGACAGTTTGAATGATTTTTGGACTGAAAACTCATTCCCAAGACTTTCTCAGTGTTTTTGGTAGCATACAAAAGATTTTGGGGGTTTCATTTGCATGCATGTTCAGCTGCCATGTGAGGTAAGTAATTTAATCCAATTCCATCTGCTTTGTTTTTTAAAAAAAAAATAGTTCAGTGTTTCTCAATAAGCCATCTCGTAAGACTGTTGTACTTTTGCTTTTGGAGCAATACATGTACATAAATGTGGAAATTTAAAATACTTTAATGGCAACGCTTTTAACTGAAAACCATGTTCTGCAGAAAATGTTTTTGCCATCGCGCTCTAACCATTGCAAATCTAAAGATTAAAAAAATAAAATCTTGCCGCACACGAATATGTTGACACAATGCTTTGAAAAGAGTGCGACCCGCTTTTAATTACAGTGCAATTGTTAACTTTATGACACGTTGGGATTTACATCACGTATCAAACCGTGTAATTGACAGCAGTTAAACCTGCCAAGAGACTAGAGACTAGAGACTAGAGTATTCCTAAAGCTTAATCTGTTGAGCAAATACAACTGACTGATTCTGTATATGCAAATCCTGGATCCGCCCCTGCATTGTATTCAGCCTTGTATTCAGCTTCATATTTTTACCACCCAATTGTTTTAGGACACTTGCATTACATTCGTCTTTTGTAGAGTCTGCTCTATCTAGTTAATAACATTTGTCATTCTGTCTTCGTTTTAGCGATGAATCGGGAGGTGAAGGTGAATACATCGCATACATCAGCGAGTGTTAATTCACTGAAATATAAAGCTGAATGCAAGGTTGGCACTACGGCAAAGGGCAGATTTGTTAAATGGCCAATATTTCGACTAATAGAACTAGTATTCCTCAGGGCCAGGGCTATACTGAAAGAAAATATTGTAATGGCTCCTAAAATTTAAAATACATGGCTAATTCATGACATGTAGACAGCGCACTTGTAAACATAAGATAAAAATAATATAAAGTGTATGATACAAAACTGAGTTCAGCATTCATTCCTAATGCCTTCTGGTGATAAAGTGTTCCCTCTATGAATTAAAAAGGGCTCGTGTGCTTTTCGACGGGAAGCATTGATGGTAGGCTGCAGTTCAGGCGGGATGAGTCTCATGTCCGCGTAAGAGTTGCCTGGTAAGTTGAAATGTGTAGGGACCACTGCTGTGGAGTTGGCGTGATGTTGGTTGTTTGTCCCTGGGTCAAAGGGTTCCACTGTATATATATATGTATATATGTTGTAGGTTAAAACTATTTCAAACTAGGTTAATTTTTATTTCCCTTTGTCCGAGATTATGTTAATGAATCTGGGACAAAGGAAAATGAAAATTAACCAAGTTGAAATAATTTTTAACCTAAAATAATTTTAACCTACAACATATACAATACGTTTTTGCATCATGGGAATTGCTCCCAATTGTAGCAGATCACATCATTTTAAAGTCTCCCATTAGTAAATCTTGCAGTGCACTATTTTGAGTTGTTATAAGGTTTCAAAGATATTTAAATTTGGAGATCCTTAAGGTTAATGCTCACAGGGTGGTCCTGTATTGCCACCCTGGACATTTGGATACTCGATCTTAAACATTGTTGAAAATACTTGTGCCGGTGTGCATCTTTATAACAATTATTATTATTGTTATTGGTACACCTGCTTTCACAAGTATTGGCCCCCTCATTATTCACTGCTGCCCTTCACATACATGTACATGACTTGTATGTTTAGTTTATGGGGGCTGGAGTTGCAATCCAGAGGTCCCTGAAATTCAAGTCCTCCTTATAAACCACTAGATAAACTTGCCACATGTTTAAATCCTAGGCCATGCCAAATAGCCTTCTGGTTTAAGCCTCCTACCAGTTGGGAATTTTATATGTTTAAACTCATCATCAATAGATGAGCTTGGGAGCTGGTGCCTAGAAAGCTGTTGGGGGGCCTTATGCGATTTCAAGGCAAGCAGGGAGGTATCCATGGCAACCCTGAGAGTGGGAACCACCCCTACGTACAGCCCTACCAGGGCACTGTCACACTGATAAATCAGTTGAAACTTACCTAACCTGATACTTACCCAATTAGCTGACAATGGGTGGGCTGGACGGGGCAAGACTCCGCAATGATTCGCTTAAGGTTACAGTGTACCTTTGGGGGTGTCTCCAGTATAACAGCTCTAGCGTCTTAAGATGACACTTAATATACCTAAACCCAGATATCAAATTAAAGCTTATAGAGCTGGCTATCTAAATATGGAAACCATTTGGTAATTAAATGAATTGTCGAAATTTTTATGACGTCTAAATTCGAACGTCCGAATCAGCTTTAAAACGCTATAACTCAAAGCGATTATTATATTTTGCTAATTTGATTTGTTCTCGGGTTTCCGGACACGAAGCGCTAAAAAAACGTGTCGGCGATTTTCCATATTCAATTGCAGTGAAAAGTTACAGAATATTTTCGAAAAGGGGAGAAAAAAAATTGGAATGATCGCACGGAAATGCCTCTTGACGAAAAAGTTTTCGGAATTATGAAATTCGCCGACACGTTTTTGTTGATTATATGTTAGCCTAGCTTCTGTCCAAATTTGAGAAAAATCGAACAAATTCCCTTTGAGTTGTAGCTCTTTAAAGTGTCCCCAACAAGCGAAAAATTAACTTTGAGAAAACGGCGCTTAAAAAAACATATCGCTTAATAAACAAACTCCGCCCACAGAAGTTATACCGTCATTTCTCCGTCAATTTTCACTATTTTTCGATACTTTCTTTTTTGGATGAAAGTTCATTCTGTAAACTTTATTTTAACGCCAAAAAAAAATTTTCAATAAATTTTCGATCTGAAGGTACACTGTAACCTTAACAGCAAGGCAATGGTTCTAACAGGAGCAAAGATCCGCAAAAATTGCAAATGCTTGTATGTGATCTGCAAAGATCGCAAACGCTTGTATGTGATCCGCAAAGATCGCAAACGCTTGTAAGTGATCCGCAAAGGTCAGCAAATGCCGCGTGGGACATGTACTGTCATGAAGCAAACCGCTGACTGCATAGACTCGAGTTTAACTTTGCCTAAATTGCATTTAGCCACATTTTAAAAGTCGTGTAGTAATGTTACTTTCTTTTATTTACAGTGTCCCCAATTAGCTCTTTCGTGCTAAATAATACATACTGTTAGTATTTTATCCCGCCGTTATTTATTTGTTAAATTACACTGTGCTGCACATTGATCATTTTTATTTTAATTACTTATTCTTAGTTCATACAAACATGTATAAAGTAAAGTGTACATGTATAAGTAAACACTTGGATAAATATTTTGCCTAATGCCTTAAAAATATATTTTTGCACAATTTGTGACTGTACAGATGACTACATCTGTATCCATGAACTGGAAACTATTATGACCATCATCTCGATCCTGTCTTTTGTAGAGGGTGTCTTTATGTGAGAGTTGATTGTACTGTTTAATCCTGTCTTTTCTTTAGGGAACAATGACTTCTTTGGCAGTGCAAAAACAGTACAATTTAAGCCTGATGAACGTGAAAAGAGTTTTCCAATAATTGTACAAGATGATAATGTACCAGAGGTGTGTATAACAATTATTGCCCCAAAACCACTTCTTAATTTCCATGCAATGTGAAACTATGTATATAATCCTGAATGTGGGAACAATGTCCTGATATCAGCATGGCCCAAACCAGAAACCGCTGACCCTGCAACTGCTACTATAGGGTAAGGCAGCTGCCCTAGAACCTTGTGAAATGAATTTCAAACAAACTGCAAAAAACACTATGCTAATTAATAGGCTGCATGAAAAAAGAAAACATGCTGAAATGCCACACAGTGACGCTAGACATTCATCCATCCATCTATCTATCCTATCCATCCATCCATCTATCTATCCACCCATCCATCTATCTATCCACCCATCCATCTATCTATCCACCCATCCATCTATCTATCCCTCCGTCCCTCCGTCTATCCCTCCATCCCTCCATCTATCTATCCCTCCATCCCTCATCCCTCATCCCTCCATCCCTCATCCCTCCATCCCTCATCCCTCATCCCTCCATCCCTCCATCCCTCCATCCCTCCATCCCTCCATCCCTCCATCCCTCCATCCCTCCATCCCTCCATCCCTCCATCCCTCCATCATTGGAAAATTTCCGGATGATTGGAAGCTAGCTAAGGTGTCTCCTGTGTTCAAAACAGGCGCACGTAACGATCCAAATAATTATAGGCCGATATCAGTGTTGTCAACCATATCCAGAGTGTTTGAAAAATTAATCTGCGAGCAGATTTACTCTTATTTGGTTGACAATAATATATTAGATCCTTGTCAGTCTGGTTTTAGATCTCTCCACTCAACCGTAACCGCTCTTCTTGATCTAAATGATCAGTGGTGTTTTAATATAGATAGGGGACTGTTGAGTGGTGTAGTATTTTTGGATCTTAAGAAAGCGTTTGACACAGTTGATCACAACCTTTTACTTACTAAACTAGATTATATTGGAATTCGTGGTCATGCTTTAGAATGGTTTAGATCATACTTATTAAATAGGTATCAATCCATGTATATAAATGGGGTACTTTCAGAAAAAGCCACTTTGAAGTGTGGGGTTCCCCAGGGTTCGATACTTGGACCACTTTTATTTTTGATATACATAAATGATCTTTCCAATATAACTGACTATGCTACTACTAGAATGTACGCTGATGATACGAATATGACATTTACAGGCTGCAGCATCCTTGAACTCCAACATGATATAAATATTGATTTAGAGTATCTTCAAAACTGGCTAATCGCAAATAAACTTACCCTTAATGTTTTGAAAACTGAATACATGTTGGTTGGATCAAGGCAAAGAATAGCGACTCTTACACAAGGACTTAATATCTCCATAAATGGAATTTCCTTAAAACAAGTTAGCAGCTGTAAGTGTCTTGGTATCGAAATTGATGAATTTTTAACATGGGATACCCATATCAACAGCGTTTCAAAAAAAGTATCATCTGGTATTGGAATCCTAAGAAGAATAAAACCTTTTGTACCCACCGCTAATTTGATTAACATCTATAGCTCAATTGTTGAGCCGTATTTTGATTATTGTAGTATTGTGTGGGACAACATTAGCGAGCACCTCACCAGTAGGTTGCAAAAACTACAAAATCGTGCTGCACGGGTTATATCCGGTGCCGAGTTCAGGACTTCAATAGATGTATTATTAAGTAGCTTAGGTTGGACTAGCCTTAAAGAAAGAAGAAATAAGCAAAAAGCGCTTAAGATGTTTAAAATTATAAATGGCATGGCACCAGCCTATTTACAGAATATTTTTACGAATAACATCGGGCGTTCGACTTATAATCTAAGGACTTCTAGTTACAATCTAGCTTTACCGGTAGCTAAAACTGATTACTACCGAAAAAGCTTTGCATACACCAGAGCGAAAGTTTGGAATTTATTACCAGAAGAGATAAAATCTGAAAAGTCCGCGAGTGCATTCAAAAACAAACTAGCATCTCTCAATCTCCCTATTGAATTTTAGTATTTTTCCGAATTATTGCTCTGTTTTAACCGAAATACTTATTTTATTCATAGTTAATATACTGATGTAAAATATTGTAATTAGTATATGTAGTTATATATTTTCACGGCTTTTGTGAAAAACAAAAGTGCAATTATTTGTAATTTTTGACAAAGTCACCGTGGGTAAATAAAGTTTTTCTATTCTATTCTATTCTATTCTATTCTATTCTATTCTATTCTATTCTATCCCTCCATCCCTCCATCCATCCACAACTTGACAAATATTTTTTCTCATTTTTTGTAGATTGATGAGATATTTTTGCTGCGGCTTTACAGTGCAGGCCCAGATGGACAAAAGGGAGTTCTGGGAAACAAGTTGACTATTAACATCACCATCAGGGAAAATGACGACCCTCATGGAGTGATAGGGTTCAAATCTCCAAATATCATAAAAACAATTGGTAATTAATTAAATGTCCTGTGGTCTGTCACATTTTACTTGTCAAAGCCTTAAGTTTTTGAAGATGTGATTGAAATGAAGACTTAATCAGTCATTGATTCCTGATGCTAGTGGAAAGGTTACACAATTGCATCTCGAAAAATAACTAGTTTTTTTTAATGATGATGATCATCTGATGCTTTGTTTATAGATCTTGCTGATCTGCAATGCAAAATTCAAAGTTCATTTTATAGAAAATTTTGCTTACTTAATTTCCATGTTACATGTATATCTTCACCAGATGCCAAAATACTTAGTGTTGGTGCTATGTTGCATAACTTACTTTGGTTTGTTTGACAGGTGAATCAAAACACAGCACAGAGAGTGCCAGTTTTGAGCTTTTCCGTGACAGAGGGACCTTTGGTGTCGTGTTGATTGCGTGGAATATCACTGCTAACAGTGGTGATGACCCGGCACTGGATGTCTCTCCAGTATCTGGACAGGTTACATTTTTACAAGGGGAAAGCTCCAAGTTTATAACCATTGATTCTCTTCCTGATGAGGTAAGTGTTATCAGGTGGAATATTGCTTTCAGTTGCAGTTTTTGTCATGATTGGACACAGCTGGCAGAAATGATGCGAACAGTCATTTGGGCAGACAAATTATTTTAAAGGGCTTCTAAAATTTTTAATTAGAAACAATACAGTAGGTATTGTAAATATTGTATATTTCTACCAATTAGAATAGCTCCTTTTGGGTTTTACAATATTTTATTTTTTAGTTTGATTATTAAGCTGTTAAATGATGTAATGGTTCTAATTACACAGATTCCAGAAACAAGTGAATCATTCACAATCCATCTAAACAACATTTCAAGCAATGCCAAGTGGGGTGATCAGTCACTGTGTGAAGCTACCCTTGTTATCGCCAAGAATGACGACGCAGTGTATTTTGCACAGCCCATATTGGTGAAAGTGCGAGAGGGGCAGTATGCCAATCTGACCATTCAACGTGGAGGTGATGGCACTAGCGTCATTGATGTTTCTTATCAAACGGTTGATGGTAATGCAGTGTCATCTGCAGACTACCAGGCCAAGACAGGACAAGTGAGATTTAACGTTGGAGAGTTTCAGAAGAAAATTTCAATTTGGGTGTTTGATGATAGTACTCCAGAAGGAGTGGAAACATTTAAGGTCAACCTTACAAATTCCACTGGAGACACTGTTCTTTATGGAGACATTTCTGCTACTGTCTCCATTTTTGCCAGTGATGGAGGAACGGGAGATTTCCAGTTCGCTTCTAATTCGCTGAACAAGACAACAGTGGAGAGTACTGCTGCAGACTTCACGTAAGATTTGATTTCCTGTTGTTTTGTTAATGCAAGTTTGAGTTTTTCTATGCATTTTGCTCAATGCTTTAAACCCGAAGGTCAAAACACAAATTGTCCTTACTCATATTCATACAATTCTGAGAAAAATTCATCTTTCATTGGGTGATCTTTATCTTAATTCTTATCATCTCGAGCTACTTAGTGCTGCATTGATTTTTGTTGTACTGTTAAATGTAACGAGGTCTGTCAATTGATTATGGCTATTGACAGTTATTAATATTAATGTCATATGCATTATTCATTATTCCTCTAGTGTTGAAAGAAAGAATGCCCAGTTTGGTGAGGTCAGAGTTTACTGGCAAGTTGTGCACTTACTGTCAGATGGAAGTACTGCAGAGCTCTTACCAGGGCAAGAGTTTACAGAAGTTACTGACTATGTAACATTCACAGATGGCTCATCATCAGAAACTATAACATTGACCCCAAGGACAGATGGCATTGCGGAGCAAGATGAATCATTTGAACTTCGCCTCATAAATGCAACAGGTAAATTTTCCTGGTGCTATTTTTTGTCTGTTTAAATGTACCTGAAATAGTGGCCTAGTTCTTTCATTTTAATTTTTCATCAACAGGATCAAAACTCAAAAGTTAGAACCACTTTACCTGACTTTACTTTACTTTACACGACTGGTTTGACCATGTTAGTGAAAGGATTAAGGTTTTCCAAATAGCCATTTGTAGTGCATTCCAAAGCAAAGAATTTGTTTCTTGTTTGTTGTTCTATGTATAGCTACATGTAGCTATTAAAACAAACAAACTCGACCCACATATGTCAAGCTTCATCCATTATTGTATAACGTGAGATTAAATAACAAAAATTATTATTCACTGGGTTGGAGGGAATAGTGGTGGATGTTTGCCGAGCCATGAAGCGGACAAGGAAATATCTAACACTCTTTACTGACACTGAGGTTAATAATTGTTTTGGTATATACCACTTAAGTGAATAGCCCATTTTATTTACTTTATTTCTGACAAATGGGCAAAATATATGTGCGCAAAATCCAGAACAATTTCTGAGTTTAAGCTGCCAATCAGAGTGTGCAAAAAACACTATCCACTGGTTTGATATAATTAATGTACTATTACACCACTTACATGTACAGAAGTGCAAGCATTAATCAAAAACATGTTTCTGAAATGTCTATTTATACCAGTGTTCAATACCAGTCTATATTGTAATTTGCAGGATTTTTCAGTAAATGAACATCGAGATGTTTTTTTTTTGTTTTGCAGGAATTGAAACTGGTCTAGATGGGAGAATAAGCAGTCCAAACAAAGCTTTTCTAAAAATCACTGCCAATGATGACCCAAATGGACTCTTGAGATTTGCAGACCGGTCTGTGGACATTCCGGAAGACTTCAGTCCTGGAATGGAAGCTACAACTGCCAAGAATTTGACAGTGTTGAGGAATCAGGGAGCCTGGGGAACTGTCAGGGTAGGGAAAAGTCACATTGAAAATATTAATTTCCAGTGGGAGCCCTTAGTAGTATAAAGGGGGTGTTTGGGGATACCTTTATGTACATGTAATCATCACAAAATGTTCCAGGTCTACTTTTCTTGACCTTGTGTCACAATCTTAAGGAAGACACTACTTTTTGCCAGAGCAGTCCACTCTTGTATGTGGGTAATGGAGATCTTGTTGGTGAAATCTGAGAAAATGTGTACTGGGGGATGAGCCATGATAGCCTAACTAGCACTCGATCCTGGAAGAGAAGCTACTGCCTCTAGAGGTCATACATGGTGTAGATAAGAACTGTTTGAGATGAACCTACATTATTTCCCAGATAACTTGAAAGAATTTTATCCTCACCTTTTACCATACAATGATGAATACATGTATAAAAGTATGTGTGGCACTGTAGTTGTGTTATAAAATGTACACATTACTATTCACAGATTGCCTGGGAAGTTCTAACTGCTTCAGAATCCTTGGCCAGATCAGATAAAGCTTATGATTTGTTCCTGCTTGGCTCAGTGATGTCAGGGGTTAAGAGTGTACCAGCACAGCGGAGACCAAACACAGAGACCTATGTGTTCTGTTTCGATGGAACAAACAATGGTATGAATACATGTACATCCTATTTTAATGTTTGGACTCTTACTACACAGTAACTGACAAATTGGATCCACCAATCAAAGCCCCCAAACATGACCTTTTCACCCTTTCAAGTTAAACAGCCTTGTTTTCTGAGACATCTGCTATGATAATTGCAGCAGTGGAAACAAAACTGTAGGTTGAGTTTTGAACTTCAGTGTTCGATGTTATTGAAAGCTGCAGTAATGGTGGTGAACTCCCATGTTGAAAAAATAAAATTCCAAGTTATGATTTTAAGAAAGCTAACAGCACCATGAAAAATAATGTTCTGCAGCTAATTCATTTGAATGGTTACACTGCAGGCCCCGTTGTTCAAAAGATGGATAGTGTTATCCGGTGGATAGTGCTATCTATCCACCTTTTGAACAACCGGGCCTGGGTTTTATCCTCAAACTCACATATAGACATATACCATGGGTTATTTTAAAAACGAAGCCTAACTAAGATTGCTGTTTAAGACAATTAATGGATGGCCACATCTGTTTATAAGTGGATCATTTGAAGTAGATAAATGTTTTTCTAGTCTGTGCTGTATGCCTTCTGGAAAATGTTTCCAGTAAATAGCATTTTAATAATAATATCATTTTTAACACTGTGTAAAACTTGTTTAAATAACTGGCCTATATTTTTCATTACTGAACATCAAATGTCTCAATTTTTTATTCAAGGAGCGTGTTTTTCACACTTCCTTCACGACCTTATAACTTCATCGACAGCGCCTTCTCCTTATTCAAAATGGCTGGTCTGGTGGAGAATCCTTGGACAGGGCTGCCAAAATGCTCCAAGAATTGTGAAGCATTTTGTCATACGACTCAGTTTTCGACAGTCATACTTGGTGTCTTGCATTCTGGGACCGGACTACTGTTTCCTGAACACAAAATACAGTCGAACCTATATTAAGCAGCACTGTATTAAGCGGTCACCCTCTACTAAGCGGTCACCCTCTACTAAGCGGTCACTTAACAAATCCCCGGAATTAAATCGCTCCCCATATTTACTGTAAATTTGACCTCTTTTAAGTGGTCACCCCCATTAAGCGGTCAGTTGGCTATTCCCCGAGGGTGACTGCTTAATAGAGGTTTGACTGTAGATATGATTCTTGGAGTAATTCGGCAGCCATGTCAAGGGGGTTTCTCTGTACCGCCATTTTGAACGAGAAGAAGGCCCTAGGCATGTGGACAAGATTGCACTTTGAGATTTGTGGGTGGAAGAAATTCTGTAATTTAATTTAAGAAAAGATTGACCAATGCAGATTCAGATCAAAAGTTTAAAAGTATTGATGTTGAGCCTGGCTTCTTTCTTCTTCTACAGAATCATTTGTTGAGGTCTCTGGATTAACAGGTTTAGATTCAAAGTTTAGTGTCAGGTGAGTCAGTGATGTGTTCACTTTGTATTCCTCTTTGAAGTGGATTTTATACTTTTTAGTTCTTCAGATATGATAACTATTTTATACAATGTCTGTTCTTAGGCTGTGGGTGAATGCTACCAAAGGCAAGCATGGATATGTTTTGGCCAGTGTCGCTGGAAATACAGTTAACTTTGCACTCTCTCTAAATACAACTGGATCAGACACCTTGGCAAACTTCTTTTACTTTTCAAACAAAGTATGTAAAATGTTACAATTGGAGTCAGTTTGTGTTTAATCACATGTACTTACTGATGTTATAAAGTTGTCGTCAATCAAATGTAAGCAAACAGAGATTTGAAGTGCTGTGTCATGTCATTGAGAAACAGCCTGCTGTCGTGTTCTTTCCTTAGACAAGAAACTTTACTCCACACTGTCTCTCTCCACCCAGGTGTGTAAATGGGTACCAGCGATAAAATGCTGGGGTAACCCTGCGATGGACTAGCATCCCATCCAGGGGGGAGTAGCAGTATTCCAAGTTGCTTCATGCTACAGAAACCGGGTTAAGCTGCGGCCATGTGGGCCATTGTGGCTCTAGTGCGACTTTACCTTTTTTTACTTACTGATGTTATAAAGTTGTCATCAATCAAATGTAAGCAAATGGAGACTTGCAGTGCTGTGTCATGTCATTGAGAAACAGTCAGTCATCGACCATTGTCTGGCCAAATTCCTGAAATGTCCTGCTTTTTTATGTATTTGTTTTACATTGTCCAAGCACAGAAATCACTTATATTATGTCTTGAAAGTCTTGTTGAGCCATCACATTCAATTACAAAAACATTAAAATAAGAATTTATGCTGTTTGTGCTGTTTATTTTGCTGTCTTTGTTTTTGCCAGACTGAAATAAATTTTGGAAAGGACATAGCTGATGGTAGCTGGCATTTTGTGGTGTTTACTGTGGACACAGATAACAATAACGTTCAGTTTTACTTGGATGGACTTGCTGTAGGCAATCCTTGGTAAGTTTTTTTTAAACTGTTTTGAATCCTTTAGTCACAGAGTCACCAGAAAATTATTTCAGAAATTTCTGTATTCCAGTCTACTAGGAACAGAAATGTTGGGCTTGGTTTTGCCAATAACCTATTGAAATACAGGTTGCAAAAGGTTAGAACACCCCCTTTTAGTGTATCATTCCCTTATAATGTATCATTCATGAAGTAGTGCTAAAATTTTAGATTTTGTATGGTAAACATTGGAACACTGAAATCAATTACCTTCACATCTGTATTTAACACAGTTTTGTTCCTACTTTAAGTAAGAGTACCAAAAGTGTGATTTTCTTTTCAGGGCCCAAACGTGATATTTGGAAAAATGAAAATGAACTTTACCACACCATTGTGTAATCCTTTTTTCCTTTATCGTTTTATTGTTCAATTGTTCTTTCTCTACCTTGCATTGGCAGGGCTGTCAGTAAGTTCGGGGGCTGCATGGTGATTTTCCCCTGCCATAAATGTGTTTGAGCATTTAGCTTCAATAGAAAAACGAAACATTGACAACTCAAGAAACCAGTTTCCCCAGGTGACTTTCATCACTTCCCTATGGTCCATAAATTTTACAAACATAGCAGCTACAGCCCTGCCTTGGTGAACTATTATTTTAATGTTTCGTTTGCAAAACAATTGAATTTTTTATGGTAATAGGGATGCTGCAATGTTGAAAGTGTTCGCTTGCAATCACTGCAGCCCGTGATCAAATTCTGGGCAAAGTTTTATATGTTCTTATACTCCTTATAGGCCCATCCCCTCAGGATCATTCAGTTCTGGTGCTGTATATAGAGTTGGAAAAGGACAACATTCAGAGCCACAGTTCACTGGGTGTATTCAGGACATCACAGTATATCCTAAAGTACTGGTTGATGAGTAAGTTTTATCTGTGTGTTAGGTGCCATTATTTTCTCAATTTTTACGTCATAAATGTGGCGAAATACAGTGTTGGCAAAGACAACCTTAAGACATGGTCTGGGGTTTCTCCCCATTCAGTATGTGGCTGACTCAAAGAACCATAAATTTGTAAGATTTGCAATTCTGTAATTTTAACAACTCATTTACATGCATTTGAGGTGACCTTTGAAGATCACTTGTATCATTTTGGATTATTAAAATGGGCCGTGATGAAATGAAGCACATTTCGATTGGTTTCTCGAACAGTCCACTAGGATGGACCACTTATTACTTGATCTATTATTTGTTTTTCTTTTTAGGTTACTGAACACAGCTTTGCAATCATGGCTAAATTCTTAACCCTTTCACTTCCGAGAGTGATCCAAATAATAATCAAGAAAGATCCCAAATTTCAATTTCTAAAATATTGCAAATCAAACAGTAGCATTGTACAGTTCTGCTAAAAAGCTTTAATTTGAATGGTCACATCATAGGGTTTTGTTCACAGACACAGAACTTAAAACTGTATCAGAGCTGCAAGGTCTGTCTCAATGTCCTTGAAAGGGTTTACGTTAGAAGAGCGAAATGTTCATATTGACTCACTGTGAACAAAATTCTTCTTTCTAATGCCTTTTTGTATTTCCTCTCATCAGTTTGGTCAAAGAGATGGCAAAGCCTAATGAGCAACTTACTCCTTTAAATGGTTATTTAACCTTTCAACCTGGTGTGAAACAACAAACAGTTACAATTCGCACAGTTGACGACAACAACCCTGAAGATAACACACAATACACTGTAGTGTTGTACAGTCCCAAGGGAGGGGCTCGGTTGGAGACTACAGAGTTTATAATGTTGCTTGAAGGTGAGTTTTCTGAGGATACAGCTGAACCTCTCTACAACAGCCACCTTCTGACAGAACCTTTTGGCCGTTTCAATGTTCCAGTCATTATTTAGACCATAGTTAATTGAATAAACTGGTTATATATGAAGCTCAACAAATTTCAAAGAGCTGCTTTGTTTTATGTTGAACGAACCGTGACCCTGCACATTGTTTTGTTTAAGGTGTGAGCCCAAATGTTTCTACTGGTCAGTTGCTCATATGAATTTCAACACCTTTTGTGTTTTGTGCAGCGTCAAAGCAAACGAACAAAAGAAATGGAGAAAAAAAACATTTAACAAAGGACTGACTGAGTTTCATAACCAGGTTGTTTTATTAACTATGTTTAGACCAGAGATAGCTGAGGCTTTTGAGGCCTAAAATACAAGATTTAGGTGAAAATGTTTTGAACAGTACCAGAACCCCTAAGTACAGACATAACCTTCTCTTTCTTGTCTCATTTGCTTTAGTCCTGAAGAGTGACAATGCCAATGGCTTGTTTGGATTGAAGTCTATCAGCCCAATAGTCATCCAGGAGTCTTCCAATGTCACTGTGACTATCGAACGCTTGAAGGGTAATTTTAAATCAGCTACTGTCAGCTGGAGTGTGTACAAAGCCTCAAGCTCTTCATTAGCTTCAGAAGATTTTATAATGGCCACTGGAACTGTTGTCTTTGCTGAGAATGACAATGAGAAGGTATGCAAGACAAACATGTTTCTTTGTTGTAGTTATCTGATTAAAACAGTTGTCAAATAGCTATTTAAAAATGCTCAAACTGCAGTCTTTGTCACAAGTCGTGGTAACAATCCTCCTCATTTCCCTGGTTCATACGCAATGAACACAGGATTGATCTTGATCTTATTTAGGTAAATATTTTATTAAACATTCAGTAGTTCATGATAAGAACACAAGGGGATGTAACAATTTTGTGGTACCCCGATGAAGATTGTCAACGGGACAAAGGGCATTTTACTTTCGGGGTCCAAGGGAATGGAATGGGCTAGCCGATAATATTAAAAACACTTAAGAACACTTAAGAAATCAATAGTTTTAAGCTGACACTTTTTAATAATATGTTTCACATGAAATAATTTTGAATATACTTGAATAATTTTGAATATATTTTGAATTTAATTAAATTACTGTAAGTGAGTGTAATGTAATAGTTAACATTGTGGCTGAAAAGCCCTGTTGAAGGGAGTCTCAATAAAGTATGTATGTATCTCATCTTTCCTACCCACCCGTGGTTGCAGCTAGGATTTTGTTATGTCCTCAATGTTTCTTTTGTATCCCCACCGGAGATTTGATGGCATTTTATATGTGGTTGTCTGAGCCATCTGAAGGTTTAACCATATGCAGATATCTTATACATGTAGCAAAGAAAGCACCATTGTTCTCAGTTATTCTAAAACCATATGGCAGAGAAAGGGTGTTCCAACATATTGCGAGTGATTGTGGGTTGCCTAACATGTCTATTTATAATGCAGAGTTACAAGTATGAGGGGCCTTCAAAATTATAGTCTAGTATGCCTTAATTGAAAATTCAATTAAACCCCCTCTCTATATGCTGACACAGCAGCTCTCCATATTTTAGGAATTTTGTAAGATCAAAATGGTGGTAAAGCACACTGCCATCACACCCTCTGCGTTCCACTGCAAAAGCCTTGCACTTGATTAATGACTGACCATGTATAAATTGTCAGAGTATTTGAAGCGTAACATGTGACGTAACAGATAATTGTTTGTTATGAATTAAGTAGATCTATCAAATCTTCTTTAATATATGTTTCCTTTCCTAGAACGTGATTATTCCTGTGAACGATGACACAATACCCGAATTAGTTGAATACTTCACTTTCAATCTCACGTCAGTTGTGCCCATGGATGGAAGCACTCCTACTAGCGCTGCGAGTCTGAGACCTGGCTACACCGAAGTTAATATCACCATTCAACAGAGTGATAACCCCAATGGACTACTGCAGTTCATGTCTACTGTCCCAGTCACAAATGGAACAATCTCGCCATCAACTTCCCAGTTTAATGTGAATGTCAGGGAAAGTGCAGGGGTGCTTACCCTTCATGTGATTAGGGCACAGGGAACACTAGGTAATCTTACAGTTATAAATGAGTCCGTCAAGTTTAAGAAGCCAGAAACAGTGTTGCAGAGGTGTTCAACAGGTGTTCAACAGGGCAATTTACAATCCTAAAGATGATTTAATTAAAAGTGAAGAAATCAGCAGGCTTTTGCATATACTTTAATGATTTTAAGTATTCTCTTTGGTGCACTAAAACGTTGCTTTTCTTTTAATTCAATTCGTTCCCCATACATTCCAATGCGTAAATTAGACCTTTATAGGTTGACAAAAATGGCTATATTATATATAGTGAAAAGACGCTCCATTTGTACGTAAGTAAAAAAAAAAGTAAGAAAAGTTTTAATTCTATCATCCAAAACCCCAAAAGAGTTAAAGTGGATCGTTTGAAGGTAAATAACTTGTCAAGTAACAATTCGTCAGTTAAATTGTGGTTCTAGCTTTTTTGTCTTTTTACAAGCTGCATGCTTATTCAAACAGCATCGGTAATATTACTGACGGCATTTGAATAAGCATGCAGCTTGTAAAAAAGGTAAATTTATTTGCTTGGATACAAAGTTAGAACTGCATTTTTCGACTCAAGGTTTGGCTAAAAAAGTGACTGATATTAAGTCCCAGACACATGTTGCAAAGGCAATGTACCATTGCATTGTATGTGTTCTCCCTATAATCATTGCATGCAACATTGCAATATAGCATACATTGAAGTTTAATTTGCGTGAAATCCTGTACATAACGCTTGCATTATGTGGCTACTTCTGTTGCAAAAGGTGGATGAAATGTTGCCTGTGATTTGGCACCCTGTGTCTGGCCCTTGACTTAACTTCATTTTTTTTACCAGGGTATGTCAAGTGCCAGTGGACAACGACTGCAGGCACTGCCAATTTCCCAGAGGACTTCACTGACACTACAGGTGCAGTGGAGTTTGTATCTGGTTCTCGCAGCAGCGTAATCAACATCACAATCATTGATGACGATATTCCAGAGCTCAGTAAGGCATTCGGAGTGGAACTGTTTAATCCTGAAGGAGGGGGTAAGTTTTCAAAGTTATTTTTCCTTGGATCCCTTTTTTTCATCTTGTGAATACGCATAAGCATAAAACAAGTTCAGTTGTGGGGGACAAATTTCACACGGTCGTTTGGTCATCGGCTTGTCAATTTTATTGTTAATTCCACTGACCAATGCATAAGGCTTGCACAGTTATTTGGTAAAAGATGGCTTTTACCTGTTCCAGATGTAAAGCAATAATCCCAGATAATACTTGAAGGGCAGTCATTTTGTCATGTGAAAAACCTGGTTTGGCTCGAGACTAACGGTAGCCAATTATAGCCAAAGTCTAGTAAAAATTCAGTTTTGGGTAGTGGATTTTGCTTTCACTAGGCATTTGGGCTAGTAAAATCATAAAGCACTGGACAAAACCAAACTGAAAATTATTTCCGATGAATGGCAAAAGCCAATTGACAGACCAAAAACTCAAACATAGACTGTAGACAGATATCGTATTTTAATGCCTTAAACTAATTTATTATTTGAAATAGCAATCTTTTTCTGTTACCAGAGTTTTTGTTAGAGCCGGAACACCAGGACCTTTACTCGGCTATTTCAGTTCTTGTTCCGGCTATTTCTTACGAAAAATAGTAAAGTTCAATACGTTTAGTACAGTAACAGACTTGTTTTTTTTCTACATTTCCCCATATTTCATTACGTACAATGTAACTTGTTTTCATAATAATGCTCAGTACGATAATGTTAATATATCTTATTGAAGTTTCCCCGTACATTTAAGTCGTATGTTCGTAATAAGGTCTTATCTTAGGTTTTCCCATATGTTGGTATATGTTGGTACAGACTAACGTTCATAATGTGTTAGTTTTATCTTCTCAATGTTTTTCCGTACGTTAACGTTATTACATTCATATGGTGTCAGCTTTATCTTCTCAATGTTTTTTCGTATGTTAGTACATTAGTAAGGTGCAAGTCTTACCTTTTCAACGTTCTTCCGTACGTTAGTAGGTTCGTAAGGTGATAGTTTTATCTTCTCGATGTTATTCTGTACATTAGTATGAGATTTACGAAGAAAACTAGAAGATGAAAACTGATCAAGTTGTGTTTCCAAGTCTCATAGATTGTTTTCTTAATCATTGTGACACAATCATGTTACCCCCACCTCCTGTACAAGTCTGGCTAGTGAATTCAAACCTGTAACTAGCCACTGGGCTTGTAAGCTGAAAAGTTAGTCTTGAGCCCTGATCTAATAAGACCATGCTTCCATGTTCTGTGTTGGTACTACTCATAGTAATTACAGAGGTCCCACTGAATTGCTTTTGAACTTTGCTTTAGATAAAATGTTTGATTAACAGTGTGGTTTATCATCTAGGCTGTTTTCAGACATTTCTATCCCTCATCTGCAAGGAGAGAAAATGGAATATTTCTCCTCATAGGCTAGCCATTGTTCTGTATGTAATAATCAGCATCATATTTTCATTCTTTGCTCTCTTTACAAAACGACACCATGTCAAAGAGAGCAAAACGAGGATACTGACTAAGTTGCATCTGTCTATGATTTTTCGTTCTGTGTTTTTGTTTTGCAGCTCAACTGAATCCAATTGCTAAAATAGCACATGTTACTATTCTTCCAAGTGATGATGCATTTGGCGTTATCAACTTTGCTCCCGACTCTCTGAGTCGCACAGTCAGTGAAGCCAGTGGCAGTACTGTACAGTTGACAGTCCAGAGAACTGGTGGTGTACTCGGACCTTCTACAGTTTACTGGCAAGTGTCAGGATCTGGGGCTCAAGATGTGGAGAATGCAAACGGCTCTGTGGTGCTGCCTGTCTCCAGCAATAGCACACAGATTGTTATCAGGATCAAAGAAGATGCTGTATGTTGTTTTACCTGTTTTCTTTTGTTGTTAGAATTGGTCCTTTTTCCTCTTAGGTTCATCTTGATATTGTTTTAAAATATTTAGATAATCTTCTTCCTTTTTAGCTGCTTTTGTTGCTTATTGTTCTAATTATTTTGTTCATGCTGTTTTGCTGATTATTGTCTAATTCCAAGTGTGATCGGCTAGGTAGGTGTAGTTCTAAAAGGCACTGTTGTTGTCGTTATTGACTGACATTTCAACAGGGTTGCCACGGTCAGGGAAAAGTCAGGGAAAAACAAAAATTTTTCAAGGTCAGGGAAAAGTCAGGGAAGTTTGCAAAAGGTCAGGGAAAATCTTAGTTCTTGTCAAAGTCAGTGAAAAGTCGGGGAATTTTGTTTGAATTTTGGTGAAGTCAAATGCCATGCATTCAAAATCCCGTGAAAAACGTAAAGAGATCGAAAATGAAGAGAAGAACATTGATGGTCTGCAAAAGAAGCTAATGCAAATGTAATAGTGGATGTGGCTTATTTGATAAGTCGCCTAATGCAAAGTCAGTGAAAATTGTTTTGAGGTCAGTGAAAAGTCAGGGAAAAGTCAGGGAATTTTTTATGTTCTTATGAGTGGTAACCCTGTTCAACAACATGAGTGGAAGTCACTGTTCAAGCATCAGTCAACGTCAACAACCAATAGTTATTTTCAGTACTACAACAATCCAGACTTCACACTAAACCAACCTGTGATCAGGATCTATTTTCGTTTTGCTTGGTAAACCATTCCCCTTTAAAATTTTAGCGAGTGATCAGATAAGAGAACATAAGAGCACTGGTAAGATTGGGCCTGATGGCAGGTTACACTAACAGACTTCTGATATTCCTGGATTCAAGCCATTTATATGGATATTTAAACTCATCACCAATAGATGAGCTTGGGAGTTGGTGCCTTAAAGGTTGGCAGGGGGCTGACACAATCCAGGCAGAGTAGGGAGGTATCCATGGCAACCCTGCGAGCGGGAACCACCCCTACAAGCGGCTGCCAACAGGCACCGTCACACTGAAAGGAATTCAGTGGAAAACATACTTACCTAACCCGATACTTACCAAAGCCAAGAAACCTCAGAGGGTGGGAGGGATGGGAGCCGAAATCCACAAGGATGAAGCAAAAATTGATCCGCAACGATCAAGCAAAATTGATCCGCAACGATCAAGCAAAATTGATCCGCACGGATCAAGCTAGAAAAGCCACGAGGATGTAACACGAGTCGCAGAAGCATCCTGCAAAAACCCCTGAAGCTGCCCCGCAGGTCACGTACTGCCATGGGGAAAAACCGCAAGGGCGCATTGGCTCAAGTTTAACTTTGCTTAAACTATTTGTTTAACCACATTATGTTAAATATATTGATTTGAAAGGATAAGATCAAGCAATTTGAAATTGATCCACAAATGTTAAATGTGTAAGCGCCATACTATATTGTCTGCTATGAAATGCTTCTGAAATGCTTTTGAAATGCTTTAACATCATTGGTATTTCAGGATCCTGAGCTTGCTGAAAGCTTTCTGGTTCACCTAACAAACGTGTCTGCAGGCCGCTTAGCAGATCATGGAACACAGTCCAACATCACCATCTCAGCCAGTGACGATCCGTATGGTGTGTTTATATTCTCTCCTTATAACCTCACAGTCGCTGAAAACAACATAACAGTGAACTTTACAATCAAGCGAATGTCGGGAACAAAAGGCATGGTCCAAGTAAACTACAGCAGCATCAACAGAAATATGCCCAACACAAGGATGGCTACACCAAACA
The DNA here is from genome assembly GCA_022457155.1 of Cladopsammia gracilis. NCBI lineage: Eukaryota > Metazoa > Cnidaria > Anthozoa > Scleractinia > Dendrophylliidae > Cladopsammia > Cladopsammia gracilis. Next base: position 1,129,975 of record JAJGOT010000018.1, read on the forward strand.
AGGACTATATCCCCATAAGTGGAGCTGACATATTTAACGAGGGACAAAAGAATGCTACTGTGAGTGTTATGGTGCTGGATGATGTCATACCTGAAGCTGCGGAGACAATCATGGTGAACATAACAGATGTGCGGCTGGTTGGAGGTCATCCTGTATATCCAGGTAGTGTTTCTCGGTGTGCATTTCTTAGGGTCATATGGTATTCCGGGTATTCCTGTTTTGCAAGAGATGGAAAAGGTGATGTTTGCCAAAACGCCTTTTTTTTACCTCTTTGCATTGCCAGTTAATCTTAGTTATCATCTAATTGTTTTTAACTTTCACACTGATGCAGCAACATAGTTAGGTTATTTAGAAACTAAACCCTTTTCCTCTTTTACATTTTAGGAATTACAATTCGTGGAATTGCCAAAAGAATGTATACAACCCTTCCCATTCAAAGTAAAACATAAACATATTCCAAAAATGTAAATTTCTTTGTCTTGAGAAAATTCTGTTTATATCATTTTATCATTTTATCATTTTATCATTTTATCATTGGAAGCAGAGTGAACTGTTTGTTCTTCTGTTCCAGGATACTGAAAAACTTGGATCAATTTCGAAATAGTCCCAAACGAACAGATTATTGTTCTCCTAACATTTATACCATCTTAAAATTTACTGTAAGTTATACATATTTGTTTATTCCTGCAGTTGTTTTTGATGTCGTTTTTTGTTATTTGCTGTATTTTTGCGATTTTTGTCTCACTAGCTAACTACAGTAACAATTTAATTCAGTTTGATAGCAATGATATTGCACCTAATTTGCTTGTTGGCTCTTCCTATCATTGCAAATCTTTTAATTAAATGTGCTTTGCTGATTCATGTTGCCTGTGCTTAACCTGTTCATTTTCATGGCCAATGTTTATTTGAAACCAAAAAACTCTTCACAAAAGATCAATTCTGAGTGCAGTTCATTTTGTGGAATAGTTCCAAAAGAACACGACCTTAGTTTCCGTAAAATTTTTTCCTGCTCGAACTTGACCGTAATAGTTATGCACTTTTTTTGTTTCTGTCATCAGGCTGATCAACCTAACAATTTTACTTTATAATTTTACTGATAGTGTTATTACACCGGTACTTGTTTACTGGCTCTTCCTATCATTGCAAAGAAATGGAGGTCTGTGGCCTTTCCCTGCTTTTAAGGTCGTGGATGAAATCCTAAAGAGTGACCACTCAGATATTTAACTTTAAGAAGTTAAGTATTGTCTAATCCTTTTCATTTTATCCTACCAGCACCAGACAATTCACCTCGTATAGGTGCATCACGTGTGGCACAGGTTGTGATTAAAAAGAATGACAATGCAAATGGGATTGTGCAGCTGTCTTCAAATGCAGTCAGTGTCCGTGAACCACATTTTGGATCAGTTGTGAATGTGACAAGAACAGCTGGAGATTTTGGCACTGTAAGTCGACTTGAGAAGGATTTCGAATATTAAGTACATGAAGCATATCAGTGTGCATTGCTACTCTTTGTGATTGGCTAAAAAACCTCGCGCCACTTTATCAACCAATCATAAGTAAAACCAAAACCAATTGTGACTTACCTGAGTGTACACGTTTTCCCACGCTTGGCTCCGGCTGCACATATTTGCTACAAATTCTGATCGGTTCATTGGATTGTCTGCCTCTGTTTGTTGGTTAGAGTAATAACTTTGGTTTTGGTTTTACGAGATTCAATCAAAAACCGCAAATCTACAGGTGACTACTTTGTTAGTGTATTTTTTGCCAGCTAGCAATTGATTTAAGGATGTTCGCACCCATTGCTCTGTACACTTTTTCGCGTGTATTGTATAAACATATACATCATGCATCATAGAGCACAGAGGTACACAAACATGGCATCGAACCAGTGTTTTGAACTTTGCAGCGATTTTACTCTCTTGGATACTTGGTGACCCCCATTTTTCTTTTCTGCATATCACTTCCTTTCCTGATTTTCTCCATTTTAACAAAAAACAGAAAACAATATGTGCACGAGAAGTTACATATATTTCGCCTTTTCTGCTCCTGTGCGACCGAAGTTTTCTTCGAATGTGGATGGGCAAGGCTGATATGTATTCTTTTTCGAGGCCGATTCTACCTCAAGGAACAACATCAGCCGCAAAAGTTTACTTAATAGACTTAGTTGTGTTGAATTGAGTACGTTTACCTGATCTAAATTTCACTAATGTAGCTTCTTTTATTGCCGTTAGTTGTACAGCTGTAAGCTAAGATCGCCTTAAAATAACAAAAGCTTCTAAAAATGCTTGGTCTTCAATGCACTTATCTTGAAAACAAGCACGGTGACCCCCCCCCCCACCCCCCCCCCCCCCTCCTCCTTTTTTTTTTGTCTTTTTGACAAAAAGTTGATCTTTACCTTATTGCATAGCAAGTTTTGAAAACATCTGTACGTGTGAACATTTTGGACCATTTTGGGCGCGAACATGCCTAAATGATCCTGGAAGGTGGCATTGGCCATGAGTTAGTGAACGAACATACCTAACTTGACATGCCTAACTTGACATGCAACAGAACAAGAGAACTGAAGACCTGTCCTTTCATAAGAATACTAGTCTTAATTGACCTTCCTCACCTCGCTGTCACTTTGTTTCATTTCTATGCCTTTTCCCCTCGCACCCAAAATAATATAGGACAAGCTCCATGATAAAAGTTTTTATTTTTTATTATTTCAGATTTATGTAGCATTTGAAGTTATTGCCCAATCAGCCAATGGCTCAGATTATAGGATACTGTCAAGAAATATCACATTAGTGGAACAGCAGCGAGTGGCAGAGGTTCCTGTGGAGATTATTCACGACTTGCAACCTGAATTTAATGAAGACTTCAGAATAAGATTGACTCGTGCGTATGGGGGTGCTGTTCTTGGTTCCCAGCAGGAGTGTACAGTAACTATACTGGAGAATGACTATCCTTATGGATTGATTGGTTAGTATTCATTTGGTATGAATTGTTTTCACACCATTCCATCAAAATTCTGAAATATAGAAGGCTTTTGCTTCCCAGCCCTTCTTTTAACAGGTTCTTCATATTAGTTATCATGGTAATTGCCATGCCAAGTGCAAAACACAAGGAGTGTTTTTCGTTGTGTTTGTAGACGTTTTAAAGTAGATGTTTTTAGATCTCTGAACTGAATAGAAATTATTATGAAGAAACTTTTGCTGCATTCCAAGAATTTCTTAAAATTGTAAATACCAGCCGCCATGTTGGTGTACCGCTTTGATACGCCTACGAAGTTATGTTATTTTCCAAATACTATTCTCCCCATAACTCGGGTATTAAAGATCGTCAGGCTTCAAAATTTTGCCAAGTCGTTTTGTTTTGCCTTCTTTACAACATCTTCTTTCTGGTGTTGCTATCAAATTGGTCACGTACATGGAAAGGTATATACGTGGTAGGCTTATTTCGTTGTTACGACCTTAGTTGCACAAAAAATATGTTGCTGAAACCGTTGAAAGAAGTAGAACTCTGTTGCCCTTTTTGCATTGAGACAAAAGTAAAATATGACATTTTTCCATTGTTGGGATGTTACACTTGGTAATTTTTTCGTGCATTTGATGTCGTGATTTTGTTGCGGGACAAGATGTGTTGCAGGGTACATTTTATCACGCAATGCTTTTGTGGAACATGTGTAAATACAATTGCCATCGTATAAAGGTATATTTGTATTGATTTTCAACAGCAATGGCACAAGAAAGCTAATGTTTGTAGTTTACTTGTGTTATGTTTGTCTAAGAGATGACCTTTACATTTTTGGTTTTACTCCCTTAGGCTTTGACAATGCTTCTTTATCAAAGTCAGTCCAGGAGGGTAGCTCACCTAACCAAGTTACCCTGAAAGTGATAAGGCGATTTGGTCTCCGAGGCGGATCAAGAGTTCACTGGGAAGCACGACTAAATGGGGTGCTAGCAAGTAATGACATCACTCCTGTCCAGGGTGATCTTGTGTTCGCTGAAGGGGAATCATCGCATGATATCGTTTTTGATGTTACACCAGATTCGGACCCCGAAATTGCAGAGGTGAGAGGTTGTTTTGAACGTTTATTGTTGTTTGGAACAGAAGTGTTCCTTCTCCAAGCATTAGGATTGTTGTTTTCAAAACCGTTGTAATAGTTCTTTTAAAGGTTGATTCACTTTGTTTAGTACTTTCTACGACTCTGGTGCCAGTCAAAAGAAGTCAATTTCATTTGCAAATAGTTTAGCTTTGTACGCACTTGTAGAGAGGAAGGATGAGATCGGGGAGAAACACAATAACCAAATCAGCCATATTCATCTTTTCATTGCATGATTTGCCTGATGGTTTTTTTTTTTTGTGTGTGTGTTATTTGTCTTTCGTTTGTGAACTTTTTTAGTTTAGTTTTTGTTTTGTTTTCAGTTGTTTTCAGTTTTGTTCACTTTATGTTATTTTGTTGTGTTGATTTTAAGTTTGTTTTGTTTATTGTTATGTTGTTTACCTTCAACAGCCCTTGGACAACAGAACTGTAACCGTAAGCATGTGATAAAAATTAAATCAATCTTAAAACTTATGTACATTTAGCATAATACACAAAAATATTCCAAAGTGCTTTGAAACATAATAAATTAATTGTAATATAGAAAGAACATAAAATTTCCTTATGGCTTTCCTTTTGAGGGAAGTGACTTTCATTTAAAAATGGTGGTTAAAAATGTTGTGCAAATAAGATAAAAAACAGTTTAAATATTGTACTTTTGTTATTTGATGTGTTAAACAAAAGCTAAAATGTGGAAAAAATAAAACTGCTTTTATATAGAAATAGATAGTGTAATGGTCCCTAATAATCTAAATTTACAGTAAAAAAATCCAAGCGTAAAATATATTGTTTATAATTACACTTCTGACCATTTACGACAAGCATTAGATCACATATTTCTTAATAGCATTGACTGTTTTTATTGTTGTAGTTTATTGTATAGACCAACGTGCTCTTAATAGTCGCAATTTCTAACCCAATTTTGAATCTTAACCCTCATTTAAGGCCTAAATCTATGCTTATATTCTTGCTTTAAATAAGAAGATCCACTATAAAACGGATTTCACAAAGCTTAAATCTAAACGAAACTTTAACCCTTTCCTTAATTTAACTCTTTTGTTCTAACTAGCCTTTGTTCTAACTTTAAATGTAAATCGTAAACTTATAAAACTTAAACCTGCCCTAATGCATAATCCATATAAAAGCATTTAATATGTATTTATTTTACCCTCAACTGAAATGTGTGGCTTATTGCAACTTCCTGGAATGTATTAAATGTAAGACCCTTTAGTCTTTTACATAAAAGTAAGCTTACCATGGACACCGACTGTATTGAAAAAATATCATAGTCAATATGTCAAATAAAACATCGCGCTTTGCTTTGTATTTTAGATCATTGATGTCAACCTAACGTCGGTGATATTTTTGTCTGAGGGGACCCCCTCACTAGACGAATCAACGCGAGTTGCCTACGTACGAATTGAGGCCAATGATGCCCCCCACGGGGTGGTAGAGTTTGCCCAAGCAAATTACAATGCCTCAGAGGGTGGTACTGCGTATCTGTTGGTCTCGAGACAGTTTGGCACAACAGGTGACATCCGAGTGTTTTACAGGTATGTGTGTCCTCTTAACAAGTGGAAAAACAAACTGTCTTTGAAGGAACATTGTCTTGCCAAAATAACAAAATTAATGTACTTAATTCCCATGTTATATCGGCGAATGCCACCAAAATATGCAACTAAATTGGATAAAACGTTTCTGTAATTAGGAAAACAGAAGCAGTAGTTTGGAGTGTAATCCCAAGAATAAAAGGATGGAAGTGGATTACAGTTCTTCAAATTTGATTTCGTGACAGGCGGTCAAGAAATCAATATTGCCATTCTGAAGGAATTTTGTCTCTTAAGTTCATATTTTTTTGCGTTTATCACTTCTTTTTCCTATTTACTCATGCGCGTAGCGGCATGAGGTAAGATTTGCCCTCCGTTTTTCTTTGTGTCACGATTGTTATCTAATGTCCGATTACTTGGCTTCCTTGTGCTACAGCCTTCGTTTATATTATATAAATGAAGGCTGTAGCACAAGTATACACCTTATTCCAAAATGGCTGCCATTTTATTATTCTTTTATCTTTATGTTAATTAGCCCTTGTTGCCTCGTCAGCATGTGCAAAATACAACAGAACTTTCACACGAAAATGAGGCAAAGAGGGCTAATTAAAATGCATACAAAAGAATAATCAATTGCCCGCTATTTTGGAATAAGGTGTATAATATATCATAAAAGTTTGTTATGCATGTGCATGAGTATAGGCTACTTGGAGCCTCTTGTTCAAGATAAGGTGTACGGTTTGGCCTGTTGTGTACATGTAAATGATTGTAAGAAAAATAAATTAAAATACGACTGAGATTGTTACTGACAGTACATGAAATAACCATGATGTTTTGCTTTCCACATTAACAGTACTATGGAACATGTTGGAGGCAATCAAGCCACACCAGACGTCGACTACACTGCAGTAACAAACAACTCAATAACCATCCCCAATGGACAAGACTCTGCTTACATAACCATTTCCATTTTTGATGATCTCAGTCCTGAGCTGGGTGAAATATTTGATGTGGAATTAGAACATGTGGAACTAGTTGGTCAATCACCTGCTTTTCCGCCTCAATTGGGAGCAGTGCAGAGGGTTTCTGTTACCATAGTTACAAGTGATGACGCTCACGGGTTGATGGTCATCAAAGCTGCGAATCCAGATGCTGGGAGTCAGGGCAGTCGTACAACGGTTAACGAGACTGACAACCTTTCAGTGACTCTTATTATTGAAAGGCTCAAAGGTAAATACTGTGACAACTATATATTCAGGCTAGTGGGGCGTGTTTCATACAGTTGACTCATTTAGAGCGGCCACTATCATAAGTCCGAAGCGGAGCTAGGAGAGGGCCCCTTGCCTTAATTATCCCCTCCCCCTCCATTGCGATGGAGTCTGTATCCGCCACTGTAAGTCACCGTGTAATTAAAGTCCCATTTGAAACATTTTTCGATTAAACGTTGTATTTTGGTTTTTCTTGTAAGCGACCACATATCTTGACCACCAAGGTAGTCGCTTACGATAGGTTAACTGAACGGTAGCCTTCGTTGCTATGTACAAACCATTTCTACAATACCTGCAAGTTAGAGTGATCGATATGAAGCTGCGGAGATGTGCAGATGATATTGTTAAGTTTATAGTAATAATAATAATATTACATTCTTATATGGCGCATTTCCTAAGCTCAGTCAGTGCGCCTTACAATAATTTTCACAAACATAAAATACGAAATAAGAAGAAAAATCCTATGTAATCATGTACGTCTAATTACAGCTTACTAAGATAAAAAAGCTTTCCATTCGCTGCCAGAGTGAATTATGGAATAGTGAAATGTGGTATAGTTCTAATTTTGAGTCCGTAGATGAAATCCTGTGGTGTGACCATTCAATTGAAACCTGTTTGGCAATACTTTTGCATGGTAGCATTTGTTTTTCGACATATATTACAAAATAAAATTTGGGATTTTTCTTGAATTTCGATTTTTGGCACTCTTTGGAGTTAACGGGTTAACTACGTAGATTACAATTGGAAATAAAAAATGCACTAGTCCTTTTTGAGAAGCATGGTTGTACAAAATACAGTTTATTTGCATGACGAGCTTATTTGCTTATTTCCTTCACAACAGTCAAACTTAGAGTTCAGTGTATGATCCTTATTTATTTATTTATTTATTTATTTAAATGGCACAGCTCCCACCAATTTTGTAACTCATCGGTAGTGTCTGAATTAGTGTACAGCTTTGATTCCCGCAAATGACAATTTGCCTAACAAGTACATTTCAAATCTCCAGGCACTATAGGTGCAGTGAAAGTTGATGTAGAGGTACAGCAGAAAGGCGCCACAGTCAACAGCGACTTCGTTGGAAGTGGGTCAACTAAATCGTTCGGTGATAAAGACAACAGCAGTCAGAGTTTTATTGTGAGCATAAAAGGAGATGATATACCAGAACCCGATGAAGAAATTGTGATCAAGCTGGTTAATCCCACTGGAGGTGCAAGAGTAGCAACAGGTACGCGGTGCTATGCAGTACAATCCAGTACAATGCGGTGCAGTGCAGTGCAGTGCATTGCAGTACAGTGCAGTGCATTGCAGTACAATCCAGTGTAATGCAGTACAATACAACTCAATGAAATGCAATACAACTCAATGCAATGCAATACAACTCAATGCAATGCAATACAACGCAATGCAATGGAATGCAATGCAATGGAATGCAGAACAATGCAGTACAGTGCAGTACAGTGCAGTTAAAAATCCCCCCCCCCCCCCCCCCCCGCTCTCCTCAGAATTCGATTGGTTCGCCTCTCAGTGGTACCGTTAATTTTGGCGAACGAAGTGGTTCTAACTTTTGAGCTCCTGAACATGACCCCAATCTTGGCCTTTCAAAAAACCGATCTCTTTGTGACATTTCATGATGCTGAATGTTGTGTTTCGAAATAAAAATGCTATTGATCGATGTCAAAGTCCGAGAAGCCGCATGAAATGTCACGAAGATATCGTGAACGTGGTCTTCCATTCCTTCCAGGACCTTTTTGTGACTTGTTTACAAGATTCTTGACTGATTGATGCCATTTTTACCCAGCCGGTGTATACCTCCAGTACCCAGGCCCCGTGCTGCATGAAAAAGGTCTAATGATTAGATTTTGCATATATACTTTTCAGGTCTGGGCAATAACGTGACCATCATTATCCAAGCTAACGATGGAGCGGCTGGTCAAATAGGATTTGATGAACAATCCAGATCTGTTGTTGCCCAGGAAGGAAGCCAAGTTTCTTTATCAGTGAATAGGACCCAGTCAGTGGGGCGTGTTTCAGTCGACTGGCATCTGACTGGGATTAATGTTTCATTGGATTTTGTTGATGTGAATGGCACGGTCATGTTTAATGAAGTACGTATACTTTCTAAAAGTTACTGTTGATTACTGTAATCCAATTATATCTTATCCCCTTGTCCTACAAACATTAAAAATGTTAACAGTCCTTTGACCGACCGATTGAGTGAATTTTGTCTCTAACAGCTATATCCCGTTTAGCGCTTTGCGAATTCACGTGTTAATTGGCTACAGTGGTATACGAAAATATGTTGTAATTGTTCCTTATATGCATGTTGTAACAATTTGTATTCTGCAAAGCGTATTCAGTATATTGATCAGGGCTTGAAATTAACACTCGCAAAATGCGAGTGGTTTTTGGAAGTTGCGAGTCTGAAAAAATAATATTCTCTCGCAAACGTTTACGAGTAAGCATTTCTCTAATAAAAGTTAGAGGGAAAAAGTGAATGTTCTTGGAGGATTTTGTGGCAAAAATTCGGAGATCATCGAATGTCAACTTCTGGAAAAAATAAGCGTGGTTTTACACAGAACCTGTACACACTTTATCTACGCATTCACATTTTGTTGGAATCAGCAACGTGACAGAAGAGAAAATTTCACGCTTTGTGAGCCACTTTTGTCGTAGATGTCTAAAATAACCGCTTTTTTCAAGAGGCCTTCGACCTCTTAGACTACCGGTAACATGACTGGCGATGACAACGTCTTGCCTGACAACCCCGAGCCGCCAAAGAAACAACAGGACAACGGCAAAGAAGACCGCAAAATTAACAGTATGGTATTTAGGTATTTATTTACTTTTTTTGTAGTCATTTTAAAGGTAAAAACCTTTAAAATGACTGCAAAAAATAGCAAGTTGCAAAACTTTGCAAGTGTACTGAAAAAATAAGTTTGACCCCTGTATTTTAGCAATTTTCTTCCTGTTTTGCAGGGCGAGACCCACACAAGCATCAACCTTAGTGTACGCAATGACTCAACTCCAGAAACTCATGAGGTGTTTGTAGTCCACCTGAGTAACATTCAAACCTTCGGTATCGCATCATCTGGCCAAGCCAGCTTCATCCAGGGAAAGACAACCGCTACTATCAGCATCAGCGCCAGTGACAGACCTCATGGTGTTATAGAACTTGAAGCAGGTTCACGTTTGGTGACCCGTACTGACGAGAAGAACTTTACTTTGGCAGTGTCCAGGTTGTTTGGAAACATTGGTAAGAAAAAACGACGGTGTACACTTTAAACTCTGTCACTCCCAGAGTCTGTTATGGAGACATGCAGTGTACTTGTAACTTTTGAGTCTGTTAACGAAATCCTGTGGTGTGACCATTCAAATAAAACCTCTTCAGCAGTACTTTTGCATGGTACCATTTGTTCTAACTTTTGAGTCTGTTGATGAAATCCTATGGTGTGACCATTTAAATGAAACCTTTTCGGCAGTACTTTTTCATGTTACCATTTGTTTTACAATATTTTACAAAACGAATTTTGGTATGATTGTTAAATTTTGATATTTGGCAGTCTTGGGAGTTAAATGGTTAAAGGGACAGTGTCTCAGTCAGTGTCGGGCTTATGTCCCGGCTGAGATATCGTGTTTTCATGAGTATAGCCAGGAGTATGCTTTGTTGTCTTGAAAAGGAAGAAAAGATAGCCAAAAGTGGTGAAAGCAAGAGTATAAACTGAAAACAATATGTATCTCCAAAGAAAATTCAAAGTTCCCCCAGGCGGTCAAGAAATTTTCATTTCTTGACCGCCTGTCACAGAATCAAATTTGATGGACTGTAATCCACCTTCATCCTTTTAATGCTTCATTTTATCACAAAAGTACTTGTTCTGTTTTGCTCTGTAGAATTTTTTTATCCAATTTAGTTGTATATTTTGTGGCTCTTGGCAATATAACATGGGACATTAGCTGTGCCAAATTTCGAGATTTGTAAGCAGTGGTGCAGTTGTAACTACATGTGATACATGTATTATTTTGACTTTTGACTTGAAAGTGGGCATGTCATTAATCTTAAAAAAAAACATTTGTATGAATGCGTAAACCTTAAAATAATAGCCTTGTATTGGCCATTGAACTATAATACGATAAATTCCAATATTTTGCTATTAGGTGCTATAAGAGTTTATTTCGAAGCTGTCCGAGGTAACACAACAGCTCTACAACCAAGCCAGAAGTTAGCCACTCCCGGCGAAGACTTTGTTGCGGGACGAAGAAGCATCGTAATAGCAGACAGTGAAGGCGTGGGTTCTATCCCTGTGTGGGTTATAGATGATGACGACCCGGAGCTCAGTGAGGTGTTTTTAGTTAACGTCACAGGGGTGGAGTTAGTGGATCCCTCACAGCTGAATGACACCATCCCACCCCTCCTGGGGTCTCATCATGTTTCGCAGATCACATTGTCGCCCAATGATAATCCACACGGAGTGTTCAGGTTTCCACAGGCGAGGTAATGAATTATAGAAGCTAGAACTTGTTGCGAAAAGACTTGAAAACTATACCATTTTAGGGCCAATTTGAAGGGGCATTATCGCGCTGATTCTGCTGTGTTTTGGTCAAAATACACCGAGATGCCTTTGCTCAAACATAAAATTGTTCTTAGAACACCAAGAAGAAAATATCAAGTGATTTATTCAAGGAAGAATAAACCATAATACGTTTTACTGCGATTTTTCCACGACACTTGGGAGGAACTTGAAAAAACAAAAAATTGGCCAATTTTTTCAAGTTGCAATCCATTTCCATCCTGGCCATCCGCAGCCAAAGATAAGGAATACTAGTTTCTGTGCACTGGTAGAGTATTTGTTAACAAAACTGGACCATTATCTGCAGGTTTCCAGTGAAACAAATATGTTTTTTGGCTTTTCAAAGTGACACTAAAAATAGGTGACTGATAGCCCCTTTACATGTAAACAATTCTAAAATTATGGTTGTTAAACGTAAGTCTGTTATATCTCTTATGTCTAACACTTTACTTAGGTTTGCAAATACGTTTGTTGCATTTCTCTAATATTGCTTCCAATTTTTTTTAATTTCACAGGGTTTACCTCACAGAATCACGCAATCCATACACCATCACTGTGTTGCGTGACCAAGGAACATTTGGCCAAGAACAAGTAAACTATTTTGCACTGCCACAGTCTGCAAGCTTAAACGACTACAACATATCTGGTTATGACGGAGGAGAAAAGACCCTGGTGTTTGCAAATGGAGTGAGTGAACAAAACATAACAATTTTTGTCACGAACGACAATATGCCCGAAGGCGATGAAATTCTGACAATCACCTTGAAAGGGAACTCTGGTGAGACAGTCCTTGGAGATCCAAAAATCCTTGAAGTTGTTATTCGCGCTAACGATGACGCTTATGGTGTGTTTAACTTAAGTCCGTCTTCACTGAGTAAAACTATCTCTGAACCTGGCACTGGACCTGTTAACGAGGCGGAATTTGTGATTGTCCGGGGGGTGGAGTCCTACGGGACGGTTGTTGTGTATTGGGAAGTGGTCAATGCTTCGTCTGCCACTGATTTGTCTCCGGTGAAAGGGGATGTGACGTTTGGGGATGGCGAGACACAAAAGACGTTTAAAGTGACGGCTATTCTTGATTCGACTCCAGAAAAGGCAGAAACATTCATCATAAGGCTGAATATCTCCGGTAAGTTGATCTCTTCAATGAATAGAGCGATTTTCGTGTGACCTTGAAATAATTACGTGTGAACACAACCAAAACAACAAACGAACTGCAAGGAAGCAATTTGAAGCATGGTTAAGCGAACGGAAGCAAACGCGCGCATCTCTGTTTGGTTTAGCGAACACGCTAAGCAAAGCGAACGGATTGTGAGGTAAGAATAGTATTATGTTATCGCACAAGGTTCCTGATGAAGGTATTTTTTCTAATCGCTTAAGAATTTAGTGCGAGAAGAGCGTAAATTGTGAGATATGAGAACACAAAAACAACAGTACGGGAAAATAGAAGTTACTTGAAATTTAACGATGTGACTTTCTTTGTGACTCAGCAAAAACCAAGCTAAAAACTAAAAATAAGGCTTAACGCTAAAAACCAAGAATGCGTATTGCATAATAAAATTGATTGTTTAGTAAAACGCCTTTTTGTAATCTTCTGTATGCTTTGTTTTCCTATTAAGGTAACGGACGACTTACGTCACCTTATGAAGCGCAGCTCACCATAACCGAGAATGACTCGCCATACGGAGAACTGCAAGTAGTGTCCAGTTCTTCGCTGAGCAGCTCAGTTGACATCGAAGAAACTGAAGGCATAGTCAAGGCCAAGGTCATTCGGAGCAAGGGAGACTTTGGACGAATCACTTTAGATTACACGACAATATCACGAACGGCCAACTCCTCATCTGGTAATGTTGTTCACTTCGAAAAGCTACAGCAGTTGAAGACTTTAGGTGCGTACAGTTGGCATACATTCTCCGCTTTTGGAGACCGGTTTGTGTTGCTGGCTGGTAACAACAGAACTGGAGGTCTTCCATATGGTGTTGATGACGGTGCAATGGGCGAATATATTGGTTCTGCGTTGTTCCGTTGGCAAGGAGTCCTTGTTCCTTTGCAGGTAAGGGAACTTTTATTGTTAGGATGTGTGTAGCTTGGTGTGAGAGTGCCCATTCTCGCATCTGTAAAGGAAGAAACAAAGAAATAAACATAAGAAAACAAAAGAAATAACCAAACAAACAAACAAAAATTTCAATTATGATTTTGAAAACCACTGTGAAACAAGAACTTCTAACTAAAATATGTTTTATTTGAAAAGTCGCACTTTAAAAAATAATTCAGTCTCAAATGTTTATAGAATCGGTTCACACGAACTAAGCTTTGAGCGAAAGGAGTGTAAATGCGAAGTAGTTAAGGATTACCTACCTGTATGTGTGAAGACAACTGAGCACAGTAGAAGAATAAGACTTTACCTTTTAAATGTTGCCTACAAACATGCCATTTTATTTGTTTTTGTCTTTGTTCAAACTTTTCTTTTTGCTATTACTTTGAGGACTCGCAAATATAGTTTGAGTTGCTTATTTTGCATTATCGCCATATTTTTACCCGCTTTTAACCCGCTTTTAACCCGTTAAACCCTAGCAAGAATTCATCTTTGGTGATCATACCCTTAAATTCTTATGACCTCTCTGATGGCTTTAGCATTGTTATTAGAAGGAGAAATTCGATGCTGATCACTATTAGGGCTTAAACGGTTAAGATCAAGGGATGCTTATAAGCCGTAGAGTAATGCTTATTTAGTGTACCTTCTTTGTCTGCTTTCTATTACGTTAGACCATTGCTACTGATGGAGGGGTGTCTTGGGACACTCTTGTTGTTGGAGACAAAGTTTACTTGGCGGTTGCCAATCATGGAAGTGATGGCCGATATGAGACATCCTCCAGAATCTACACAATGGACAGCACTGGAAAGATGACTGTTATTCAGAACATTTCTACTGAAGGAGCGTCCGATGTTAAGTTCTTCCGTCCACCGGGTCAGAGCGATATTTACCTCATTGTTGCAAACCAGATGAATAATGCTGGGCAGACGCATATTAGCTCTCAGGTAATTAAGATCAACTGTGATGTGATGTAAATTGTATCTCGTTCTATATGGTCAACACACGAAGACAGAAGCGCCGGCTAAAAGCTTGAACATTTTTACCCGACGTCATGTGGGAAGAAAAGCCTAAAGGACCATTCATTGTTATGCACAAAACACTTAATGATAAAAATGTTTAATGTACACAAAGCTTGTAAAGGTTTGAACTAGATCACATATTTACTAGCAACGTTTTCCTTCACGAACAATGTTTGATCATTGTGCCAGTTTACCCAACATAGGAATAGATTAAAAGAGAATGTAATCATCGTGCACAGTTACGCAGCAACTGAAGGAGTTGCAATTTGAGGCTGAAAAACAAATCAGGCCTCGACGGGATTCGAACCCATGGCATGACCTTAACGATTCCGGTGCAAACACTCTACCACTGAGCTACAAGGCCAGATGGGAGCTTGGTCAATTGTGAGTTCTATTATACTTATGACCTTTGTGATTCCGGTGCAAATGCTCTTCCACTGAGCTACAAGGCCAGATGAGAGCTTGGTCAATTGTGAGTCCTATTACTCATGACCTTTGTGATTCCCGTGCAAATACTCTACCACTGAGCTACAAGGCCAGATGGGAGCTTGGTCAATTGCGAGTTCTTATACTCATGACCTTAACGATTTCGGTGCGACCACTCTACCACTGAGCTACTTGGCCAGATGGGAGGTTGGCCAATTGTGAGTTCTACTATACCCGTGAAGTGATGAATAGTTGGACTGAAAATGGTGTTTTTTTATTGTCTCTTCTAGAATAATAATGGTAGAATTGAAACTAAGCACAGAAATCACTAGAAAAACTTTATCCACAAAAGCAAAACTAATAATATAGTTACTTTTTTTTGCTTAGCTTACAAAAAAGGTGCAAAGACATTCATAGCTCAGTTTTACTCGGGTTTATTCTCTGTCCCACGCGGCAAAATCATGTGTGTGTGTGTGTGTGTGTGTGTGTGTGTGTGTGTGTGTGTGTGTGTGTGTGTGTGTGCATTTTCAGCTTCCTCTATCTTTTTTCTCCATCTATGTTTTTCTGTTGATTCTCTAGATACTAGTGATTCTTTTTTCTAACCTGACTATCGAGCCTCCTTTTCTTACTGACCTTTTTTCCTTCACAGGTTTATAAGTGGGTAGTAGACAGATTTACTGTCCAGAATGTGAACCTGGATAACACACGCAGTGCTTCTGGTCTGGCTGTCTTCACCACCGCTAGAATCCTGAAAGTCGCCATAGCCTTCCTCCACGATAGTGCAAGTGCAAGCTACCAAACTAAATCACCAATCTATGAATGGAGGACCAACTCATTTGTGTTACTCCAAGAAATTGACACAAACGGCCCAGTTGGAGTGGAATATTTTGAACATAACGGAGAGCAATATCTGGTGTTTGCAAACTCAAGGTCTACAGTGGATATATTCCGCTGGAATGTAAACAAGTTTGACTCTGTTGCAGAGCAGAGTATCCCAATCTCAAATGTTCTGTCGGCGAAGCCATATGTTATTCAAGGCAATGGTAAGAACAGTACCTGTTCTTTTTGACAGTTCCCTTATTGTACTTCTATCGATTTCCTTAAGTTGCGAGTTTCATTCAGATACCAGAGAAAACATTTGTATCGCCTTTAAATTTAACACAAATGGTTTCCACAGCAGTAAGTCTCATTTTGGGTCCCCCTATAGTGAGCATGAAGCAGCCATGCTGCGTTTCACCGTGTATTGGTATGCGTTTTTGTGACCGTTATTATGTAAAGCAATGCAGAAACACACTATCCCGACCCCCAATTTCAAATTGTTTGGTATATGAAAAAATTGTCCCCTTTCCTTCTTGTGACACATGGATCGCAAGAGTTTTTCATCAAGATATCAAAATACCGAGAAGTGAGTTGAAAAAACGACGGGCCGAGGTGTTTAGATACCTGATGAAACACTTTTTGGAGTGTTTGATATAGCTTCTCAAATATATCATTAAATACAGAGAAAAAATAAGGATTGAAATCGACAAAATCTATGCTAATTAAGACACTGTTACAGTTATGATTTTCTTTTCTCCAACTTGATGAATTTTATTGTACGTGTTGTAAGTTATGTAATATTAATCTTTTGTAAGTAGTGTTTTTGTGTTGCAAATAATAATAATAATAAAAACTTGATGAATTATTAATGAGTTTGAGAAGGTATGTAAAATAATTTTGTTTTGTTTTCAGCTTATCTTCTTACCGTGGAGAAGAGTGGACGTTTGGGTGTTTATATGTGGGACAGCGTGTCAAAGTTCACCCTTCAAATGGCAAGTATTAAACAGTACTGTACACTCCAGTTTACGATGTTAGGAGCTGCTGAATATCTATAATTTGATTGAGACGAGAGAGCAGCAGAGGAAGATAGTTATAGTGAACTTTATTTCAGTGTCGTAAATCTGCAGCAGGGGCAAGTGTCCAGTACTAATTGTGCGGCCAAAAAGTGTTGCTCAATAGATTTCATTTGATTGGTCTCACTCAAGGATATAACCACCGAGATACCCTTTACAGACTCAAGTTGGAACCACCTTGCTCACACAGTACACACTGCAATATACATCACAATGGTCACACTCGTATATTACATGCATCCACGGACTCAAAAGTTAGAACTACCTTCTACGGGCTGATCACTACCCTTAAAGCTGAATTACAGTCCGTACTGTGCAATCTCGGGGTTTGTCGGTTTGGAAAAACTTTGGGGTTCTTTTACTTATTATTATTGTTTGGCAAGGATATCTGACGTTAATAATGAAGGAAAAGGTAAGTTTGTCCCGTAATTTTCATTTTTGCTAGTTAACGTTCCTTGTTTGTGAGTCTCACAAACATTGCCGAGCTGAGATTGCGCAGTACGGACTGTAATTCATCTTATTCTTTAATTTGACACATCTAACAACACAGTTAATTGACAGTGTCCCGCAGAAATTTCACTTACCTAATTTCCATGTTATATTGCCAAATGCCACCAAATATACTAGTAAATTGGATAAAAAGATTCTACAGAGCAGAAGAGAACACGTAGTTTGGGGATACATTGCAGGATTACAAGGATGGAAATGGATTACGTTTCATCAAATTTGACAAACTTGATTTAGTGACAGGCGGTCCAGAAATCAAAACTGCCATTGTCTTTGTCTCTTTAGTCCACATTTCTTCGCTTTCGTCACTTTCGTCACTTTCGTCACTCCTGGCGATTTTTAACAAACTAAGCAAGCCAAAGCAATCTCCTGAGCATGCTCATGAAATCCTGATGTATCAGTTTGGACAGTGGCCCTTTAAGAGTTAGAACTCTTGTTATGATCCAGGATTTTAGGCAAGAGGAGAAAGGTCATACATCTGAGTTCGGAATTCTTTTCTCTTTCAGAACACAACCGTAGAAGATGTCCACAGTGCGACTCCTTTTGTTATTAGTGATGACGTAGCAGGCAATAGAGCTTTGTTTTTGGCAGCAGCTTCGGGAAAAGAAAAGTCTCCCGTTCTCCGGCCAGTAACGCTTTCACCTCAAGCTGATTTCATCCCCAGGTTAGTTTTTGTTACAGGCATAGAGCGGTTTCCAGTTGAGTGTCGTCAAACCAAAACCATAATTATTCTGACCAAGCACAGACGCGGATAATCCAATTAACCAATAGGAACTCGTAGCAAATACATATCGCCGGTGCCGAGCGCAGGAAAACGCGTACAGGCAAGTTGTTCGGTTTATAAAGTGGCGGGAGATTATTAAGCCAATCACAAAAACAATTACGAAATTACTTTCGACGCTCAGTTGAAAAATCGCTTTATTTACATAAAACATCTCAAATACTACCTATCTCGACAGTCATTCCATCTTGAACAAGCACCTATTTCACTAGAATGCTGTTAAAACGTAAAAAAGTTTGAATATTTATTACAGACTTTTTCGAACTCCCACCTTCTTAAACAATTTTACTTTGCCTTTAAATATCATTCCATGCGCATCTGGTAAAGTCAGGATTGTGTGACGGGGGATGACTGTGGAAAATTTTGCATTGGTGGATACATAACGCTTTGTATTAATGAAAATGATGATCGCTTTAGATTCGTTTGTCAATGTGACACATGAGAGTAGACAAACAGGTGCATATGTGTTGCAGTTCAATTTATCGTTGGTTCAATTTTGATTTTTCTTTATTCTTTTCTTTGTTAAATATATGATAATAAATATCAAACAAAGGAACATAAAAATTGAACCAAGGATAAAATTAAACTACAACATATATATTCTAGTTGATCTATCAAAGTTGGGCTTGTGATGAAAAAGTAAACAATACTGATTGTTGGTCGTTATGGTTTTGCTAGGCAAGGACAACTTATCTTTGAAAACGGACAAAAAGAGCTTGAGCTTGACTTCACAATTCTGCCTGATACCACCCCAGAAAGAGATGAAGCATTTGTTGTTCGCATCTACAACGCATCAGGAAAAGCCATTGTTAGCAGTCAGAAACAAGAACTGACCATCAACATTCTGTCTAATGACGACGCACAAGGCCGTATAGGCTTTGCACCAAACTCCTTGTCTAAAGTACATTCTGAACTAGCTGTTGATTCAATGGTGACGTTTGAGGTGATAAGAGAGTACGGTAGCCTGGGTCGTGTAGTCGCTTTATGGAATGTAACTGGGAATTTCAGTCACGGAGACATTTCTCCTCTGTCTGGAGAGCTTGTGTTTGAGGATGGACAAACCAGTCAGAATATATCACTTTCTGTACACAGGGACATGGTGCCTGAGCTTCGTGAAGTTGCTTATGTCAGGTACGTGAACTGGAATATACAACTTGGTTACGGGTAAATAATCATGAACAGTAATACATCAATTGAGTTCCTATTACTGTTTTGGAACGTTTGGTCGGGATCCTTTCAACCCATTCCATTCTAAAATGTTATTTTTTCCTTTTCCTAATTTCCGACATGCAATTATGCACAAAAAACGTTCCGACCAGTGCAGAACAGACTGATATTTCCAAGTGAAGATCATTTGCCTTGAGCCTTACACGTGTGCGAGAAACGGCAAGAACACTCGCGTCCCTAACCAGCCCATTTTCCCTTTGTTAACCTTTTCACTTCAAAGAGTGACCAAAGTCAAAATACTGAGAAAACAAACTTAACAGTACCAGGGGAAAAGTACCGCTCTGTAGCTTTCATTTAAATGGTCGCACTTTAGGATTTCATTCACAGATTCAAAAGTTAGAACCACCTTGTACAGCATTATAAACAGTACCACAGGAAAGTACTGCTCTGTAGCTTTCATTTGAATGGTCGAAACAAGAAACAAGCACATTACTCAAGGTTTGATTGGTTGTGTGTGTGTCATTTTGCAGACTTCTCCGCCTCACAGAAACTGGGTCCGCAGATGCGAACAGAGGCGCCGTACTCAACACTGCACGTGTCACAGCCATGCTCGTTATCCCAGCTAATGACGACCCGCATGGTGTTATCAGCTGGAAGAGCGCTCTTGTTATCTCTCAAGAAGAAGGCCCCAAGAATGTTTCCCTGTCTGTTTACATCATGCGGCAGTATGGGCTCATTGGCGACATTGTAGTGTCTTATGAAACAGTTCAACTTTCAAGTGTCGCTAACAATGATGAACAAGTTGCAGTTTCTGGAGTTGATTTTAAGGCTGTGAGAAGTACCGTGGATATTCCGGCTGGAGTTAATTCTACGCAGATAACTTTGGATGTAACGCATGTAAGTTGTAGCTTGGGTGAAGGGTTGCGTGAATATTAATTCTGTTGAACAGTTTGGTTTGGTAAATTACGAAATGTCAGAGATGTCAGCATGCAACAAACGTTTAAGTTGATAAAGAGACACATGGACAAACAAATAACGATTGAACTTGCCCTACACCGACAATTCGAAACATTCCCAAGTTTCCGCTTATAGACTTTAAAGACACTGTTAGACCCACAATAATTTGACAGTGATCTCTACATGACTAACAAATAACTCGTCTTTCGATGAACCTTGGATATTCCAGGAATATTTAATGTATAACTGATATAAATAAGCTTATGTAGTTGCTCAGATCGTACACGAAAGACGAAATGAAATGATTAAATTTAAATGCAACATCACAGGGTTTTGTTTTAAAACATCTTTGTAGCTTTGTAATTTTTTCTTTGTGCCCTTGTTCTTATAGAACACTAGCACAATTATCAAAAAAATCTTCCAAGTGAATCTTACGTCAGTGACGCTCAAGCAAGGTTCCATGATTGCGAATTCACCACGTATCAATCCAAACTCTCGCGTACTGGAAGTAGTGATTGCACAACCAAATCAGACAGCAGGGGAACTTAACTTCGATGTTGCTGCCTTACTAGACCCTGCAACTCAAACTGTCATGCTAGAAGAGGGTGTAAGCATGCTAAACATCACAGTGCAACGAACTGGGAGTGTGGCAGGAACTGTAGGCTTCCGGTTCATCGCCAGTCCTCTAATTTCAAACATCTTTGCTGCAGCGGACAGCTCCGATTTCTCTCCTAGGGAGGGAACTGTTATGTTTGCCCCTGGGATTTCCAGTGTGGTTTTTAACATCAACATATCTAACGACAATGTTCCTGAAATTGAAGAAGGATTTTATGTTCAGATCAGTCGTCCACTCGGAGGTGTCCGGATAGGTTCACGGAGCAAAGTTGATGTCATCATTAAGCCTAATGATGAGCCATATGGAAGTTTTGGGTAAGTTTATAGTTAACGAATATGTAGAAAAGGAGTTATTGATCAAACAATGAAATCTCTTGAGTCCATTGACGAATATAATTATGTTACAAGAAAACGTTTTAAGAACCTCAGCCAAACGTGACCTTCAACTTGAGTCTGGTGTTGCATACTGTAGTATGCCCAAACTGGAATCCATTTCCATTCTTCCCTCGTCAATCAGCCTTGTTTTGTAATGGGTTTCTGTCAGTTGTAATGTGCCTTTTTTTCCAAAATGCAACCATTATTGTTGAGTTTCTTTTATCTACAGTGTCTGTGTTTATCATCTCTGTTGCACGATAGGTAATGTGGTAAGCATCCATCGAAGTCAAAAGGCTGTGTCACCAGTTTTTAGTCTCACTTTAAAAAGCCAAAAGGCGTATTTACATCAGTGGAAATCCAAACACAATGGCCCAGTTTTGGTTAAAATTACTCTTCTGCTACGAGAACACTGAAGCTATAAACAAGTTTCTCTTACTACAGATGCCAGGATGGAAATGGAGTGCAACTTTGCTAAAATATGATTATGGTTTGTTCTTCCTTCAAGAACTCACTTGACGTCATCTAATAAGATGCTCAGGTTTAATTCTAACACAGTTTGAGCCAAAAACATAACACTAGCCATGACATACCCCCTTAAACTGTTTGACTGTTTGTCCTTCAGCTTTACCAAGGCCATATCTGAGGGAATCAACGTTGTACAAGAAGGAGCCACTTTACGACTTGAAGTGAAGAGAGAACGTGGCACCTTCAAAGATGTCCATGTTAGCTGGAAACTCACTCCTAATGCTGGCGTTACAAACGCTAGCTCTCAAATATCGCCAACGAATGGCTCCATTATGTTTAAACAGGTATGTGCATGACAAAATGTGTCTATGGAGGTTACATCATTCCATTGACAGCTATGTAATTTTTCTTGTGGGAACAAGATTGATGTAAGCCTGTCTCGAGAAGGGAAAATTGAGTGCGAAACAAAAGGAGAGCTTTGAGAGTTTTGAGCTTTGTGTTCCTGAAAACTCGGCATCTGGATAGGTACAGGTGTATGTTCATATCCACTGTAAAGTATCTTTTTACAATTTATTTCTAAGATACAGTGAAACCTGTATTAAGCGGACCCCATATTAAGCGGACACCCTCTATTAAACGGACACCCTCTATTAAACGGACACCCTCTATTAAGCGGACACTAGCTGCTTGGGTTCCTAAATGTTCTTCCCATATTTACTGTAAAACAAATCTGTATTCAGCGGACACCTGTATTAAACGGACACTAGCGATGGTCCCGAGGGTGTCCGCTTAATACAGGTTTCACTGTAATATTAACTTTAAAACGACTGTTTTCCTTTCCAGGGAGACACATCGCAATTTATCGTGCTGCAAGGTCTGGATGACTCAGTACCCGAAGAAGGGCAATCTTTCACTTGTGAACTTGTTGCTGTCGATAATGGCGGAGTACTCGACTCAGCGCTCGATCAAGCCACTGTTCACATTCCAGCCAATGACAAAGTGGAGGGAGTTGTGTCAATTGATCCATCAGCAAGGAATATAATAGCAGGAGAGCCTATGCAGGGATATGATGGAGTGTTTGTCGTACGGTTAGTATGGACGCAAAGGGATCATGCATATGTCGCACCTTGCAAATTCAATGCTGTGACTCATAATTGGGGACGAACTCAAAATGATTTTTGTTTTCAAATTTTGTTTTCTTAAAATTTCAAAAACTAACTGCACCATCGGAATGTACTGCTCTGTAGCTTCCATGTAAATGGTCACACTTTAGGATTTTATTGTCAGACGAAAAAGTTATAACCACCTTGTACAACATAATAAACAGTACCACAGGAATGTACCTTACGTGAAGGAAACTGCAACAAATACTACAATTTCTATCCATAAAACAGACAGTTTATTTGTCTTGTAGAGACTCAAATTAGAATGACCTTGATCGCAGCTGTAACGCAGATTGTAGAGGGTAATTCGTGCAATTTCATCACATAAATAACATGTCACGTGGTCCATTTTCTCAGGTTGCAGCGTAAGATTGGTCAGTCTGGTAATGCTGTGGTCACGTGGTTAATTACGTCACAGACACCTGGTGCTGGGCCAACTCCCGTTAGTACTTTTAATGCAACTTCGGGTTCCGTTAATATGCCGAGTGGCGTGGACACAGTACTGCTTCCTATTAAGGTGAGCCAAGAAAACAAGTCTTCTTTATAATGCTTGTAAACATTTTTAATCTGAATGGAAAAAGTATTTGGAATATTTATTTATAAGTTGTCCGGTGACTGAAAATGGACAAATAAAGTTATGCTGTCCACTTTGACATTTTACGGTCACCAAGAAACTTCAGGCACACGGAATGTCCCCACTGAAAAACGGTTACATGTAATATAGCTGATAGAGAGCCTTACAACAAAGCTGGAGGTAAACCTGCAATTGCGAGTGGTGGGTGGCTGGCTTAGACAGAGCTCACTGTATTTATATTATTGCTTTTTCTTAGGTAAAAGACGATTCTACAGCGGAAGAACTGGCGGTCTATGTCTTCACCCTGACAGGGTCAACTCAGGCGGTCCTTGATCCATCGCAGAGCGCTCGCAAAGCTACAGTCACGGTGGTCGCTAGTGATGATCCATTTGGAATCATCGAGTTCCAGTCTGCTTCACCTCTAAATGTCAGCGAAGATGTTGGCTTTGTGAATCTCACGGTTTTGAGGAATGGGGGGAACATTGGCCAGTTGTCCGTGAATTATAGCGTCTCGTCTACCACGGCCACTGAAGGAGCGGACTATGAATCATTTGGAAGTGGTAGGTTTTTTTTAACCTTTTGACTTCTGTCTAGAAGCTTATATTAAAACTGAAAAAGGTTCCAAACTCCAACAGCATAATAAACAGTACCACGGGAAAGTACTGCGCAGTAGCTTTCATTTGAATGGTTACACTATAGGATTTCATCCACAGACTCAAAAGTTAGAACCACCTTGTACAGCATAATAAACAGTACCACGGGAAAGTACTGCTCAGTAGCTTTCATTTGAATGGTTACACTTTAGGATTTCATCTACAGACTCAAAAGTTAGAACCACCTTGTACAGCATAATAAACAGTACCACAGGAAAGTGCTGCTCAATAGCTTTCATTGGAATGGTTACACTTTAGGATTTCATCCACAGACTCAAAAGTTAGAACCACCTTGTACAGCATAATAAACAGTACCACGGGAAAGCACTGCTCGATAGCTTTCATTTGCGTGGTTACTGTAGGATTTTATCTGTAGATGCAAAAGTCAAGACTACATTACACGACTTAAGGGTTATCTGTGAAAGCAAAAGGTTGAACATTTAACTTTTTCACCACTTATTTGATATCAACTAAACCTTTTTCAGTTCTCAATTTTGCTGATCAAGAGGATCAAAAGACCGTCCACGTTCTGATAAAGAAAGACGACATACCTGAGCTATCAGAAACCATCAAGGTCCAACTGCTTGGTGTGCAACTTGTGTCTGGCTCACCCATGAACTATAGCGTGGTAGACGGCCTACAACTGAATACTCCACCCAAGATTAACACAGCAAAAAGCGAGGTGCAGATCGTGATAAGCGAAAACGACGAAGCTCGTGGAATTATACGCTTTACCCAGAGTGCGATGCTTGTGCGAGAGGAGAGTGGTGCGGCTGTCCTGCAGCTGGTCAGAGAAGGTGGGTTGGGTGAGAGTAACACGAGGAAGAGTGTTTCATCTGGATTTCCGGACACCGACACAGCCGTTTCACTCGAGGTGTTTGGAAATCCTCACGAAATACTCTTTTGAATGTTTGATATAGCTTCTCAAACTGACCATTGTATGAAATAGCCAAAATCTATGCCAATTAAGTTCGGTTTCCAAACTTAACTTACGCTTATGAATTTCTTTGTTCAGACTTGATTTGAGTTTGAGAAATGTCCATAAGCTTGTTTGTCAAAGATGTTATGCGGTTAAAATCAGATAATTTCCTGGTGGGTGTCGAGAATAGACACTGCCTGTGTTCATTACGTATTTGTTACTACAGTATGTGAACTAAACGCGCAGAAAAAATGTCTTCTGTAAGGTTTTGTCACAGCTGCAAAGCCGAAACTAAATATATTTGTTTGATCCGTCAAGGGCCCGTATGCAACAGACCAGAGTGCGCCGTGTTTCTATCTGAGGAAACTCCTCAAACTCCTTCTCAAACTGGAAATCTGGTTCCCGCGTATCGGCGTGTTTGTCGTGTAATATAAACGGCGACTTGAAGCTAAATGACGATATTTTGCGTTACAGTTGTTGTTAACAATAAAATGTACACCATGTGACCATCATTTCGCATTCCAGTTCAATTTTTGCCAATTATTTTGAACACCTCTATTAAGCGGTCAGTTGGCTATTTCCCGAGGATGACCGCTTAATAGAGGTTTGACTGTATTGATGTTTAACCATAGACGAACCCAATTAGTTTCTTTGTTTGTCTATTTCGCATTTAGTTACACCTTGTTATCTAAGATCTCTTCTCTTTATATCGTCCAATAGGGGGCAGCCTTGGAGTTGCGAATGTTAGGTTTTCAGTCCATAACGGCACAGCCTTCCTTGGCGAAGACTTCTCTCTGTCTGGCGGTGTTGTTCAATTCTCCAACGGTCAGAATTCCTTATCAATTAACATACCGATCATCGACGATAACGTTCCTGAGCAACGTGATACATTTACAGTCACGCTGGACTCTGTGACAGGAGGTGCCAAATTAGGCTCGCCAAAAACCTTCACTGTTACCATAGAAACAAGTGACGACCCCGGTGGATTGTTTGGATTTGTGAATGCCTCTCAGCTGTCGCTTCAAAATCCAAGCATTTCTACGGATATCAGTTTTATTATTGAACGCGAAGGTGGAGCGGAAGGGGAGGTGGAGGTGAGTGGAATAAACTTTTAGCCTTTGGGAAAAAAAGGGCATCATTTTGTGTGTACAATGTTTTTTTTTTATAAAATATCGACTTGGCTAAACTAAACAACACCAGATGAAGATATATTGTACCATAGAGGAATTCTATCAAAGACCGCCACAGACTGACTCAAAAGTAAGCACCACTTTGTGCAAAACAATTAGATGTACCAAAGGAAAACAGTGCTCTTATCTGTCATATTTCGTCCACAGAATAACTACATGTACATAACGTATTTCACTAAGAATTAAAGGAATGATTGTTTTGCATATGTGGCAATTTGTGGTGTTTGCTCACTTCGAGTACGGGAAGGTAGACATTTCGGCCAGGGACGGGAGTGTGGTAGTTCTTCTGTTTTTAGGTTTTTGGTAAATTTTAGTATTAAATTTAACAAGAGTAAATGAGGTTTATTTTTTCGCATTTAAGGTGAGTTGGAAGTTAGTACGGCTTCACCCTGCTTGTGGTGGCTGTGTGTTATCAGAGGACTTTGAAGGACCAACAAACGGATCAGAAGTATTTCCTAACGGAAACACAGGAGCTAAAAGGACTGTAAAACTCCGCGTGAGACCCTTCTTGGGTGAGTGTACTTGAGAATTGATGGTTACCGTAAGGTTCCAAAAGTGTCGACGATTTGTGATCTTGGTTTTAGCAGCCTTTCTTTAACTTTGCCCTTTGCCCTTTGCCCTTTTTATAGCAGTGGTCAACTTGAAAAGTGCAACCGTTTACTACGCGCGTAGTTTGTAATTTTTTCTTATATTACAAAATACAATTCTTCAGGGGCTAACAGAAAAATGAAAAATGAAGTTAAACTAAACGTTCGTTACAAATAAGAGTTTGAAATTATGAAAATAAAAACAAAAGATTATTATTAGTGCAGGAGACTAGGTGTCGTATGTCAATAAGTTTCGTCACGTCTATTTATTCCTAGAGGAGACAACGTTTTCCCTTTGTGTATCAAATGAGCCTCTCTCGCCTATCTCACTGCGTCACGATTGCTGCGTATGAGTTCAAGTGGGATTAGAAGAACATCATTGATTGAACGTCCAGCGTGATTGAAATGTAGGGAGACAGGAGTGGGATCGCTGAGTTGATGATGGTTTATGATAGAACGGCGGTGTTCTCCAAATCGTTCATTAAGTTGCCGTTTGGTCTCTCCGATGTATTGGCATTTACATTTCTTACATTCAATTAAGTAAATAAGATTTTTGGATTTGCAGGATAAGTTGTCGGTGATTTTTCTTTGTTCATTAGTTGCGGTAAAAATGTAATTTGTTTGGCCTTCTTGGAGAAAAGGACAGGTGAGGCAACGTGGATGGTTGCATCTATAAACTCCGGCAGGTTGTTGCGCGTGAGGTGTATTATTGTGGAGCGTGGAATGCACCAAAAGGTCACGAAGGCTTGCGTGACGTCTGTAAGCAGTAACTGGCGGCACAGGGAAGGCGTCTTTGCAGTTAGGGGAGGATTGAAGGATGTTAAGGTGTTTTTTGAGGACTGAAGTTATTTTACGAAGAGCAGGGTTGAAGGTTATAACAAATGGCGTGCGATCTGATGTGGAATTTGTGTGTTCCTGTTGCTTGAGTGTTTCGTGCCGTGGGATGGCGCGGACTCTGGTTACGGCTCTTTGTAGGGAGGGTCGGCTGTACCCTCGTTTTATAAGATAATTAACAAGTTCTTTGCTACGTTGATCAAAGAAGGTGTCGGTGGAACATATGCGGCGTATTCGGAGAAGGAGGCTAAATGGGATAGTTTTCTTGGTGTGGTTAGGGTGACAGGAAGACTTGAGAAGGTACTGATGTTTGTCAGTAGGTTTTGTATGTAGATCTGTGTGGATTTGGTTGTTGCTGAGGTGTACTAGTACATCTAGGAAGGGTAGGGACTGATGCAAAGAAACTGAATATTCATGGGTAAACTTGATGTTAGAGTGGATGGAATTTAAGTATCCGATGAAGATTTTAAGTTTCTCCTCTCCTTCTGTCCAAACCATGAAGATGTCGTCTATGGATCTACGCCAGACGAAGGGTTTGAAGGGGGCGTTGTCAATTATGTGTTGTTCAAATTTGCCCATGAATAAGTTTGCGTATGAGGGTGCCATACGAGTTCCCATTGCAGTTCCGTGAATTTGTAAGAAATGCTCATTGTTGAAGGAAAAATTGTTCATGCCAAGATCAAATCGCCAAAATCTATGCTAACTATAATCAGGTTTCCAATCTGCCGTCACGCTTATGATTTTGTTTGTTTCAACTTGACGAGTTATTAATAAGTTTGAGAATACAATAATAATAATAATAATAATAATAATGATAATAATGATAATAATATATTGTTATTATTATTATAGAATACAATAATATGAACTGATGAAGTACTCTAAATTGTTTAATAATTAAACGTTTATGTTGAAAAGGTCATGACGAACCCGAGGAACGATTCCTTCTGACGATATACCAAGCTTCTGGTAATGGGGCAATAGATGGTCTGCGATCCAACATCACCATAACTATTGCGAAGCGCGGTTTTCCTAATGGAGTGTTCAGGTTTGACGATACAGCCACGAAAACGTTTAGTGAACCAGACAGCGGGGTATTAACACAACATTTTGCTGTGGTGAGGACTGACGGTAGACAGGGAGCAGTGAATGTAAGTATCACTCTTCTCAAACTCAGATTATGCCATATACCCGCTGATGCACCCGTATGACCAGGAATTTAAGTTAAGTCGTTCTTGAGGTAACACTCATCTCCATCTCTCAAACTGACTTTTCTCTTTCACTTAAAATTGCATGAAGTAAAAATGATTTCACGCTTTAGATTGAAATAATGAAAACAATCAGAATAATGTTTGCCTCGAACCCGAGCTGTTCGCTTCATAAGCAATAGCCTTATCCACTGCACCAACGAGGGCTAGCACCGGGAGCGGTAATCTTTAACGTGTTTATATTAGAGTTATCCATAACAATAAATAAAGGCTAACCCTACACATCCCACCCCCCTCGAGTTTAAGAGCAAAAAAACCCACTGTTTCGCAGTCTATCCACGCAGGTGAAGTATTAGCGCGCTGCCTTCTCTATTTAAATTCGTATGCTAATGAAATAAAATTTAAACAGTAACGCCAGCAAAGATTCCCTTGTTCAGAGAAGAGGCGCAAAGCGTTGATCCTCGCGCGTAAGGTGAGGGAAAAAAACTCACCAGTATCATTCTCTGTATTCAGACTCGCTCCAGTTCTTTTCCGCCGCTTCCGCTATCGCCGTGACTCGCGCAAAAGTACGGACTGTTTTGCAGTTTACTGCGTGGACAGAGAAGTAAACCAGTCTGTTCCTTTAACAGGTGAACTGGCAGATAACTGGCCCATCTGGAGGTGTAAAGACAACATCTGGGACAGTACTCTTTCCGGATGGTGTTTTTAGGTTGAACATTAATATAGAAATCACATCAGATGATGTTCCTGAACTGGAAGCGGTGTATAACCTGAAAATCGTGTCCGTCGACGGAGGAGCAGATATAGATGCCTCCCGCAATAATGTTACCTTCATAATAAGGTAGTTGCAATCCTTATTAGGAAGTTTGCATTTCAGTTTATTTCGGAACAAAGGAATACAAGGGTGGGGTGGGATACAATAAGGCGGGGGTATGGGGTGGGGGTGGGGGATGTTTGATTAGAAGGTTAGTCTTGTTACCCAGAGGAGTATAAGCTACCATTCCAACCTTCTGCTCCTAACGTCAAATGCCTTAGGTGTAACCATTCAAACAAAAGCTTTTGAGTCGATGTTGTTCTAACTTTTGAATCTGGTGGTGAAATCCTAAAATGTGACCGTTCATTTAAACGCTGTTGGTTATTGCTTTCTCTGCAGCACTGTTTATTATGTAATTTTTTGTTTTTGAAATGTGATGTTTTGCGCTTTTTCCACCCTGAGCACCCTTTGGAGTGAACTCAAAGGTTTAACACCACTATCATTTGTGTGATTTTAGCGCCAATGACGATCCCCACGGAGTTTTCAAGCTTCAGCCGGGCGCGCAATCAGTTGAGGTCACAGGAAACAACCGGAAGCTACAGTTCACAGTCCAGCGAGAGATGGGAACGTTTGGTGCAGTGGATGTGCAGTACGAGGTGCGCCACTCTGAGTGGTACCCCACGGAAATGAAAGGAAGTGTTACAGTACCTGATCAACAGAGCCAGGTGAGACGATATGAACTTTTTGTTAGTATATGGTTTGAGCCCCTGATGTATTGTCTGGAATCAAACTCCGCAATTCAAATCATAAACACGATAAGGGAAGTGCGAAAATAAACAGAGGTTTGCCTGCCTGGGCGGCACAGCGTTGGGGAGAGGCTGTAGCTTTCCAAACATGCTCAGTTATTGGTTAACGAAACAATAGCTGAAACAACACAAACAATGCCCCTAGCCCTAAACACAATAGAAGCTACGGCTTATCGGGGCCAATAAAAATAGAGGTCTGGAAGAGCTACAGTATTACTCCAACTTTGCCCAAACTTAAGTTGAATACCGCCTCCTCCCCGTTATTCCTTGGTAACATCTTTAACATCCTGAAACGAAGTCATTTACAGTTTCAAGTCATGTTATTTGTGTAATCGTTAGCACATGTGCACGTTGCTTTATTTTACTGTTATTTTTTATGCGTACATTTTGTACTTGTCGCTTACGAGAGGTCCAAAATATAATGATTTGATTGGAAAAAGAGTACGGTATTATGAACAAGTGGTCGTTTCAAAGGGGCGGTCGTACAATTAAGTTATTCGTTATTGGACTATCATCATCATCATATCCTTTTCCCTCTGAGGGAAATAGGGCCTTATTGGACTATATTCTATGAAAAAAAATCGGGCTTGGGTTTGCTCTGTTATGTTATCGTATGATGCGTTCAAGACAAAAGAAAATTGTCCTCGTAAGTTAAATTGTTTTGATTTTGTTCCACTTAGGTTTCTATGAATATAACTTTGTCAGCCTTCCTACGATTTGGATCAAGTTTCACTGTTACACTTACAGGAGTTCGATACAGCGACAACCAAGGTAACATTATGCACTTTTTTTTATCATAAATGGCTTTAACAAAATATTCCCTCTTCCCCCTCCCCTCCTTCACCGTTCATCCTCCCCCCCCCCCCCCCCCGAACATTGTCGAGATACTAGAGTCAAACACGCATTAAACGTTTAGTCTTTGTATAGCTTGCTCGCAGGCTATATATAGACTTTACAATATTGTACAGGAGGCATATTGGACAGAGCTAAGCCCCCACTTATATAAGTAAGAATGGAACTGGTGTGTCCCAAGAGCAACTGGCACCTTACTGGCACCTTACTGGCACCTTACTGGCACCTTTAATACGAATAGTCACACCAGTATGAAATAAACCTCACTTGGTCGTCACGATGGACAAAGGTTCAAGTAACTCTAAAGGCTGGTTTTCACTGGCGACGGAGTCGGAGTCGTAGTCGTAGTCGTAGTCGGAGTCGTAAGAGCGCTTCCGACCTAGTGAAAATCGAAAATCGGAGTCGTAAGCGGAGTCATAAGCTCGACGGAATCGGAGTGGGAAGAATCAGAACGGTTCCATTTTCTTCCGATTCCGCTTATGACTCCGTAGTCTTCTTCCGATTCTGTCGGTTTGATTTTCACTAGATCGTAACGCTCTGCGCTCCTGATTACGAATCCGACTCCGACTCCGTCGTTAGTGAAAACCAGCGTTAAGCTTTACTGGATACGCTTGATATAGATTTGAACTGAACTGTAGTTAACCTCACCTGTCTGTTTAGTTCCAGCTACCTCCATCGCACCACAGCTATCAACTGGCTCACAAAGTGACACAACTGAGGCTGTTTTAGTGCCCGAGGATGCTGCTAATGCCGTGTTCAAGTTCGCTGACAGCTCTTTGAGACTGAATGTAGGAGCCGGTATGTATTCAGCTATTTAAGCAATGTCTTCCCTGTTACTGTGGCCCAGCACTGACCATTATTTTAATGTTTGCCGTAAAAACCAACAGTCAATTCTGAATTGCACATTTTGGCTTCAATTGTTTCTTTGCGTCATTTATGTTGCATCGATTCACTGACTGTAGATTTAACAAATTTACACCGGTTTTCCGTGGTGTGGACTCTTATTTACCACGATTGACGTCATCACATGGTCAAAATGTTGTGGACTCACGAGGCGCAGCCGAGTGAGTCAGCAACAAATTTGACTATGTGATAACGTAAAGCGTGGTAAATAAGAGTCCACACCACGGAAAACCGGTGTAAATTTGTTTTTACAACAATATTTAGAAAAAAATACAATGAAAAATCGAAGTCTTGTTACAAAACGTGACAGCAAAGAAAGAGCAAGCGTTGTCTATAACTTTCTTGCAATCTGATTGGTTGTTTTCAAGCGCGCGTGATGTTAGCGTCAGCACCGTTGTCTGGACTCTCATTTACCACTCACGTCGACCAATCAGATTGCGAGTTTAGCGGCAATTGTGGTAAAAATACAAATCAGCATTCAAGTAAAGGCTGGAGAATAAAACAAACGTTTCATCAGTTAGAAACAAAACTGGCAGTTTTAACCCCAAATTTAGGGTTCAGGAAATTTTCTGGGAACTGAGAAGTGGGTTGAAAACACGAGACGCGGCCGAGTTTTTTTTTAAACCAAATTCGAGGTGTTTGGAAATTCTGATGTAACACTCTTCCTCGTGCTTGACATATTACATCAACCATCACTTCCGGGAAAGAACTTGTCTGCTGGCTAAAGGTTTGTTTATCTCATCAAACAGTGACAACAAGTCAAATATCACACAACACAGGCCTTCCGTCTACAATGTACTTAACAATATAAAAGACTCGAAACAGATCGTTTATGTTCTTGTCATGAATTATTAATAATGCGTTTTAAAAGTAATATAACAAACACGAGGAGTGTATCATCAGGATTTCGAAACACCGAGAAGTGGGTTGAAAATACAAAGTGCAGCCAAGTTTTTTAAGTAACAATGCGTGCAAGAACTAGGCAATGCTCTATTGTTCCGCGGCATTTTGTTTTCTCCCATAAGATTGTTTACTGAGAATACATCAACCTATGGACATGTTTTTTTTTTTTAATAAAATGTACTGGAACTTTATTTTCAAGTGATGTTTCTTTTGTGCTACAAGATTTCATCCAATCGTGAAAGTCTTAGAACAATGGCCAAGAAAGGCTTCTGATTTTACATGTTTCCCACATAGAATTTTGGTTGCATTAAAACTCAGAATAGTTTTCACTAAAAGGGAATAAATTATTAAAATGGAGAGAATTAAATGCACTACCTGATAAAATTATGGTAGATTTTCACGTTTTAGTCAATGAGGTGGACGGTTTCAACAATATCACAATTAACACCTTTCTGCTTTCCCTGTCGTTAGGTTGCCTAGTTCTTACTTGGACCATTACTTGGATACCCGATGAAACACTCTTTCGAGTATTTGATATAGCTTCTCAAACCGATCATAAACAGAGAAAAATCGGGTTCCCAAACTACCGTCACACTTATGATTTTTATTGTTCAAACATTCTAAAATGTTTCATCTTCCCCCCACCCCCCCCCCACACTCCATCCCCCCCACACTCCATCCCCCCCACACTCCATCCCCCCCACACTCCATCCCCCCCACACTCCATCCCCCCCACACTCCATCCCCCCCACACTCCATCCCCCCCACACTCCATCCCCCCCACACTCCATCCCCCCCACACTCCATCCCCCCACACCCCATCCCCCCCACACTCCATCCCCCCCACACTCCATCCCCCCACACACTCCATCCCCCCCACACTCCATCCCCCCCACACTCCATCCCCCCCTCCATCCCCCCCTCCATCCCCCCCTCCATCCCACCCTCCATCCCCACCTCCATCCCACCCTCCATCCCCCCCTCCATCCCCCCCTCCATCCCACCCTCCATCCCACCCTCCATCCCACCCTCCATCCCACCCTCCATCCCACCCTCCCTCCCCCCCTCCATCCTCAAGACAGAGCTTGTTTGTAGACTAACAGTTCTTTGTCTTCCTTCATCTCTATAGGCAACATAGTCCAATCAGTCACCGTTATTCGTGAAGGTTTGTTTGGCAGTGTCTCAGTGGATGTTGCACAAGGCTTCCCTCCTGGAACCTACCCAGGCTTTACAGCGGGGCAAGTTGTGATTACCAGTAGTCCTTTGTCATTTACTGGATCAAACAGAAACGTGACATTTTTCGCCAGAGTAAGTTACTATCATACAATAGTATGAAAATCTTATCAACCGCACTGTCGATATCTAGATCTGTTAATAATAACTTGCTCATTCATAACAATATGCTTTGAAATTCTTGTTGAATGGTTTTGTTTTATTTGTTATCCTTAGTTCAACATCTGTTTTGTTTGTTATCCTTAGTTCAACATCTGTTTTGTTTGTTATCCTTAGTTCAACATCTGTTTTGTTTGTTATCCTTAGTTCAACATCTGTTTTGTTTGTTATCCTTAGTTCAACATCTGTTTTGTTTGTTATCCTTAGTTCAACATCTGTTTTGTTTGTTATCCTTAGTTCAACATCTGTTTTGTCATGAGCTGCATGATCAATACGTCGATACTCATCTTTGATTTCATTGGACCAAAAACGTTTCTCTTCTGAGTTGCTTTTTGTCCATATTTGGATAGGTTGGACTGTACAGCTGAAGTCTATGTAACACGGCTCGACATTTGTTACGACTTCAGTTCAATAGTGTATCATGTTGATTGTTAGATAGTTGGAATTTTTCTCAATACAACGTGCGCGTTCATTGGTTGATTCATGGTCATATGCCATCTAACAAACAAACTGATTCCCGCATGAGCGGGCAACATTTGCGAAATAGGCCATTCAACATGTTGAACGTTGTTGAACGAAAATAGACACAGGCTCTATTCCGTTCAACAAGTTGCATCGACAACAGCAAACGTTAATGAGATTTCTACTCACTCAACAAGTTACAATGTTGAGCAACAAATGTTGAACGCTGTTGAACCTTGTATCATTGGCTTAAGTACAACATTTATTGATTTTTATTGATTTTTTTTTATTTTTAGGTGCATCCAGTGCTTGTTCCTGATAAGAAGCTCGTGTATTCCCTGTACCTGGTCACAGCCCACACAGCACCCGCTGACTTACCAGGAGGCGCAAACATCACCTCCGGAGCCAGCCGAACAGCGGTTATTGAGTACAACGGTGTTGTTGTTATTGCTCCAGACAGGCAACGACTTGCAGCTGTTGAAGGAGGGACGGTAAGGGATTTTGTGGAATAACGTTTTCCATTAATAACAGAACTACCAGGTTGAGTGTTCTGAACGACGCCATGTTGACTGAGGCTCAAAGGATACGCGAGCGGCTATTCGTTTTTGAAGTGGTCTAATTTGTTTCAATTGGCAACTTAATGGCTGGATCAGAAAAGAACGATACTCATAGTTTTCATTTACAAAAGCGTCAAAGGAAATGCTTTAAAATATATTTTACT
The DNA here is from genome assembly GCA_022457155.1 of Cladopsammia gracilis. Taxonomy (NCBI): domain Eukaryota; kingdom Metazoa; phylum Cnidaria; class Anthozoa; order Scleractinia; family Dendrophylliidae; genus Cladopsammia; species Cladopsammia gracilis. The sequence continues at coordinate 1,165,662 of JAJGOT010000018.1, forward strand.
TTTCAAGGAAATAGCTCGATCGATTTCAGTCAGCGAATAAACATCGACAATTAGGCAAACAAATTTGAGTATTCCAAAAAAAAAATCACACCAAATGTCTACTTATATTATTATTGAAAAAATAAAGAAGAGAACACGTTTTCTGATTAGTTGACATCCTCAGATAACTATTGAAATATAGAAAATTATTTGGAGTGAATTAAGAGATAAAAACCTTCTCTTATAGTTAGTTATTTCCCTATAGATCTGCTAACACCTGTATAACTGCTTACCATAGCCTGTTGTTCGTTTTGATCCAGGTGAAGTGCAAAGTCCTTCGTCAGTTCAGCGTTTTAGGATCTGTTACAGTGCATTACACCTTCCAAAGCACGCCGAGGTCATTCAGCATGGCAGAAGGAGAGTTTAGTAAAGAGTTTGATGTCAATGTGAATGACAACGACAATACACAGAAAGACCGCGTTGTGTACCTGAACATCACTAGAGTTACTGGAAGTAAGTAACCCTTGATATCACTACAGTGAATTCTAAACTACGCATTGTACAACGAGCTTTTTTTTGCTAAACTTTATTTCACCTTCAATTACAAGTCGTTTACAAAACATAACAAAAACCATTTACATATAAAATACACTGTCATTATTATATAATTTCTGTAAATACGTGTATACTGATTTATAAAAATCATGCAAACATTTGAGCGTGATATTAGGGACAGTCAGGGAAAGTAGTATTTGGACATTAACTAGTGTTGAATTTAAGATTTCTAAGTAATCTGTATCTAGGATAAATTCTCGGTTCGATACTTTATCAATACTTTATTTTTGAATTCTTGAAGAGTTATGGCTTGAGAGTGGAGTTTACTGGTGTAGATATAGTATCTCATAAATAAGAGAGTATAATTTAATTTCTTAATAACGTTTTTTAGCGTGCTGACTGGACATAATTCCAAATAAAGTTTGTTCAGTCGTGAGGGAGAAGCGAGTGTTGTTTGAGTCATTGTACAACGAGCTTGCCACTGATCGCGACAGCTGGCATGCTACAGTAAAGAAGGGGCTGAACAGAGGCGAGGAGAAGAGATTCAACAGTAAGCGGGAAAAGCGACAGTACCGAAATTAAAAAGTAACAACTTCTCTGCCCGGCATTTGCGGAAGAGTATGTCAGTGTGCGATCGGTCTTCACAGCCATTTTAGAAACTATTCTATTAATCAGTGACCCCGACCTTTGTGCAAATCCATTGTCTCTCCTGACATGGCAGCCAGAAATTACGGTAAGAAGTAATAGTTCGTTCCTAAACTCGAAACTGTCCATTTTACAGGTCATTCTCCACGTCTGGGTGTGAACAAGACCGTGCGTATAACAATTACAGACAACGACGATCCTCAAGGATTACTGAGCTTTCGTAACCCTCGCATATCAGTGCCAGAGAACGCAACAAGCGGAAACTCTCGCATGGTGGAGCTAGAGATTCAGCGAACCAAGGGCACTTATGGCGCTGTGTCTGTTCTTGTGAGGACCGTGGGGGGTGGGGAGGGATGGAACCCTACCCTACAGTCGTTGCAGGCGGCCATTGCAGGAAAAAGAGGAGGAAAAAACGCGACTGTTCATCTTGACTACGTGGAACTTTCAACGAGAGTGGACTTCCCGGTAAGATTATTAGCATGACGTGGTCTTGGGTTTTTTACTATGCAGGACAAACCAAACATTTAGTGACAAGCATGAGATAGGGTTATGTGTAGGGTGATCTTTAATGACGTCATTGTTTACTTTTTGGCTCATTGGCATAGATCAAACCATAAGGTAAAGGTAAAGTCGCACACGAGCCATGATGGCCCACACGGCCGGAGCTTAACCCGGTTTCTGTAGCATGAAGCAACTAGGAATATTGCCACTCCCCCCTGGATGGGATGCTAGTCCATCGCAGGGTTACCCCCAGCATTTTGTCGCCGGTACCCATTTGTACACCTGGGTGGAGAGAGACAGTGTGGGGTAAAGTTTCTTGTCTAAGGAAACAACACGACGGCAGAGACCAGGCTCGTACCACCGACCTTCAGGTTGAAAGTCCCACGCGCTAACCATTAGACCACCGTGCCGCCCAACCATAAACTGCTATCAAATGAGGTGCATTAAAAAGCATGTCACACTTGGTATTCAGTGTAAATATTAGTTTGATGCGTTGAATATTCTCGGAGAAATTAGCTTTTAAAATACTGCAAAATTTACAAAGAATGTATGGCTGGGTGCCCCCAGCAATACCTTCTTTGGAAAATTTTGATAATTTGAAGGTTAATTTCTCGAGGTTAATGGAGTTCATTTATTGAGTTATTTATACTAATTTATGTTTGTAAGGCAATAAACGTAAACAAAGATCCTCTAATACTATGTGTTGTTGATAATTCCGTTGCAGAATGAAGACCCCATCCCACCCGGGGGACAAGTGAAAAAAGTTCAGTTGGAGATCAAAGATGATCAAGTACCTGAACCTGATGAAGTGGTGTTAGTTTATTTAACAGATGCCTCAGGTGGCGCTAGAGTCGCCAGCGATGCTGACAGCGGTCTTCAGGTGAGTGGAACTATCGGGGTTATCGAGTGTTAGCTTCTGTAAAGAAGTAAAGCATGGAAAGATGAGTTTGCGTCAAGTTTGAGTTATTGGGGACTCAATTGATCAAGATGGTAGTGCATTTTTAGTAATCCAAAAGTGCATTTGCATTAGCAAAACCCCCCAAACAATAGCCTGGTTTTGTTAATACTTAATCTAACAGAGCACGAAATCTTTAATAAGTGTCTCTGTCTAAGGATGATGGTCAGCATGGGAAGGGATTGTTACTTGACAAAATTGGGCAAATTGTTTTGGTTTCTTCCCTCGTGTCTTGGGAAAATCGTTAAAAACGGATCCTGGTTTGGTCTTCCTTTGGTAATTTGCGTTGAACAAATGTGGGAGTAGAAGGAACGTTAATATGACGTACCTTGATTCTTCTTGCGAACTGAAACTGAAAGTAAAGGCGTGGTGACACCACATTGTATTGAATTAATTACACTTTAATTAGTCGTGCCTTGGCTTTGAGCCAAGCCGCACGACTTATAAAATGGGCTGCAAAAAGTGAAAAAGTTCACTTTTTCAAGTGGTTTATAGCCTGAGGCGAAGTGTTTGTGGCGTCATGTCAGTCGATATAGCAACTTCAAGCTCATGAATGATTGGATTTATTTGTAGCATAAGAAAAAGGTTAATGACAAAACGAACCACGTCAAGTAAAAGGAACTTACATTATTGCAGGGTTTGGCGAGAGTTCCATTTTATTTCATTTCGTTTTCTTTCTTTTCGAACAACAGATAAATGGAAGTATTACATATAAAAGTTAAAGTTGACCTTTTTTGCACGAGTGATTGCGAAAGACTGATTAAAGGTTTCAAATGACATACAGTGTAGTAACGTTCGTGACGGATCACCTAGTGTGACCGGAAAAGCGACTGTACATGTAAAACAAATCATTAACAATATATTGAATTAATTCTCGCACCTTAGGGGCATTTACAAGACCCTTAAAGCTTCCTAAAGCACGACTTCACTCACTACTCGAAAAGTTGTTGTTCTTGTTCGGAATAATTTTACGTATGCAGTCTCCGATCAATTTCATTTTGGTTTATTTATTTGTTTGTTTGTTTTTATCTTTCAGTCTTGGGCTGCTATTACCATCGAAGGTAATGATTTGATGAACGGAGAAATCGGTTTCGTCCCGGGAGCAAATACAGCAACAATTGATGAAGATTTTGGAAATCGAACTGGTAAGGATCGTTACACTGTTTTATTCTTTTATTCCAATCAAAGGTCAGTTGATAAGTTATTAAACATTCTTAGAATTTAAAGGTAATTTGCTACGTCGATTTTATCACTGTTTGCCATTTCTCGTTTTAAAAGACTGTTAAAAGAGATTCGTCGAAATTAGAATTTTGCTTTCGCTTTCAGCCACTCTCAAAGTTCAAAGAACGAGAGCCACATTTGGTAGCATTCAGGTATGTATTTAACGGGACACTCTCCCCTTGAAAGAACGCAATTTTGTTTACTTAATTTCAATGTTATATCGCCAAATGCCACCAAATATATAACTAAATTGGATAAAAAGATTATATAGAGCAAAACAGAAACAGTAGTTTGGAGATAAAGTGCAGTATTACAAGGATGGAAGTGGATTACAGTTCATCAATTTTGATTTCTTGATAGGTGGCCAAGAAATTTAAATTGCCTTTCTGGTGGAATTTTGAGTTTTTGTAGCCGTTATTTTGTCTTTTTAGTTCATATTTCTTTGCGTACATCACTTTTGGCGAGTTTTCTTCATGTTTTAAATTAATAAAGCAATCTTAAAGCAAACTTCTTGTCATATTCATGTTCGTATTCATATTGATATTCTGGTCACTTATTTTAAAAGTAATGTTAAGCGTTTTTTTAAGTCTGTATTTTGAATACTTTCCGTTAGGCATTTTAAAATACTTTTGTTCTATCTACTCATGCTATAGTTAAATCTACTGTAAATTATATGTTACACAGGACGCTATTCAAACTAGCATTCGCCAAATTAGATATTCCTGTATAAATAAATAAATAAAATATTCATGAAAACATGACATTTCAGTCAGGACAGTGCCCCTTTGTTCAGTGATAGTGCGCTTTTGAATCGAGTGGTTTACTTGGAATATTAGCGGATTAATTTTTGGTTTGTACAGGTATCGTGGAATGTCCGTGAAAGTGAATTCCGTGGTGAAGTTGAAGCATTTGAAGGAGTAATAACATTTAACTCTGGCGTGCGGGAAACAGACCTTGTCATCCGATTGCGTGCTGATAATGTAAGTTTGTTCAACAGATATGCAAATTTTCACTCCATCATGTGTTTAGTTCTCCAGTGTATTACGTGTTATAAGATGATTGCTGTATATTGATTCCCCAGTGTATTACGTCATTCAGTTCTCTGGACAGTCTCGTTTCATACAATGCATGTTTATGTCACGCTTAGATGTTTTGTTCGTTTTAAATCTGTTTTACTCATCAATTCTTTAACATCAAACTCAGTATGGTAAATTAAAACTGATCTGTGGACTTCACCTTACGTTATTTTGTATTCACGAGATGGCTCTTAAAGAATCTGACCCACCCAGTTTCATTACGTAATGAACCAAGGCAAAATTAGTCGGGTTTGTATGGGGTCATCGGAGCATAAAGGGGACAATATCTCGCCCCCAAATTTCACCAGGATGCTGATTTTTGGCAAGCGGGTGTTTTTCATCATGCCCTTTCCGAATATCTAATCAAATCCCATAATTTCTCAAATTTAGTTTTTGTGACGTCATCACTTCGGTACTCTATACCATTGTAACGTGGGCTCCTGGTACCGTGGACGATTGGGTAATGATAGAAGCTCGAAGACGGATTTGACTTTATTTAAAAAAAAAAGTCATATCATTAACGTACTTATTAAAATTAATATCAATTTAATCCATTATTAAAAAAAGACTTATATAGCGCACATATCGCATGTCTCATGGCGCTTTACATACACTTTTGGGAATGAGATCGGACGTCAGCTTATGAAACTTCATAAAAACTTGTAAACTTGTAACTTCATATTTCGATTTTGTTCATGATCAGGTTATTAAAGTATATTCTCTCCTGATACAGGGAACGTTAAGATATCGATCGCCGGCGAATGATTTATGAAGAGGTGCAAGTTAAGTAATTTGTTTTCCTTCTAGGATCCTGAACGAGCTAGCCAGTTTCATGTGGATTTAACCGAAATAATAAGTGGCAGTCAGGCTCGAATTAATCCACAAGCCCGGTCCGCTGTGATCAGTGTTTTGGACAGTGATTTTCCCAATGGTACCATCGCGTTCAGCCAAGATGCAATGTAAGTTCCTTTTTGTTTTTATTCCAGAGCAATGCATTTCAAACGATTTCAAAAAGGTTTTAGGGAACTATTTTACAAGATTGATGTCAAAACTGTGTATACTAGCCGTGTTTCCACAAGTCAACTTTTACCATAGCAGTAGACCTTATTCGTAAATGGCGGCCGATTTATTATTCTTTTATATTAATGGTTATTAGCTTACCAAGCCTCGTTAGCATGTGCCAAATTCAAAAACGTTTTACTCTAATATGAGGCAAGGTAGGCTAATGTGCATGAATATAAAATAACAACAAATCGGCCGCCATTTTTTAATAAGGTCTGTAGCAAGAGTGGATTTTCACTGTTGCGTAATTTTTACGAGCGTTTTAGGTGCGTTAATAAAATTAGAGGTGATGTATGAACAGCTTGTGTAAAAGTAAACAGTTGAGCACGGTTCCACTTTTTACGTTTACGCAAACTGTCCGTACATCGTCTCTATTTTTTATTAACCCACGTAAAATGCACGAAAAAATAACGCGACAGTGGAAATACAGCTTAAAGTGGTTTTCTCCATGTAATTAAGAAAATTAGGAAAATTAACCTGCAACCTCAGACAATAATGATACAAAACACATGCTTTTTCCATGTTCAGTAAGCTTATATCCTAACTTATAGCGATTTTTGTAATTGTGAATCCTTTGAATGAATTGAAGTAAAAAAAAAGTCGTAAAGAAAAACAAAAAGTTTCGTCGTAGAAGCACTTTATTATATCTTTAATCCGCAATTCACAATTATAATTCTTTTTTATGTTATTTATTCTCAGTTTCAAAGCTGTGGACAAGACGTCAACAGAAGTTCAAGTTGAAGTCCAGCGTGGACAAGGCAAAGACACTGACGTCACAGTTAAGTTCAAGACACGTGATCTGACTGAACGAATCACGACAAGTCCAGGTGTGGATACATATCAAGCTATCGCTGGGGAGGATTATAAAGTACCCGCCACCTTGTCAGTTAGATTTGCTAAGGAAGAGGTGAGTATTTGAGTTTATCTTTGATAATTGACATTTGTATAAAGAGGGTGAGCCCTTTTACTCTCAAGAACGGCGAATATCAGAATTAAAAGAAAATTCAAAATTTTAATTTGTAAAATACTAAAAAACAAAGAGTAGCATAGGGAAGAACTAATAAAAAACTATCAAAGATTTTTATCCAAAACAAACTCGGCTGCGCCTCGTTTTTTCAACCCACTTCTCGGTGTTTGGAAATCTTGATGACACACTCTTCCGCTTGTTTGATATATTATTACTTGAAAGGAGAAAGGCAGACCGGTAAAGTAAAACTAGCACAACACTGCAGAAAATAACACCGAACTAAATCAGATTTATTAAATTTATCTAGCGTTCATAATTACTCTTAATATTTAATCCAATTAAAACAGTATTCCATTGTTTTTCTTTTAATTTCAGGTTTCTAAGCTCATCTCAATCACCTTAACTCCCAAATCAGCGTCCGCCACAAAGTACCCAAAAGCCTTTGAGGTCGTGTTGCTGAATGTCACCGGAGGGGCGAAGTGAGTCTTGTTACTTTTTTTACAATTTCTCGCAGGAATTATCTGCGTGCGAAAGCTGAAGCTGGTCTCTTTTAAGGTTACAGTGTACCTTCGGGGGTGTCTCCAGTATAACAGCTCTAGCGTCTTAAGATTACACTTAATATACCTAAACCCAGATATCAAATTAAAGCTTATAGAGCTGGCTATCTAAATATGGAAACCATTTGGTAATAAAATGAATTGTCGAATTTTTTACGACGTCTAAATTCGAACGTCCGAATCAGCTTTAAAACGCTATAACTCAAAGTGATTATTGTATTTTGCTAATTTGATTTGTTCTCGGGTTTCCGGACACGAAGCGCTAAAAAAAAGTGTCGGCGATTTCCCATATTCAATTGCAGTGATAAGTTACAGAATATTTTCGAAAAGGGGAGAAAAAAAATTGGAATGATCGCACGGAAATGCCTCTTGACGAAAAAGTTATCGGAATTAAGAAATTCGCCGACACGTTTTTGTTGATTATATGTTAGCCTAGCTTCTGTCCAAATTTAAGGAAAATCGAACAAATTCCTTTTGAGTTGTAGCTCTTTAAAGTGTCCCCAACAAGCGAAAAATTAACTTTGAGAAAACAGCGCTTAAAAAAAACATATCGCTTAATAAACAAACTCCGCCCACAAAAGTCATACCGTCATTTCTCCGTCAATTTTCACTATTTTTAGATACTTTCTTTTTTTTGGATGAAAGTTCATTCTGTAAACTTTATTTTAACGCCAAAAAAAAAAAATTCAATAAATTTTCGATCTGAAGGTACACTGTAACCTTAAATAGGAATAGAAATTATTTAAATTATTGAAATGCGTGGATTACGAAGGAATGGAAAACTACCCCAGGTGTGGAATAAGCTGGTATTGTGGTTAAAAAGAAAGAGTCTTTCTTTAGTACTTTCATTATAATTTGATATCTTGACTCTCTCCGAGGGTAAACATTCCTGTCATTTCGTTCTGTTTCTTCGCCATCTGTACAACTGTACAATGTATGTGTTTGTTCAACTGCCCCGATACGAGGATGACCGGAATAAATGATAACGTTTTATTTTTACTTAGGATTCTTCAGGAATACAACACCTCAATGATTATAATTTCTGACGATAAAGAAACAACAGAGTTCCTCAAACTACGAGCCTCGGCTATCCAGACCCCACTCAGTGATGCCGATATCTATCGGTAAGAAACTAGCCTGTATTGCATGAATAATGTCCGATATAGCGTGAACAGACAACACACCAATCGATTTAATGTAATTTTCACATTCAAAATCAATTTTCAAAATCTCTGCTTTGTGTGCCCCTTTTCATGTATTACATTTGGAGCGATCAAAAACCTGTCGGATTTAAAGAACTGGAATTGTTTTGCAGCGCTCCGCTAACGTTTAAAATTAGCGTTATTATCCATTGTAGTTTCTTTTCCAGCGCAAGCACCTTGCAATGAAGTTTCAACATAGCCCTGCCACTCTCATGTATAAACTTCAGTATATGGGTATGTGCCGCTGTGAAGGGCATGGTATTCAAACATGATAGGGTATAGAAATCAGAAATTTTTGGTCTAGAATAGGGTATCGTTTAGCGGGAAACTGATCAGTTGTATGAAGATAGATTTTCTGGAAAAGAGCGAGTCTGGAATAGACTTTTTTTGAAGTAGTCTAGAGTAAGGTTGCAACAGTTAGCCCAATATGGTCTGTTATAGGGTACAACAGGTAGCCCAATATAGTCTGTTATAGGGTAATGGTTACAGAGTCCCACCACCACCCAAAAATGGGGGGCCCTTTGGTCAGCGTTTGGTGTGATATACTGTGTAAGTGACAGGATGAATTTGGTTTCTTGCAGAATTCTCTCCGAACTGCACATCAGCGTCCAGAAAACTCTGGATGAAGATCGCCTTCAACTAACCCGCGACACAATTCATATTATTTTAAATTACAAAAAGAACCTGCAAACTCTAGTGGACCGAAAGTGAGTACCTTTATTCAAACACATGGATAGTTCACACGAACTGCACCGAACTGCACACAGCCGCTAGAGGCAGTGTTTGCCACCTTACTGCATGCCCGCAAAGCCGCTGCCGCACAGGCCATTCCTCACTTAGCTAATCCATCATATCCTAAGCGCCTGTAAAGACCTTTTTTGGACTATATTTATTTATTTATTTATTTATTTATTTTATTTTACCTGTATTGTCTTATTGTTGTTAATTGTTGCTTTTGCGTGACATGTATCAGCAAACTCCTCAGAGAAATATTAAATACTGCGTCATCATTAAAAAGTATGTACCGACACGTTTTTTTGTCAAACCCAGAACAAATTCAAGCGTGTTTCGTTGACCAACATTCTTTACATCAAAGAATTTAAAATAAGGCGAGTTGCTGCTTCAAAGCGATAAAATAAGTGAAAACAAAAACAACAAAATTAGTGAAAAAAGTCAACACCTTCCGGTCGCAAATAACATAAGATTTTGTATGTAAAAACGTGCCGTTATGAATGTTTTGGTGAAGAATCTTTTCTTTAGAGCGTTTCGTTTTCACGAGTTGGCTCATAGGAGCCTAGCCCTTTGATAATTAAATTGAATCAATTGTGTTTTCGTGTTCTAGGTTGGAAGACAGATCCAAACAGAAACTGATGGACATCTTTGATGAGCTGTTGAACCCCGCAAGAGACGACACTAAGTATGGATGGAACATTGTGAAAATTATTTATTCAGTTTTCCTACTCATGGGCTAAATATGAATGTTTCTTGCTTTAGGGGTAAAGATAAACTCTCCGTGGAATTCGGGAACTTTTCATTTTCTCTGCTGTATGGTCTACCGTGTACAGACGAGCAGAGCGCGTCAATCACCGGAACACGTGCCGCAGTGAAAGGCTTCAGACGGCCGCCTTCTAAGCTAAACGGTCTGCAAATAAAATCTGGGTAAGTCAACTGTACTTAGCTCTATGAAGAGTTTTCAGTAAATCTGTTTTATTCAGGTCGCTGGGAAATGATCGATTTTTATAACGAGCTAGGGTTGGATTTAGTTATGCAGCAAAGGCAGTAAATAGAGCCGGGCTGTAAATTGCCTCGTCAGGGATCTAGTACTCAATAATTGGTAGCAGCTCGATCTGTTTTCGATTAAGTAATCATGCCTTTGCTTTGTTAGCTGTGCTCTAAGTAAGGTCACAGAGAGCCCAATCGTGGTGTGAAAATGGAGACAAAAGTTAGTAGCGTGTGGCTACCGGGCACTGCTAGAGCACGGCCCTGTTTTTTGTTGTGATTTTTTTTCTGTTTTCTAAAATAAAAATACAGTCGAGGCTCCCGTAAGCGGACACCTTCGGGCTACGAGCTACAGTTTAAACGGGGTGCCGCGAGAAGGGTGTGTCCAGGTTGCCGTAAGTACAGCTGTCCGCTTACGAGAGTGTCCGCTCAGAGAGCTTCGACTGTAAAAGCAAAATTGCACAACGTGCTCCAGCTGGTGCCACGGTAATCAAACGTACTGTTTCTATTTTTATTCAACCAGCTAGAAGAAAAACCAGTATCAATGTTGGCTTGCCTCACGTACATGCTTTGCAATCGACTTTTGCCTGTGTACAGCCGTCGTGGGAAGCGGCTCTACACAGGCCAGTCGAGTACTGATTGCTTCATTGCATAAGTAGTGTTTAATGTGATTACCCCTATCTGATTACTCTAGTTAATTATTAATAATTGAATAATACAAAACAACTCAGTGTAACCGTTGGTTTTTAGTCAAACTCACGTGGTTTTGCTGTTTTCTTTTTATAGAGAAGGGAAGAGCTACTTCCAGTATCCGTCTAGCTTCCTTCCGGCTTCTTCATCAAGCGGATCAGACGTACGTATGACTTTCTCGCTTATTTTTTTTATTATAATTATCTGAAGCCTCGCACTGCTTTGTCATGGGAATTTTGTCTCTGACTTCTTTTTCGTATGTTTATTTTTTTCAGTGTGAAGATGTTCACTTTATTGACTATGAGACAGCTCACTGGTTCAACAAGGCTGACCAACCACCTGTTATCAGTGACAAGGTTTGACTTCTACATTCTCGTTTTAAATTCTGTAATGTTGAACATTTTAATTTTTATTTATTTCTCCTTTCTTCTTTCATCGTTGTAAACTAATTGTTATACTCCCTGTTTCTTTTTCTTCTGTTACGTCAATGCACCGTTGACTAAGCGAATTTTACTTTACGTTTTCTGTCGGAATCGGTGATGGTTTCTCTGAAAAACAAAACAAAAATACACGAGCGGAGGGGGACCTGGGGACGAGGTTGAACAAACTGTAAAAATATAATGAAATATGAAGTTAAGCAAAGAACATTTTAAAAATTTTAAAAATTATGTCCTCACTTACAATTAGTGCTTTACCCTATAGATCATTACTTAACCCCTAAAATATATTATTCGCTTAACCGGAGCTCTGTTCTCTCAGTTCTCTGCCTTATAAATGGGTTCTGTTGTCCTGTAATGATCAAGAATACTACATTGTGTAAACCGCATAAGGTGTCCAACGTCACTTTGAGAGATGTAAGCGAGTGTTAACTGCTAATCACAGTGTTACGTTGTTTCCACAGGTGTTTTCCACTTCATTAAATGAGAAGTCATCACTTATCAGCAGCCGGAATCCCGTTACGTACCGCATTTATACAAACAACAAGCGAGTCACTCCAAAGGGAGCCGAGTAAGTCCTCCTAATTAGCTGTTATTCCTTTCACCATTATACCTCTAGCTTGTGTTCTATAAGAACCGGGGTTTTCGCATTACGCGAGTGTTTCTTGGTGTTACACAAGCCGTTGTGGTGTGGGCATTGTTCAGCGTCATTTGAATCTTTTGTTTTACGTCATTTAGTGATCACACCATCCGCAACACCAAGAAACTACCCATTACGCCCACCGATTTCCTTGTAATCGAATTACGTCAACTGTTAGAGCAGTTTTCAATTGAGTATCGAAAATAATTACACAATTGCTTTGGTTTTGCATTGCTACGCTATGTGATTGGCTAAAAAATCTCGCGCCACTTTCTCGACCAATCAGAAGTAAAACCAAAACCAATCGTGACTTGCTCGCACGCGTTTTCCCGCGCTTGGCGCCGCCGACATGTAATTGCTTCGAGCTCTGATTGGTTCATTGGATTGTTTACGACTGCTGTGATTGGTCAGAGTAATTACTTTGGTTTTGGTTTTAAGACACTCAATTAAAAACTGTTCTAATACGTTCACCAATCAGAAACTGGCACACGATTTTACGCATGGATGAAGTCACGCGGGAATTTACTATATTTACCGCCCAGCGCGAATTAGTCAATCAGAATTTTGCGGCCGCCAGCGTCCGCAGAAATAAACAAATGGGGGTGTTTATTGCAGATGTCCTTTCCCTCTTTCCCCAGTTCCCTTCTCCCCAGTTCCCTTCTCCCCGACGCCTGCTACGCAGCCTTCTGTACCTCCAAACAGTATAATGGACTAGAAAGCCACCACTTCGAGTTCACTGATCAAGTCACACAACACAAGCCTACTTCAGGTTCTTATCTAAATGACAAGCAGTATACATGCATATAGTCTCCGCGCCGTGCGATAGGGGTGTGGGGGGATTGGGTACTCCCACATATAAGTTATATGGAAGGTCATACTGAAAGCATTTCGCTTTTGTTGCTTTTTAGCTGTGTTTTCTGGGATGATTCAAAGTCAGCTTGGTCCACACAAGGCTGCACCAAAAAGGTAAGTATTTCTAATTTTGAATTTTATTTTGCCATATTGTTACACTATGCAATATGCTATATGTTGCATTGTGTATTGTGTTCTTAGTTCGAATTTTTGGCGAACGGCGACAGGATTATCGGGGTTGACGACGTTTTGATGTGAGGTGTTGTCAAATTTTCTTTAAAATGCGATATGGTTGGTGTTTACACACTTAAACTCTTAACAGTGGCCTGTTCCAGGCGTTCAGATAGTGGGTAGCCTGTTCCAGGCGTTCAGATAGTGGGGAGCGAAGGATAGGCGGGAAGGAAAAATATTGTGAGTGATGACGGAGGTAGCCCGCGTACAGTCGTCTCCGATTTCCGTGCTCCCCGCGGAAAACAAAGAAAATAGGAGACATCTGTGCGCAGGCTCTGACGGACGGGGACAGGCGCGAAAGAGAGTCAATCAGTCTCCCCTCGTTTTCCCGCTCGTTGGCGCGCGTGTTCTTAGCTGCTTTCCGGCCCCACATTAACGCCTGGAACAGGCTACTTTATAGCGGCCAATTACAAACTTGAGAAACGTTCCAAATGCTGTTTTGCAAATATTGAAAACTTGATATCACCAGGCGAAAGAACGACTCCGTAGCTTTCGTAAAAATGGTCAAACTTTAGGATTTTTAACTCGGGAATACGGGAAGCGTTGATTGATTCATAGCGGATGGAGACAAATATGCACATTTTCACTCCTCCGGTCGATCGGCTGTTAACATACACCTTATTCCAAAATGGCGGCCAATTTATTATTCTTTTATATGCATATTAATTAGCCCTCTTGGCCTCGTTTTCGCTAGAAAATTCCTTTGTATTTTCCACATGCTGACGAGGCCAAGAGGGCTAATTTACATGAATATAAAAGAATAATAAAATGGCCGCCATTTTGGAATAAGGTGTATAGGGCCTGCGATATGCAATTATCACCTGCCTTACTCATTGGAATGGTGTTAAAGGGAGGGGAGGGTGGGGAGTTGGACGCAGGGGGTGGGGGTCGGTGAAGCGAGTTTGCTCATACATGTAGGAGCCTTCGTTTTTTCCACAGGCTTCACCAGACGACTCAGGATAAACTGGATGAGTAAACGGTTTTATTTTTACTCGAATTTTGTTGTTTTACAGATTGATAAAGACGATTATGTTGAGTGTCAGTGCAACCATCTTTCCATCTTTGCAGCCCAAGGGGAAAGTGATGATCGAACTGGATATAAACTTTATTTCTTTATAGTTTGCTTTGTTTGCATGGTAAGTGTCTTGCTACGTTGAAACGTCGTTATTTATTTTAGGGAAAATGTTTCTTTTTTTTTTGCTTTGAATTTTTCTCAGTTTCTCTCGGTTAGTGATGGCCATAAAACTTAATCCTTTAAAGTGCCACTATGATAAAAATATACATTTTCTGTTCTCTTCATATTTTGAAAATAGAAAAACTCTTTCGTTGCGAAGTTTCAAGTCAAAACTCGTACGGGAAGTGCCATTATTTTAACTTTACATTTCGAATTCGGCTTGCCGCCATTTCTCAATTCAAAAATGACCGGGACCGAACCCTGAGAGTTGGATCGAGTTGGCCTAAAGATTTTGTGACGTCAGTGACTCAACACGTCCATTTGATTGGTCAACCTTTGGATGTCATTTCACAGACTCAAAGTGCTGGTTCCATATTCCATCGTAAAGGGGGGCGGGGGGGGGGGATTTACAAGATGGGAAGGAACGGGGGGACTGCCGTGCCCCTTTCCTTAGATCCGCCACTGCAACTTTAATACTACATATTACGTCAGAGTGATAGAAAAATGGGTATTTTTTTTACTTGGTGTTTTCTTATTTCCAGGGTGCATTTGCTGGAGCAGTGCTTAGTCATCACCTTTGCTCCGTGGCGAACATGTTTGCTGCCAAATTGCTGATGCACTTGTTCTTTGCTGGGATGATGGGGCAGGTACGTGCTCTCATGATATTCAGTTGTTCACTTTAATGAAGATGTCTTATATAGAATTTTAGTAATACATACTATGTTCTAGGCTATATTGTCTACGAAAACAGTTGCAATCCCGATTCAAGTAGTCGCACTTTTAAGCCACCAAACAGCTAAAGAAACTTCAAGGATATTGTTCCTAACAAGTTTTAATATGTCAAACAAGTTTATGTTTAGACTGTTATCTTCCCATCCCCGGAGACCCAGGGGTAGTTAGTTGAGGCGGGACGAATTAGAAACTCGGCAGAGGCGAAAGTTTTCAAGAACAGGCCGTTCGCCGGTTCTTTAAAACTTTAGCAACGCCAAGTCAGGAGGGAACAGTAATACGCCTAATCACTTCATAGTATTAAACAAGGTCATCCCATGATGGGCTAGCATCCCATCCAGGAAAGAGCAGTAATACTCCTAGTCATTTCTTAGCATATAAACCAGGTCACCCTATGACGGGCTAGCATCCCATCCTGGGGGAGTAGTAATGCTCTTTGTTGGTTCATGTCACAGTAACTGGGCTGTTCCGTAAGGAAAATTCCAAGGAGACCAAAGAGCAGAAAACTGTGATTTTGATAGGAACCAAGGCTGTCTGTCCAGGTTAGGTCGTCTCTGACTACTGGACTCCTACGAAGCGCAGCTTTGCTTTTGTTTCTCTACCTGTTTCCTATCCTATTTTACATCGCTCCTTGTAAATATGACAGTACTGGGGATATATTTAATTCTTTTACAGTTAATGTTTGTTCTCGGTGCTTATCTGAGCCCCACATTGGTGGGCCACGCTACCCGCTGCTCTGTGCTCGCTATGTTTTTCCATTACTTCTTCCTGTGCCAGTTCACTTGGATGTTTGTCGAGGTAACGTAACTTTCCACATGTGCATGTACAATATTAAAGATAATGAAAAGTGTTACACCAGAATATTAAAACACCGAAGGGTTGTGGGTTGAAAAAAAAAAAAACTATGTGCAACCGAGTTTATTTAACTGATGAAAAACTCTTTCGAGTCTTTGATATAGTTTCTCTTCTACTTTTTATTCTTGCTTGGTGTATTTTAATAATAATAAATAAAACCTTTATTAAAAAATTCTCAAACAATCTTACGTTTACAATTAATTAAAAAAAATTATCAAATAATTTCACGTTTACAATTATTAACCTACTAAAATGCTAAAAATATTCATAATTACAATCCATGGTGTATTTTCTTATTTTCAAATTGTAAACGTTTATTGGATGAGATTTTTGTGATATCCGGAATAATCAAGGAATAATCAAGGTCAAGATATTTTCCAACAAGAACTTGACGTTGCTCTTGGAGATCATACACTGCGCGCGCACTTTACCGATTATTCACTAATCTGCTAGTATATTAGTGAATAATCTGTAGACAGACAGGGACTATAATGTAAAATGATATGTGTATTTTATAAATTTTTATTATTATTATTTTTTAGGGAGGGGGGGTGGGGGTGGGTGAGGGGTATAGTGGGAGCTAAATACTTATCTCAGGTTTCGGAACTGGTTCATCAAATATCGCTTATTCTTGTTCGCATGAAACAATAATTAAGCGGTATCAAACAAACCTTGTGATAAGTACTGTATGATGTTTGTTTTCAGGCTTGGAATTTGTGGCGAGTGTTTGTGCTAAATGATGAGCACACGGACAGAAAACTTGTTTGGTTCTTCGTTCTTGGTTGGGGTGAGTGTGTATTCTTATAATAAAAAAAAAAAATAGGAAAAGACTTCTTTGTCGCGTTGTGTTTTCAACCTCTTATTTGAAAATCTTCAACATTTTCATCAATCCACACTCCCTTGCAATTGCTTTTTCCCCTCTCAACACCCTAAAATAGTGGTCTCAAATCATGCATCACATGCCATCGATCTAAAAACCTCTTGGATGCATTTTTGGAAATGTTTTATAACATCCTTTAAAAGTGGCTTATAAATGCTATTTAACTGTGATCCTCACTGAAGAAAGAAAAAACGTACTATTTCGACCACGCCCGGGTCATAACTTGATCTTGTGTCTCTAGCCTGTTGTGGTGATTGTGTTGTGTATCATAACATGTTGCTTCTCTATTCCTCAGGCTCGCCTGTCGTGGTTATTGTTTTATATATCTTGGTTACGCAACTGGGCTTCAACTGGGCGTTCACTGAAGCCTACGCCGATGTACATGACAACGGAGACATGTAAGTTCGGTTTTTTTTATCCCAAGAGAGATCAAAAGCAAAATTAAGAAAAATCCTAAATTTCGTTTTGTAAAATGCTGGGAGAAAAAAAGTACAGTACCGTAGAAAAGTACTACCGAAGAACTTCTATTTGAATGGTCACACCTTAGTATTTAGTCCATGGACTCAACATTTAGAACCACCTTGTACGGCAAAATAAAAATGTACCACAGCAAAGCACTACTCGATAGCTTTCATTTGAATGGTCACACCTTAGTATTTAGTCCACGGACTCAACATTTAGAACCACCTTGTACGGCGTAATAAAAATATGCTACAGGAAAGTACTGTACTCAATAGCTTTCATTTGAATGGTCACACCTTAGTATTTAGTCCACGAACTCAACATTTAGAACCACCTTGTACAGCATAATAAAAAATTACCACAAGAAAGTACTCCTCGACTGCTTTCATTTAAAGGGACACACTTAGTATTTCATCCACAGAATCAAAAGTTAAAACCAACTTTTACAGCTTTATAAATAATACTACAGGAAGGTACTGCTCAATAACCTTCAAAAGTTAGAATCATATTTTCTCCCTCAAGTGTAATCGCTGTGAGGGAAGTTTTTATAGAACCAGGAAATATCCTTATCCACCGCAAGGAAGGTCCGCTGTAAATTCCGATGGTAAGGAAGTTCTCAAAAGCCAAGGTTTGTTAAGTAAAGTATAAAGCTAAACAAATTTTCAGAGGGGGTGGTAGCGGTGTCGATTCAAACCAAAAGGCAGCACGTGGGGAGGGGTGCGGCTATTTTCTGGAATGACACAATCTAGTTTTCTCGGAAGAAGAACAAGATTTTGATGGGAATATAAGTTTAAATCAATAACATTTCTTTAATTCTGTTTTTCCAGGTGTTTCATACCAAATGCTTACGCTGCTCTCGCCGCCGCAATCGGCCCAATCCTCCCTCTGTTGATGGGCGTGGCCGTGGTGTTTACACAGGCGTACCAGGTCACTCCACAATGGAAGCACTATGACGATATATTCCGCGGACATTACAATATCCGAGGTATTTATTTAAAAGTCAGAAGGCATATTTGTTTCAATGAAACATACAAATAATAGTCCAGTTTTGTTAACGGATGGCTTAGATTGCAACTCGAAAAATTCAGAGTGAGTCTCCTCTCTGCACCTTTTGTCATACAACAGAGGAAAACATGCCTCATTTGTTTTTTTTGTTTTTTTCAATGCTCTTATGTACAACATTTCTGGCGTTCAATACAACCCCTTTTTTGAAAGCTATACAATTTCTGAAATCGATGTTATTTTTGGTGTCACTAGACCACTTAAAGATTGGCTCCTTTATAATCACCTAATCTTGCTCTCGAAACAGTATATTTATAGCTGTAAACTTAAGAATATTATACCAACAAGAGTTGTATTTTTAGCAAAAGTGAAAGCAGTTGGAGCGAAGAAAGAAGAAAGAAACTCTCTTTTCATCATAAAAAATGGGATACGCTCCTAACACAAGAACATCATCTTAAACTAACATAATATTATATCATCTAATTTCTTAAGTATGTAGCACCTTGTGAGGCCCCCTTTCACCTTTTTCTGTCTATCTGTATTTGCATGTTTTGTCGAAATTTATAAAATTGTAAAATTGTAAAATTGTAAAGTAAGTACTTATTAGTATTTTGTAAAATGTAATAACTGTAATAGTTGGTGTGGTAGAAAGAGTGTGCGTGTACATGTGTATGCGTGTGGTGTGTGCGTGCGTGCGTGCGTGGAGGTGTGTATTTTGCTGAGTAGGACTGTTGTTATTGTTGTCTGTATAAAACAAAATAAAAAAAAAAAGTTAAAAAAAAAAACTCGAAAAATTCAGGCTAAATTTGACTGTTGCTAGTCGTTTTTCTCTCGCCCCCTTTCCCTCTTCTCACTCGTTTCTGTGATTTTCGGGCTGATGGTTGTTATAAAAACCCTTGTTTGGCCTAGGTGTAGTGAAATCGCGGTAATTCCCATTGGCCATGTTTTCAAAAATTCAGCTAGAAATTTATACTTTCTTTTTTTGTGTTAGAAATCCGTTACATCATGATACTGTTCGCGCTTGTGACGCTGGTTTGGTTGTTTGGTGGGTTGCATCTGGCTTTCGGAGCCGAGTGGATGATTATCGTTTTTACTGTTTTCGACGGAATACTGGTGAGTGTCTTTGTGAAACAACTGTCTAGATCTTGCTAGTTTTTACTTACGTCATATCAAAATTCAAAAGCATTGAAAAAAAAACAACAGATTTCAATTCCAAAATGTTCATGGAATTGTAGGGAGTTGAAAACCACACATCTGGACCAATTTTTTAAGCGCAAGAGCATTTTGTTCAATAGTTACAGGCGAACGAGTATTGGTTATTTTTATTAAAAAAAAATATGCAGCGGCTATCTTTGTGTCCCACTTAGGGACACAAACATGGTGGCCAAAACTTCCAAGTCTTAATTACACCAAAAATCTCATCACAAAAGATTGGATTGAATAAAAGTTCCATAAAATCAGCTTATAAGCATCTATAATGCAAAAATAACATTCAACTGGTTCTAATAATAATTATAATAAAAATAACTTACAACTGGTTTTGTTTATTTTCACGGCTTATCTGGAATAGCGTGACGAATTGCGTGACACATTTAAAACCTTTACAAATCGGAAGCAAAACATCGTTAAAACCTGAAACTTTTTGTGAGCGATTGTAACACTGGTATCTACATACTATTTTCGAAACAGCTCTGTAGGATGTACAGTTTAGATTTTTGAATTTTTATGACGTCATATGAAAGCCAAAAATAAGCGAATCTTTGCTGACGTCATTGTTTACATCTTGTCTTTCATTGGCATACGAGCTTGTGTAGAGTATGCACCGTGCTAAATACGAATTAACTTCAAAAGTCGAAAGAGCTTGTAAAACTTAGTAGCATTACCCACAATGCAGCGACACATCCGGGACTTTTAATGAGCTGCCGGCGCTAAATTTGAAAGCTGATTTGCGAAAATGGCCTGAAAATGTCTAGTAGGGTATACGTTGCGCTTGTTTTACTCATAAACTACTTTTGATAAACTACTTGTACCATACGACTTTTATAGAAGAAAGATCAATTAAACCGTGTGTAGTGTTGTCTGTTCTTCTACAACATCGGTCAAATTTGACATGAAAGTTCGCTATTTCGGCATGTATGCAATTTTTAGCTCTTTTCATATGGTGTTTAACGATAGAAATGTCAGCTATCAAAAAATGCAAAATTGTTTGGTGGCAAAAGCGCTAATGAGAGTATCCAGTATATCGGGCTCACTTCTCCATAGAAAGCTAATTGTGCTGTACCCTTTCAATATTCGGGTTAGGTTGCCAGGTTCATTGGATTTTTGAACTGAGACCCTTCTGGGCCTATGTATTAATGCTTTTTCCCTTTGTTTATCAGGCATTATACGTGTTCATCTGGTACTGCTGCATGCGTAACCAGTTACGCGGAGTGTTCAAGGAGTCGTTCGCCTTCCCATCTATGTCACCGCCTATAGAACTGCGTGACGACATGTTCCGAGACAGTCCGAGCCCTGGGCATTCGATATCCAGCCTTAAAAGACCCGGGATGAGGAATTCCCCGGATGATCCGGTAAGATTCGGCAGAGGATTTGTAATAATGTTCTTTTTGTGAGGTTGATTGTGTTCGAAGCGATGTAAGCGGAATCGCAAGGGGAATTCATCGGAATCGCAAGAAAGTCAGGTTACGATATAGTGGAAATCAAACCGACGGAAGCGGATAGTAAGCGACGGGAGCAGAAGCGGAAACGGAAGAAACAGGGAACCTTCTGATTCCTCACGATTGCGATTCCGTTCCGTTTTTTGATTTACACTAGAACGTAAGTCTCCTTACGCTTCCGACTCCTACTGCGCTTCCGATTACTTCGCTAGTGTAAACCAGCCGTTTTAGAGCAAGATGTAATGATGGTGATTGGTGTGGATTCGGGTAGTTTCTTGGTGTTGCGGATGGTGTGATCACCAAATGACGTAAAACAAAAGATTCAAAAGACACTGAACAATACCCACCCCACAACACAAAAGCTAACCAACAATGGCTTCCACAACACCAAGAAACACCCTGGATTCGTGAAAGGCGACAACTCAAGAGCTAAGTTGTTTGCAATGCCGATGTACGAGAGAAAAAATAAATTAAATTTTAAGGTTATTCTTCAGATTTGTCGTTTGTTTTTCCGTGTGGTTGAGAAAGGTTTCGTAGGATACAAGCGCATTTGACTGGAGTTGTTTCGTAGTCATGTTATGTAATGGCAACTACCTAAATACTGTATATATTAATTATGAAGTATAAAAATTAAATGTTTATCTCCTCTTGAATATACCTTTTTTTAGTTTGGTTTGTTTGCTGCGCATTTGTTTCTCCAAACAATTGTTCCATTGTAAAAGTTATGTATCCATATACACTTGAATGTGATGAAATTTAATAGAACCAGTTCTAAACAGTAACATCGCATGGTATGAAATGGGGCAACAGTTAAATCAAGGTGAAAAAATCTAAATGATGATGTAAATTCAGTCACTGAACAATAACCTTATCACTAAAAGGCATGAAACATGTTGACTCAAATCTCTTCTAAAATGGGATTAAATTCCTTACAAAATATAACTTGATCACAGTCACATTTCTAAAATATTGTATAAGTAAAACTTCGGTGTCAGTAAGGCCCAGTTCAAACGTCGAACTTCACATGTGCCGAACCTAATGCAAATGAGCAAAATCTATTGTTCTTGCTAATTTGCATTAGGTTCGGCACGTGTGAAGTTCGACGTTTGAACTGGGCCTAAAGAACATACACCAAAACTGACTACTGCCATGAATTTAACTTTGAACACTTAAGAGACATTTTCCCGGTGGATTAATCGACTTTTCATGATTATGGCCAGGAGCTTGCTCTAAACTTACTTTATTATCTTAAAAATTGAAGAAAAAGTGATGAAAGTAAAGAAATATTAACCAAACAGACAAAGTAACGACTAAAAAGGTCAAAATTCCACAAGAATGGCAATTTTTTTTATTTCTTTGCCGCCAGTTGCGAAATCAAATTTGATGAACTGTAATACACTTCCATTCTAGCAATCCTGCACTTTATCTCCAAACTACTGCTTCTGTTTTGCTCGATATAATCTTTTTTTATCCAATTTATTAAGTTGTATATTTGGTGGCATTTAGCGATGTAACATGGAAAATATTGTTGTTTCGACGAGACAGTGTCCTTTTAAACTTAGTAATCGTTTTTTTTATAGATATATATATTAATTCTAATTATTAAACAACGCAAATGAATGACGGTCATACTGAAAAGCAGAGCGGTTTTCTATTGACTGACTAAACAAACTAAACACATGAATAATTACAACTAACGCGAACAGTGCATTGTGTTTCAATAATGGGCTACAAGTTTGTTGTTACTTTGGATAATCGTGTGTCACTCGTCAAGACTAATGCGATGAACCAATCAGAATTCGAAGCAAAACCATGCTACCGGTGTCCAGCAGGTGAAAACTTTCAACCGGCGCCAAGCGCGGGAAAACGAGCATGAGCCCCTTCTGGATTGGCTAGGTATTTCCTCCTGATTGTTTGACAACACAGCATATTTGCTATGATTGGCTGGATCACTTTGCACAATCTGTTTAACACTTAATTACTCTCAACAGTCAATAGGAAACCCCGTAACCCTTTTAGCCCTAAAATAAAAATTTAAATACATTTCCTATAGAAGTAAAGGGGAGAAATTGTTTGGATATCAAGAGAACTCATCTTGTGTGATCATGTCCTTAATTCTCATGACCTTTTTGATGGATAAGGCATAAATATTACAAGGAGAAATTTGATACTGATCACTGTTAGGGCTTAAAGGGTTACTTGCTTATTTTATTGACTTTTAGGATTACTTTTTCGGTATAATGAAATACTTATTGAATCCATGCTTCGCCCAATATGGAAAAATGTCCAAGTCTTCACTTTAATTTTATGCCATATTGGGCTCGCGTGAAACCAATAGATGGTTTTCACGGCGGCCATGTTGGTGGACAGAAACAATAGAAATGGTTTGCATAAAAATAGTTTTATTCCCAAAGGATGAAAATTTCTTTGTTCTTTCCACCAACATGGCCGACGTGAAAACCATCTATAAGTATTTAATAATCAAAACGTTCATTAAGCTATTGCATGTATAACTGACTAATTATTAATCTCTACAATCTTTTTCCCTTTTTTCTGTTTCAACTGAGTCAGGTTTATCTGACGAGAATTGAAAGACGCAAGGGATCCAGTGTCGGATATGATCCAAATGCAAGAAATATTGTTAGTTCAGAAGTTCAGTTTTAAATAACTTAAACGTTAATTATTTTACCTCGTTTGTTCACCACGTGCATCATATAAACTATAAAAATAATATTTAAATATAAGTTGTTTAAAAGATTGTTGTGCATAACACATATTAGATACTAACACTGACTAAAGTACCTAAACGCTACAAAAGACTATGAATGATAAATGAATTAATATTTCACTCATGTCTTATCTGCTAAAATATTATTTTAAAAATAGAGCTTTAAATTTTAATCCACCCAGTTTTAAGTTTAGCTTTTTCGTAATTTTCTCTTGTGTTTTGCCTTTTTTCAAAGTTAATGTTAAACCAACCTCTTAGAACACAACACGCATCATTA
Source organism: Cladopsammia gracilis (assembly GCA_022457155.1). NCBI lineage: Eukaryota > Metazoa > Cnidaria > Anthozoa > Scleractinia > Dendrophylliidae > Cladopsammia > Cladopsammia gracilis. The sequence continues at coordinate 1,189,715 of JAJGOT010000018.1, forward strand.
AATATTGCTCACTTTAACATAATTTCTGTTTTATCTTGATCGCCAAGAAAGGTATTCAAGCGCAGGAAACAAACTCACGATTGGTTTTGGTTCTTCTTTTGATTGGTCGAGAAAGTGACACAAAGTGTAACCGATGCAAAACCAAAGCAATTGCGAAATAACTTTCGACACTCAATTAAAACCCGCTCTTAAAACTAAGAGCACAATGAACCAGCCATAGTTTTGTATTTTTCTGTTTTTCTCGCACAGAGAGCGTGTTTGCTTTAATTGCTTAGAGCACGTTCTAGGTGTCTATTTTTAACTACAGTTAGCTCTTTCTAAGACGGAAACCGTTGCGACAAAAACCAGCTGTCCGTTTGAGAGGCGATGTCCATCTCATAGAGAGAACAGTTATGTGATAAAGACCTACTTTAGATGACCATCTAAGAGGGGATTCCGTCTCTGGGACGCGTCCGTTTAAAGAGAGTTGACTGTAGTTATAGACGACCAGGAGCTTATCTGTATGGTAATAGGCTCCTGCAAAGACGAAACTAATTACATTCACGGTCAACCGAAAACTACGATATCGTGTTTGCGAATTTGAAAGCGTGGTGATCATTTGGTCAGGTCGTCGGACTTTCATTGAGTTGAGCTCTTACCATATGGAAGGAGTGAGACATTCCCTTTACCTATCTTTAGAGGGCTCTTCAATGAGTTTGTGTTTGCTTTTCTCGCAGAGTGACTGGGATGATTTAGACTTTGGAGCCACCCCTAAAGGAAGCCGTAAAATGCTCGTGAACTTGGACGACACCGAAAGCCTGGGACGAGTGAATGATATGTACGAAGATGAGAACCAGGACTTTGACGACCTGATATTTGCGCTGAAGATTGGGGGCCAGTTTGAGCCAACACGTGATGATGAAAAAGAACCGGAAGTGGACGGCGGTGGACAAGGAGAAGAACATTATGAAATGAGAAGAATATCAATCGCTGATACACATTTATAATACATACAGTACTGTAGTGTGAATTTGTAGTTTGTTTATTTATAATATTTGTGTTGCTGCTTTTTGTAAAGAATTTGTCATAAAGGACATTAATATAATTAAAATCTTAATCGACCTTATTTATAAATGGCTACATGCAATTTTTATCCTAATATTGAGAATCAAGGGTGGCCATTTATGACTACGGTTTTGTATCTTTATATTGCCTTATTTAAATGGTATAGACGTTTTTCTCCATTCAAACGTGTGATCCACCTCGCTCCCAAGGTCTATTATCTCACCATCCCATAAAAGGGACAAAAAGGTTGACCTTTCCTCGCCTTGCATTAAGTGAAATCACGCGATGCATAGCCGTTGCTTTGCAAATCGCAAACTCATTAAGTAGAATTAAATATTAATCATTTGATAATAGCCAATATAATATTATCAATATTACAATGCTATAAATTATATTATGCGCTGTGTTTAGTAGGCCACAATGAGCTTGAGTGAGAATGAATTTTTTTGTTATAATTTGCCTTTTATGCTAGTAAACTAAAAAAGAACCCACTAAGAATCGAGTCGATATAGTAATATTTTTTTTATTTTTATTTTGTAAAGCATTTTTGTAAAGCATTTTTGTAAGCTAACAATGGTGTGTAAAGCAAAATCCCCATGATTTCTTATAAAAATATTTACCGCTGGAACGGTTTTGTATTTCACTGTAAAATATTTCAGAATGTTTGTCATTTCATTAATTTTTAACGCAGATCATCAATGTAATTTCAACTAAAATTTAGCTAGGAGCATCACATTAATATCGACTGCCAAATAGATAAAAAAATGAATAGAAAAACAAAAATGTATAGAATATTAATTTTGTGTGAATATGTCTGTAGCAACTGAAATAAATAAAGTTTCGTAATATTCCCTTGTAGAATATATTATTTTCATGTATACAAACACCCTTTTCGATGGTTTAACATTCTCGTCCCCAGAGCTCTACGGTGTTTTTTTTTTAAATTGCGTCTCGTGTAGCTCTGGTAACGGACAAACATTTGAATTTTTGGATTGGCCGTTTAAGAATGAATGCACAACAAGGTACAAGGTTTTACTTCCGGCTGAATTTCAAATGTTGACTATGACGAATACATCAACAAAACCAACGTTTCATCTTCAACGCAATCAACGATCAATGTCACCCAGTTTTGTTGTTTGGTTTAGCTTGATTACGTGTGATTACCTAATGTTTTGTTTTTGTAAAGTATGGTAATAAAGTGTGTTCTCGTTTAGCAGGTAAAGATACGACTGCTAAATTTCATAGTATAACGGGATCTGATTGTCGCTAAATATGAGCGATTCGTTTCCGAAAATAATCAGTATGTGTCTTGGAAGACGAAGCTATAAGCGGCCACGAATATTAAAGAAGTACGTTGCTTGCTGCAGGAACGAGAAAAGAGAGGCAGAAATCCTGAAGAAAGCCCAAGGGCCATAAGAAATATTACTAGGAGATCTGGAAAAGAGTCTTTCATAGCAATCATCACGTGTACATGACGTCGTAATATTCAAATCAAAGCGGGAGTAAGGATGGTCGATCGAACTTGAAGCGACTCTCGAAGCTTACATTTGGCTTTGAGCTCCTGTAGTCAATTTATTTTCTTCGTTCGCCACATTTGAGTTTATCTATGTTCTGGGAGAAAATAAGCTACAGTTTAAGTGGCAAGCCTGTGGTAAGTCGTAGACTGTGGCATTCCCACATAAACCCCCCACACCCCTCCACCCCCTTGCTTGCTCTGCCTTTTAGGCGGGACTTGGCCAGAGTCGAGAGTCGAGAAAACGAAGAGGCAGGAAAGGCAGTGATCTCAGCAATAAAGTAGATTGTGCGTCTCCAGCGAAAGAAGCGTCTTTTTATCCTTCTACCTGAGACGAAATGTAGGAGATCGTACATGTAACTTCTATATAAAAGCGGCGTCACGTTACTTTGCCTGACTTTGAAAAGGGTCAGAAAACATTATGGTTCCTTTGTTAGCGAGCGGAATGGAACTAATGGAAGGTGCACGTACCGAAGTAAAACCAAAAATTCTGTAAGTGTTTTAATGTTACGCAGTTAGACTCTGTCCTTGATTTTGTTATATCTCTATTAGTAAATAACTATGGTGTTTTGGTTTTACATCAAGCCGAATCGCTATGTTTCGTGTTGTGTTAGTTTTGGCGCGTTGACATTACACGATTTACGTAAAGCTTAAACCGCTTCCCTCGCCTTCAGTATTTGTCAAATTTTAATTTCAGCCTACTAGCTTTGGCATAAAGACGCCGTCAGTCTTGGCTGAATTTTCTGGTGAAAGAAACGCATTTTCACTGTGTGTTTTAGCAAAAGAATATGGTTTATCGGTACAAACACTTTTGACTAATTAGATCTCAAACATCATGCGTCCTGTTGAAAGCGGATGTTTTTCTCGCTTTGGAATTGTTAGCAAGGAAAATAGCTTTTGCTTTTTCACTTTAGCTGATGAACTAGTTCAGCAAAACACTTTCCATAAGACTATAGCCCTTCCGTCCGAATTTCGTAATATAGCTTACGCTCCGCGAGTGTTAAACTTCCCGCGATCGTCAAAGTGAATAGTTGGAGGTCGTGAGTCAGAATATGGTGATCTTGTTCATTTTAACTTTCTTCTGAGAATAATATAAATTTAGAATACGTTCTTCGAGCTCTTTTTTCTTATGGCTAGATCAGATCTGTTGACTATTCTAGTGAGACCAGTTTCAAATTATATATAGCATCGCATTGTATGTGTGTCTCATTCGTTTGTTTGTTTCGGATGCTGTAAAACTGACGAATGCTAGTAATTAGGGGACTTCACTGCTATTGCTTCTCTAGCGATACTGGGCAAACACTGCACTAATGCTGTATCACTAGGACAACTACTCTAAACCTGATCCTAACCCTAACCCTAACCCTAATTCAAAATGTAAACTTAAATTATACAGCGTACTCATATTAAAAATGTAAATTTTTTGGTTATTCATTGTTTCAAAGGTGCAGGTGTCTAAAATAATACATATTAATAATATGAAGTTGTTTTCGTTTATGTTAGTATTCTATTTTAAGGTAAACTTTTCATTTTTCCTGTTGTTCCTGGAACATACAGTACGATATACAAGTCAATCAATACCAATCAACCAATCATTGATATACAGAAAACAGAACTTGATAAGAGAGTATTGAAACTGTCCCATATAAAATTGGAAATGTTGAGATCAAAAATATAATTAGGTGATTCTAACCCAACCATATTAAAATTGTAAATATTTTGGTTATTCAGTGTTTCAAAGGTGTAGGTGTCTAATAATACATAATAAGTTGTTTTCGTTTATGTTAGTACTCTATTTTAAGTTAAACTTTTCCTTTTTCCTAGATAAACTTCAACGTCATCGGCTTTGTAGCAATTATTTATTTGAATAAAACTTCAAAGCACGAGAATAAAGTTGAATATGTTGATTGAATATACGCAAACGAAGCTTTAGCTTTTTAATGTTCTACTACCACTGAGGCGAAAATGACTGATTCTAAATTCAGAACGTTTCATATATTGCCATATAACATGTTTAAGGAGCAATCTGACATAACCCTGCTCCTAAAAACAGCCCGAAATCAAAGAAAGGAGCTGTTTGTATACTTAGTGGAACTTTCCTTGAAATTCATCCAAAAAAGAAATTATATATTTTTATTGCGACCAACACTTTTAAAGACCGTCTTTAAAACAATCCACTCCCCTAGTGCGTCACTTAAGTTTTGTCTGTTGATATATAAAACAGAATAATATCGAAAAGAAAAAATGCATAATGTCGAAAATTTTGTTGTCTGAATTCTGGGTATGTACGTATTTGACCGGCCAATGGCTTTCATCCTCAAGGTAATGAAATTACAAGCGACTAACGAGTTTATACTCGCTATATTCTCTCCGCATACAGCACATAGCACACAGGTTCCTCTTACTGTACTATCGGATAAAACTTATTTGAATTCTTGGGCAAACATGGTTTCAGCAGTGTTATTTCAATTATTTGTTTTGAAATAGCGTTCTCATGATCATAAACATAACCAATGATGAAAAGGCTGCTAACTTCACATTCGCAGTTATGTCAAGGATTGCATGCAAGTATCAGTGTTAAACAAATACTTAGCAACCATTTTTCGGTTTATTTCTATTTTCTGAACTTTGGGTCGAAAATTTGTTCCAAACGTAAATGAAACGAGTAAAGTGTTTTAAATCTAAAACCAAAGAACTTTATCTTTTTTTTTTTAATTTGTCTTGTTTTCGGAGCAACATTATCTTTGGGTGGGCTGATGCACTTGCTTGTTTATGTTCTTGTTGGATTTTTAAAAGTAGATCTCAGGAGAATCTGTTTGTTTTTGAAATCCGTCTATTGTGTCATGACTGTTTTTCTTTCGTTCAAATTTGACTGTTTAACAAGAGGCTCCTAGCAGCCTTTACTCATGCGCATGCGTAAGTTAGTTTTATGATATATTTTAAACATGATAAACATAAATAAACATAGATAAACATGATAAGAAGATGTCCGACATGGCGAAGAGTACTCTTTTCGTTCAGTCATCGTTCCTGCAAACCACGTTGTTTACTATTGATTGTTTTGGAAATGAAGGCTGTACCACAATGAAGGGAATGATTCTTCTAAGTCATATAAATACCAAACATGAACATTGCTAATGTACGTAGGGTTGTAGGAGACGCTGTCGTGACACTTGAGTAACGTTCTTTTACCGGAAGTGAGAGTAGCCGGAAGTCACTAAACAGGAAGTGTAGTGGCAAAGCAATAAACCGGAAGTGTACAATTTAAAATATGCGTGCATAAATTTGCATGCAAAATCGTGACACAAAAAATAAAAAATAACAAGAAAAACGGAGTCGAAACCTTACCTCATGCCGCTACGCGCATGAGTAACTAGAGGTGCTGAACAGGTTATTATATAAACTCGCACTCACAAAAATAAAAAGTTTCATACATTTCAAACCTAAATAGTCTACTACTAAAATCTGAATTCTTAGACTAGACTTACCTTAGTGTAGCAAAATTATGTTAACTTTTAGTAGCTATAGCTTCAAACCAGCTCAAACGTTTCTTTAATATGAAACTAACATTCAGCACTACGGCTTCCTTTATGGCTGCGTTGAAGACACTGATTAAAAGGACAGTTAAATGGAAATTTGTGGCTAAAGTTCACCTGCTGTACGTCAAGCGTTAATTTCGTATTTGATTGGAACTTTGACATTAGAAGGTTAGAGAATTCTGAAAGCAAAAAAGTATTTTTCTTTACAAGTCGAGATCTTAAGTTATACAATTCTATATTATTAAATAAAACCGAAAAGAGATTATTCCAAGATTGTTATCAGTTGTCAGTTAACCCTGGTACAAATGTCAGTTGTCAGTAAAATTTCAGCTTATTTGTCAGTTGTCAGTTAAAATTTCAGCCATTTGTCAGTTGTCAGTAAACCCCATCCAGACCCTCTTGGTCGGTTCATTTTTCTTCCTTTTTTTTCAACTAAAGAAAAACATCCCTAAGAATTCAGCTTCTGGACAGACCAGGATCACATTTGACAAACTATAAACAAATTGGAGCGACGTTTTGTGGGAAACATATACAGGTTTTTTTTATTTCTTGTAGTTCATAACCAGTGAAACTGGCAAAGTCAACATTTTATTAAAAATTGTTACATTAAAACGTATTTTGATTCAGAAAAGGAAACATCTTGAAAAGATCTGCTCGAGAGAGCATACAAAATTAGAAAAGCTGAAGCCGTGTTAGCCCAGCGCGCTAAATTAAAAACAATAATACTAATAATGAATGCTATCTGCTATCCAGAGTCGTCGCTCGAGAAACTGAAAACTAACTACTTGTATTTCACCTTACATTGATAACGTTTTTTTTTTCTAAGTTCTACGAGCTTTCATTCGTCCGTTACAGACGTATCCTTGCAGCAAAAGATTCTTTTGAATCCCTCACGGTAATTGGAAGTTTGTAAAGCATAAATGAATGGATTAAAAAATGAGTTAGCGGTGAGAAGAAATCGAACAATTCTGTGAATAAGGAACAAACCTTGACGATTATCATCTACAGTGGTTTTCTCAGTTGCAGTTAAGTAGATGAAAAATATTGCAAAAGGCAAAGTACATATTGAAAAAAGTGTTGTAAGAGACAGCAAGAACTTAAAAATATGTTTCTTTGTGCAGGTGTCTTCCAATGTTTGAATGCTTGGAACTTCTGGAGTCGTACCAACTGAATTCGGCGAGAACAGCGTTCGAAAAATGTGAAAATTACAAAAGCAAACCACCAAGCAGGGAATGAACCCAAAGAAAACGCCAGTATAAATTATAAAGCTTTTGTGATGGAAATATTCGTCAAGACTCCATGGACGTTTACATGGGTAAGTTGAAAGAGGGTTTCAGTCTATCGTGTTTGTCATGAAGTCAGGAATGCTAGATAAAACAGCAAATGTCCAAAGTAATGCAATGACATAAGGAACTTGTTTTTTGGTTAACAACAATCCAGTATGGAACGGATTCACCAGCGCCAGGTATCTTTCCACTGCAACAGTGCAAACGGCTAAAGCGCCAACGTTTATTGTGATCGGCACCACTGCATTGCCTGCGAAGAGTTTGCAAACAAAATCTCCCAGTATTTTGTTGAGATGCACTTGGTTCAGGAAGAAGTCATACATTCCCGGACAGAACATCAGCGTTATAAGGTCCGCAACCGCCAAATTCATCAACAGATAGTTGGTTGTCGTGTGCATCGAAGGAGTTTTTCGCACGATGGTGATTATAATACAGTTAGCTGGAACACCGATGATGACGATGAATGAATACATCACCGCAAAAGCAACATCTTGGCTGGAAAGATGGCCATTGACTGTCGAGTTATTCGATGCCATGCCAACTAGAATTGGTAAAAACCATAAGACAGAGGTGTTTCGTTTGTTGCTTTGCGTCCGGCCCGCCGTGCACTAGCTGTCGAATCTATTTTTTTCTCTTATTCCGTGTTTTTAAAAGAGCGCCACAATAATTATTTCTCAGTTTATTTACTCGTTGTCTTATATTCGCATCTAAATTCTAAAAAATTCAGCTAGATGTCGAACTTTTCATACATCAAGGAACTTGATTCGCACAGAAATCAACATAATTATGGACACTTTTTATTCAGACACTGGACTTTCTATGCCCATTAGCTATACTCATGTCTGCATGTCTGTCAAAGGCAAACATTTAAACGAACAAAACGTGGCAATAGGGTAACGATGTCTAATAATAGGTTACCACCTGTTATTTTTTTTATTTTTTAACCCTAAAAAAATAACAATAATATTTCCTCTCAATTCCCATTGTGCTGGATGTGTCACTAGTTTTTTTTAACAAAGTTCTATTAATATGAACTTTCTCGTTATATTCCTTTCTTTATTCCAAAGATTGAACGAATTAACTTTGGTTTTATGCAAAGAACTCAGTAAACGCAGCAATTCGCTCTACTTTAAAGGGATACTGTCATCTATTTTTAGTATCACTTTGAAAAGCCAAAAAACATATTTGTTTCAATGCAAACCTTAAAATAATGGTCCAGTTTTGTCAACAAATACTCTACCAGTGCACAGAAACTAGTATTCGTTATCTTTGGCTGCAGATGGCCAGGAAGGAAAAAAAAAACTTTGCATCCAATAAATATTCATACAAATAGATATTGTTGATTGTTTTTGTTTTGAAAAAACGTTGTCAGGAAAAAGGCAAAACGCATAAACGATATGTTACAATGGAATTCTGGGAATAAGGCAAATGAGCCTTGCTAGTATTGAAACAAAACAATTTTTATCAGAGAACCACTTGGTCGATTAATTTTTCTTCGTTTTTTTCAACTAAAAATACATACCTAAGAATTTAGCTTCTGGGCAGTCCAGGATCACATTTGACAAACTATAAAGAAATTGGAGCGACGTTTCGTGGGAATCTAAAAAGGTTTCTTTATTTTTCTTGTAGTTCATAACGAGTGAAACTGGCAAAGTCAACATTTTATTAAAAATTGTTACATTAAAACGTATTTTGATTCAGAAAAGGAAACATCTTGAAAAGATCTGCTCGAGAGAGCATACAAAATTAGAAAAGCTGAAGCCGTGTTAGCCCAGCGCGCTAAATTAAAAACAATAATACTAATAATGAATGCTATCTGCAATCCAGAGTCGTCGCTCGAGAAACTGAAAACTAACTACTTGTATTTCACCTTACATTGATAACGTTTTTTTTTCTAAGTTCTACGAGCTTTCATTCGTCCGTTACAGACGTATCCTTGCAGCAAAAGATTCTTTTGAATCCCTCACGGTAATTGGAACTTTGTAAAGCATAAATGAATGGATTACAAAATGAGTTAGCGGTGAGAAGAAATCGAACAATTCTGTGAATAAGGAACAAACCTTGACGATTATCATCTACAGTGGTTTTCTCAGTTGCAGTTAAGTAGATGAAAAATATTGCAAAAGGCAAAGTACATATTGAAAAAAGTGTTGTAAGAGACAGCAAGAACTTAAAAATATGTTTCTTTGTGCAGGTGTCTTCCAATGTTTGAATGCTTGGAACTTCTGGAGTCGTACCAACTGAATTCGGCGAGAACAGCGTTCGAAAAATGTGAAAATTACAAAAGCAAACCACCAAGCAGGGAATGAACCCAAAGAAAACGCCAGTATAAATTATAAAGCTTTTGTGATGGAAATATTCGTCAACACTCCATGGACGTTTACATGGGTAAGTTGAAAGAGGGTTTGAGTCTATCGTGTTTGTCATGAAGTCAGGAATGCTAGATAAAACAGCAAATGTCCAAAGTAATGCAATGACATAAGGAACTTGTTTTTTGGTTAACAACAATCCAGTATGGAAGGGATTCACCAACGCCAGATATCTTTCCACTGCAACAGTGCAAACGGCTAAAGCGCCAACGTTTATTGTGATCGGCACCACTGCATTGCCCGCGAAGAGTTTGCAAACAAAATCTCCCAGTATTTTGTTGAGATGAATTTGGTTCAGGAAAAAGTCATACATTCCCGGACAGAACATCAGCGTTATAAGGTCCGCAACCGCCAAATTCATCAACAGATGGTTGGTTGTCGTATGCATCGAAGGAGTTTTTCGTACGATGGTGATTATAATACAGTTAGCTGGAACACCGATGATGACGATGAATGAATACATCACCGCGAAAGCAACATCTTGGCTGGAAAGATGGCCGTTGACTGTCGAGTTATTCGATGCCATGCCAACTAGAATTGGTAAAAACCATAAGACAGAGGTGTTTCGTTTGTTGCTTTGCGTCCGGCCTGCCGTGCACTAGCTGTCGAATCTATTTTTTTCTCTTATTCCGTGTTTTTAAAAGAGCGCCACAATAATTATTTCTCAGTTTATTTACTCGTTGTCTTATATTCGCATCTAAATTCTAAAAAATTCAGCTAGATGTCGAACTTTTCATACATCAAGGAACTTGATTCGCACAGAAATCAACATAATTATGGACACTTTTTATTCAGACACTGGACTTTCTATGCCCATTAGCTATACTCATGTCTGCATGTCTGTCAAAGGCAAACATTTAAACGAACAAAACGTGGCAATAGGGTAACGATGTCTAATAATAGGTTACCACCTGTTATTGAGTTATTTATTAACCCTAAAAAAATAACAATAATATTTTCTCTCAATTCCCATTGTGCTGGATGCGTCACTAGTTTTTTTTAACAGAGTTCTATTAATATGAACTTTCTCGTTATATTCCTTTCTTTATTCCAAGATTGAACGAATTAAGTTTGGTTTTATGCAAAGAACTCAGTAAACGCAGCAATTCGCTCTACTTTAAAGGGATACTGTCATCTATTTTTAGTATCACTTTGAAAAGCCAAAAAACATATTTGTTTCAATGCAAACCTTAAAATAATGGTCCAGTTTTGTCAACAAATACTCTACCAGTGCACAGAAACTAGTATTCGTTATCTTTGGCTGCAGATGGCCAGGAAGGAAAAAAAAAACTTTGCATCCAATAAATATTCATACAAATAGATATTGTTGATTGTTTTTGTTTTGAAAAAACGTTGTCAGGAAAAAGGCAAAACGCATAAACGATATGTTACAATGGAATTCTGGGAATAAGGCAAATGAGCCTTGCTAGTATTGAAACAAAACAATTTTTATCAGAGAACCACTTGGTCGATTAATTTTTCTTCGTTTTTTTCAACTAAAAATACATACCTAAGAATTTAGCTTCTGGGCAGTCCAGGATCACATTTGACAAACTATAAAGAAATTGGAGCGACGTTTCGTGGGAATCTAAAAAGGTTTCTTTATTTTTCTTGTAGTTCATAACGAGTGAAACTGGCAAAGTCAACATTTTATTAAAAATTGTTACATTAAAACGTATTTTGATTCAGAAAAGGAAACATCTTGAAAAGATCTGCTCGAGAGAGCATACAAAATTAGAAAAGCTGAAGCCGTGTTAGCCCAGCGCGCTAAATTAAAAACAATAATACTAATAATGAATGCTATCTGCAATCCAGAGTCGTCGCTCGAGAAACTGAAAACTAACTACTTGTATTTCACCTTACATTGATAACGTTTTTTTTTCTAAGTTCTACGAGCTTTCATTCGTCCGTTACAGACGTATCCTTGCAGCAAAAGATTCTTTTGAATCCCTCACGGTAATTGGAACTTTGTAAAGCATAAATGAATGGATTACAAAATGAGTTAGCGGTGAGAAGAAATCGAACAATTCTGTGAATAAGGAACAAACCTTGACGATTATCATCTACAGTGGTTTTCTCAGTTGCAGTTAAGTAGATGAAAAATATTGCAAAAGGCAAAGTACATATTGAAAAAAGTGTTGTAAGAGACAGCAAGAACTTAAAAATATGTTTCTTTGTGCAGGTGTCTTCCAATGTTTGAATGCTTGGAACTTCTGGAGTCGTACCAACTGAATTCGGCGAGAACAGCGTTCGAAAAATGTGAAAATTACAAAAGCAAACCACCAAGCAGGGAATGAACCCAAAGAAAACGCCAGTATAAATTATAAAGCTTTTGTGATGGAAATATTCGTCAACACTCCATGGACGTTTACATGGGTAAGTTGAAAGAGGGTTTGAGTCTATCGTGTTTGTCATGAAGTCAGGAATGCTAGATAAAACAGCAAATGTCCAAAGTAATGCAATGACATAAGGAACTTGTTTTTTGGTTAACAACAATCCAGTATGGAAGGGATTCACCAACGCCAGATATCTTTCCACTGCAACAGTGCAAACGGCTAAAGCGCCAACGTTTATTGTGATCGGCACCACTGCATTGCCCGCGAAGAGTTTGCAAACAAAATCTCCCAGTATTTTGTTGAGATGAATTTGGTTCAGGAAAAAGTCATACATTCCCGGACAGAACATCAGCGTTATAAGGTCCGCAACCGCCAAATTCATCAACAGATGGTTGGTTGTCGTATGCATCGAAGGAGTTTTTCGTACGATGGTGATTATAATACAGTTAGCTGGAACACCGATGATGACGATGAATGAATACATCACCGCGAAAGCAACATCTTGGCTGGAAAGATGGCCGTTGACTGTCGAGTTATTCGATGCCATGCCAACTAGAATTGGTAAAAACCATAAGACAGAGGTGTTTCGTTTGTTGCTTTGCGTCCGGCCTGCCGTGCACTAGCTGTCGAATCTATTTTTTTCTCTTATTCCGTGTTTTTAAAAGAGCGCCACAATAATTATTTCTCAGTTTATTTACTCGTTGTCTTATATTCGCATCTAAATTCTAAAAAATTCAGCTAGATGTCGAACTTTTCATACATCAAGGAACTTGATTCGCACAGAAATCAACATAATTATGGACACTTTTTATTCAGACACTGGACTTTCTATGCCCATTAGCTATACTCATGTCTGCATGTCTGTCAAAGGCAAACATTTAAACGAACAAAACGTGGCAATAGGGTAACGATGTCTAATAATAGGTTACCACCTGTTATTGAGTTATTTATTAACCCTAAAAAAATAACAATAATATTTTCTCTCAATTCCCATTGTGCTGGATGCGTCACTAGTTTTTTTTAACAGAGTTCTATTAATATGAACTTTCTCGTTATATTCCTTTCTTTATTCCAAAGATTGAACGAATTAAGTTTGGTTTTATGCAAAGAACTCAGTAAACGCAGCAATTCGCTCTACTTTAAAGGGATACTGTCATCTATTTTTAGTATCACTTTGAAAAGCCAAAAAACATATTTGTTTCAATGCAAACCTTAAAATAATGGTCCAGTTTTGTCAACAAATACTCTACCAGTGCACAGAAACTAGTATTCGTTATCTTTGGCTGCAGATGGCCAGGAAGGAAAAAAAAAACTTTGCATCCAATAAATATTCATACAAATAGATATTGTTGATTGTTTTTGTTTTGAAAAAACGTTGTCAGGAAAAAGGCAAAACGCATAAACGATATGTTACAATGGAATTCTGGGAATAAGGCAAATGAGCCTTGCTAGTATTGAAACAAAACAATTTTTATCAGAGAACCACTTGGTCGATTAATTTTTCTTCGTTTTTTTCAACTAAAAATACATACCTAAGAATTTAGCTTCTGGGCAGTCCAGGATCACATTTGACAAACTATAAAGAAATTGGAGCGACGTTTCGTGGGAATCTAAAAAGGTTTCTTTATTTTTCTTGTAGTTCATAACGAGTGAAACTGGCAAAGTCAACATTTTATTAAAAATTGTTACATTAAAACGTATTTTGATTCAGAAAAGGAAACATCTTGAAAAGATCTGCTCGAGAGAGCATACAAAATTAGAAAAGCTGAAGCCGTGTTAGCCCAGCGCGCTAAATTAAAAACAATAATACTAATAATGAATGCTATCTGCAATCCAGAGTCGTCGCTCGAGAAACTGAAAACTAACTACTTGTATTTCACCTTACATTGATAACGTTTTTTTTTCTAAGTTCTACGAGCTTTCATTCGTCCGTTACAGACGTATCCTTGCAGCAAAAGATTCTTTTGAATCCCTCACGGTAATTGGAACTTTGTAAAGCATAAATGAATGGATTACAAAATGAGTTAGCGGTGAGAAGAAATCGAACAATTCTGTGAATAAGGAACAAACCTTGACGATTATCATCTACAGTGGTTTTCTCAGTTGCAGTTAAGTAGATGAAAAATATTGCAAAAGGCAAAGTACATATTGAAAAAAGTGTTGTAAGAGACAGCAAGAACTTAAAAATATGTTTCTTTGTGCAGGTGTCTTCCAATGTTTGAATGCTTGGAACTTCTGGAGTCGTACCAACTGAATTCGGCGAGAACAGCGTTCGAAAAATGTGAAAATTACAAAAGCAAACCACCAAGCAGGGAATGAACCCAAAGAAAACGCCAGTATAAATTATAAAGCTTTTGTGATGGAAATATTCGTCAACACTCCATGGACGTTTACATGGGTAAGTTGAAAGAGGGTTTGAGTCTATCGTGTTTGTCATGAAGTCAGGAATGCTAGATAAAACAGCAAATGTCCAAAGTAATGCAATGACATAAGGAACTTGTTTTTTGGTTAACAACAATCCAGTATGGAAGGGATTCACCAACGCCAGATATCTTTCCACTGCAACAGTGCAAACGGCTAAAGCGCCAACGTTTATTGTGATCGGCACCACTGCATTGCCCGCGAAGAGTTTGCAAACAAAATCTCCCAGTATTTTGTTGAGATGAATTTGGTTCAGGAAAAAGTCATACATTCCCGGACAGAACATCAGCGTTATAAGGTCCGCAACCGCCAAATTCATCAACAGATGGTTGGTTGTCGTATGCATCGAAGGAGTTTTTCGTACGATGGTGATTATAATACAGTTAGCTGGAACACCGATGATGACGATGAATGAATACATCACCGCGAAAGCAACATCTTGGCTGGAAAGATGGCCGTTGACTGTCGAGTTATTCGATGCCATGCCAACTAGAATTGGTAAAAACCATAAGACAGAGGTGTTTCGTTTGTTGCTTTGCGTCCGGCCTGCCGTGCACTAGCTGTCGAATCTATTTTTTTCTCTTATTCCGTGTTTTTAAAAGAGCGCCACAATAATTATTTCTCAGTTTATTTACTCGTTGTCTTATATTCGCATCTAAATTCTAAAAAATTCAGCTAGATGTCGAACTTTTCATACATCAAGGAACTTGATTCGCACAGAAATCAACATAATTATGGACACTTTTTATTCAGACACTGGACTTTCTATGCCCATTAGCTATACTCATGTCTGCATGTCTGTCAAAGGCAAACATTTAAACGAACAAAACGTGGCAATAGGGTAACGATGTCTAATAATAGGTTACCACCTGTTATTGAGTTATTTATTAACCCTAAAAAAATAACAATAATATTTTCTCTCAATTCCCATTGTGCTGGATGCGTCACTAGTTTTTTTTAACAGAGTTCTATTAATATGAACTTTCTCGTTATATTCCTTTCTTTATTCCAAAGATTGAACGAATTAAGTTTGGTTTTATGCAAAGAACTCAGTAAACGCAGCAATTCGCTCTACTTTAAAGGGATACTGTCATCTATTTTTAGTATCACTTTGAAAAGCCAAAAAACATATTTGTTTCAATGCAAACCTTAAAATAATGGTCCAGTTTTGTCAACAAATACTCTACCAGTGCACAGAAACTAGTATTCGTTATCTTTGGCTGCAGATGGCCAGGAAGGAAAAAAAAAACTTTGCATCCAATAAATATTCATACAAATAGATATTGTTGATTGTTTTTGTTTTGAAAAAACGTTGTCAGGAAAAAGGCAAAACGCATAAACGATATGTTACAATGGAATTCTGGGAATAAGGCAAATGAGCCTTGCTAGTATTGAAACAAAACAATTTTTATCAGAGAACCACTTGGTCGATTAATTTTTCTTCGTTTTTTTCAACTAAAAATACATACCTAAGAATTTAGCTTCTGGGCAGTCCAGGATCACATTTGACAAACTATAAAGAAATTGGAGCGACGTTTCGTGGGAATCTAAAAAGGTTTCTTTATTTTTCTTGTAGTTCATAACGAGTGAAACTGGCAAAGTCAACATTTTATTAAAAATTGTTACATTAAAACGTATTTTGATTCAGAAAAGGAAACATCTTGAAAAGATCTGCTCGAGAGAGCATACAAAATTAGAAAAGCTGAAGCCGTGTTAGCCCAGCGCGCTAAATTAAAAACAATAATACTAATAATGAATGCTATCTGCAATCCAGAGTCGTCGCTCGAGAAACTGAAAACTAACTACTTGTATTTCACCTTACATTGATAACGTTTTTTTTTCTAAGTTCTACGAGCTTTCATTCGTCCGTTACAGACGTATCCTTGCAGCAAAAGATTCTTTTGAATCCCTCACGGTAATTGGAACTTTGTAAAGCATAAATGAATGGATTACAAAATGAGTTAGCGGTGAGAAGAAATCGAACAATTCTGTGAATAAGGAACAAACCTTGACGATTATCATCTACAGTGGTTTTCTCAGTTGCAGTTAAGTAGATGAAAAATATTGCAAAAGGCAAAGTACATATTGAAAAAAGTGTTGTAAGAGACAGCAAGAACTTAAAAATATGTTTCTTTGTGCAGGTGTCTTCCAATGTTTGAATGCTTGGAACTTCTGGAGTCGTACCAACTGAATTCGGCGAGAACAGCGTTCGAAAAATGTGAAAATTACAAAAGCAAACCACCAAGCAGGGAATGAACCCAAAGAAAACGCCAGTATAAATTATAAAGCTTTTGTGATGGAAATATTCGTCAACACTCCATGGACGTTTACATGGGTAAGTTGAAAGAGGGTTTGAGTCTATCGTGTTTGTCATGAAGTCAGGAATGCTAGATAAAACAGCAAATGTCCAAAGTAATGCAATGACATAAGGAACTTGTTTTTTGGTTAACAACAATCCAGTATGGAAGGGATTCACCAACGCCAGATATCTTTCCACTGCAACAGTGCAAACGGCTAAAGCGCCAACGTTTATTGTGATCGGCACCACTGCATTGCCCGCGAAGAGTTTGCAAACAAAATCTCCCAGTATTTTGTTGAGATGAATTTGGTTCAGGAAAAAGTCATACATTCCCGGACAGAACATCAGCGTTATAAGGTCCGCAACCGCCAAATTCATCAACAGATGGTTGGTTGTCGTATGCATCGAAGGAGTTTTTCGTACGATGGTGATTATAATACAGTTAGCTGGAACACCGATGATGACGATGAATGAATACATCACCGCGAAAGCAACATCTTGGCTGGAAAGATGGCCGTTGACTGTCGAGTTATTCGATGCCATGCCAACTAGAATTGGTAAAAACCATAAGACAGAGGTGTTTCGTTTGTTGCTTTGCGTCCGGCCTGCCGTGCACTAGCTGTCGAATCTATTTTTTTCTCTTATTCCGTGTTTTTAAAAGAGCGCCACAATAATTATTTCTCAGTTTATTTACTCGTTGTCTTATATTCGCATCTAAATTCTAAAAAATTCAGCTAGATGTCGAACTTTTCATACATCAAGGAACTTGATTCGCACAGAAATCAACATAATTATGGACACTTTTTATTCAGACACTGGACTTTCTATGCCCATTAGCTATACTCATGTCTGCATGTCTGTCAAAGGCAAACATTTAAACGAACAAAACGTGGCAATAGGGTAACGATGTCTAATAATAGGTTACCACCTGTTATTGAGTTATTTATTAACCCTAAAAAAATAACAATAATATTTTCTCTCAATTCCCATTGTGCTGGATGCGTCACTAGTTTTTTTTAACAGAGTTCTATTAATATGAACTTTCTCGTTATATTCCTTTCTTTATTCCAAAGATTGAACGAATTAAGTTTGGTTTTATGCAAAGAACTCAGTAAACGCAGCAATTCGCTCTACTTTAAAGGGATACTGTCATCTATTTTTAGTATCACTTTGAAAAGCCAAAAAACATATTTGTTTCAATGCAAACCTTAAAATAATGGTCCAGTTTTGTCAACAAATACTCTACCAGTGCACAGAAACTAGTATTCGTTATCTTTGGCTGCAGATGGCCAGGAAGGAAAAAAAAAACTTTGCATCCAATAAATATTCATACAAATAGATATTGTTGATTGTTTTTGTTTTGAAAAAACGTTGTCAGGAAAAAGGCAAAACGCATAAACGATATGTTACAATGGAATTCTGGGAATAAGGCAAATGAGCCTTGCTAGTATTGAAACAAAACAATTTTTATCAGAGAACCACTTGGTCGATTAATTTTTCTTCGTTTTTTTCAACTAAAAATACATACCTAAGAATTTAGCTTCTGGGCAGTCCAGGATCACATTTGACAAACTATAAAGAAATTGGAGCGACGTTTCGTGGGAATCTAAAAAGGTTTCTTTATTTTTCTTGTAGTTCATAACGAGTGAAACTGGCAAAGTCAACATTTTATTAAAAATTGTTACATTAAAACGTATTTTGATTCAGAAAAGGAAACATCTTGAAAAGATCTGCTCGAGAGAGCATACAAAATTAGAAAAGCTGAAGCCGTGTTAGCCCAGCGCGCTAAATTAAAAACAATAATACTAATAATGAATGCTATCTGCAATCCAGAGTCGTCGCTCGAGAAACTGAAAACTAACTACTTGTATTTCACCTTACATTGATAACGTTTTTTTTTCTAAGTTCTACGAGCTTTCATTCGTCCGTTACAGACGTATCCTTGCAGCAAAAGATTCTTTTGAATCCCTCACGGTAATTGGAACTTTGTAAAGCATAAATGAATGGATTACAAAATGAGTTAGCGGTGAGAAGAAATCGAACAATTCTGTGAATAAGGAACAAACCTTGACGATTATCATCTACAGTGGTTTTCTCAGTTGCAGTTAAGTAGATGAAAAATATTGCAAAAGGCAAAGTACATATTGAAAAAAGTGTTGTAAGAGACAGCAAGAACTTAAAAATATGTTTCTTTGTGCAGGTGTCTTCCAATGTTTGAATGCTTGGAACTTCTGGAGTCGTACCAACTGAATTCGGCGAGAACAGCGTTCGAAAAATGTGAAAATTACAAAAGCAAACCACCAAGCAGGGAATGAACCCAAAGAAAACGCCAGTATAAATTATAAAGCTTTTGTGATGGAAATATTCGTCAACACTCCATGGACGTTTACATGGGTAAGTTGAAAGAGGGTTTGAGTCTATCGTGTTTGTCATGAAGTCAGGAATGCTAGATAAAACAGCAAATGTCCAAAGTAATGCAATGACATAAGGAACTTGTTTTTTGGTTAACAACAATCCAGTATGGAAGGGATTCACCAACGCCAGATATCTTTCCACTGCAACAGTGCAAACGGCTAAAGCGCCAACGTTTATTGTGATCGGCACCACTGCATTGCCCGCGAAGAGTTTGCAAACAAAATCTCCCAGTATTTTGTTGAGATGAATTTGGTTCAGGAAGAAGTCATACATTCCCGGACAGAACATCAGCGTTATAAGGTCCGCAACCGCCAAATTCATCAACAGATGGTTGGTTGTCGTATGCATCGAAGGAGTTTTTCGTACGATGGTGATTATAATACAGTTAGCTGGAACACCGATGATGACGATGAATGAATACATCACCGCGAAAGCAACATCTTGGCTGGAAAGATGGCCGTTGACTGTCGAGTTATTCGATGCCATGCCAACTAGAATTGGTAAAAACCATAAGACAGAGGTGTTTCGTTTGTTGCTTTGCGTCCGGCCTGCCGTGCACTAGCTGTCGAATCTATTTTTTTCTCTTATTCCGTGTTTTTAAAAGAGCGCCACAATAATTATTTCTCAGTTTATTTACTCGTTGTCTTATATTCGCATCTAAATTCTAAAAAATTCAGCTAGATGTCGAACTTTTCATACATCAAGGAACTTGATTCGCACAGAAATCAACATAATTATGGACACTTTTTATTCAGACACTGGACTTTCTATGCCCATTAGCTATACTCATGTCTGCATGTCTGTCAAAGGCAAACATTTAAACGAACAAAACGTGGCAATAGGGTAACGATGTCTAATAATAGGTTACCACCTGTTATTGAGTTATTTATTAACCCTAAAAAAATAACAATAATATTTTCTCTCAATTCCCATTGTGCTGGATGCGTCACTAGTTTTTTTTAACAGAGTTCTATTAATATGAACTTTCTCGTTATATTCCTTTCTTTATTCCAAAGATTGAACGAATTAAGTTTGGTTTTATGCAAAGAACTCAGTAAACGCAGCAATTCGCTCTACTTTAAAGGGATACTGTCATCTATTTTTAGTATCACTTTGAAAAGCCAAAAAACATATTTGTTTCAATGCAAACCTTAAAATAATGGTCCAGTTTTGTCAACAAATACTCTACCAGTGCACAGAAACTAGTATTCGTTATCTTTGGCTGCAGATGGCCAGGAAGGAAAAAAAAAACTTTGCATCCAATAAATATTCATACAAATAGATATTGTTGATTGTTTTTGTTTTGAAAAAACGTTGTCAGGAAAAAGGCAAAACGCATAAACGATATGTTACAATGGAATTCTGGGAATAAGGCAAATGAGCCTTGCTAGTATTGAAACAAAACAATTTTTATCAGAGAACCACTTGGTCGATTAATTTTTCTTCGTTTTTTTCAACTAAAAATACATACCTAAGAATTTAGCTTCTGGGCAGTCCAGGATCACATTTGACAAACTATAAAGAAATTGGAGCGACGTTTCGTGGGAATCTAAAAAGGTTTCTTTATTTTTCTTGTAGTTCATAACGAGTGAAACTGGCAAAGTCAACATTTTATTAAAAATTGTTACATTAAAACGTATTTTGATTCAGAAAAGGAAACATCTTGAAAAGATCTGCTCGAGAGAGCATACAAAATTAGAAAAGCTGAAGCCGTGTTAGCCCAGCGCGCTAAATTAAAAACAATAATACTAATAATGAATGCTATCTGCAATCCAGAGTCGTCGCTCGAGAAACTGAAAACTAACTACTTGTATTTCACCTTACATTGATAACGTTTTTTTTTTTCTAAGTTCTACGAGCTTTCATTCGTCCGTTACAGACGTATCCTTGCAGCAAAAGATTCTTTTGAATCCCTCACGGTAATTGGAACTTTGTAAAGCATAAATGAATGGATTACAAAATGAGTTAGCGGTGAGAAGAAATCGAACAATTCTGTGAATAAGGAACAAACCTTGACGATTATCATCTACAGTGGTTTTCTCAGTTGCAGTTAAGTAGATGAAAAATATTGCAAAAGGCAAAGTACATATTGAAAAAAGTGTTGTAAGAGACAGCAAGAACTTAAAAATATGTTTCTTTGTGCAGGTGTCTTCCAATGTTTGAATGCTTGGAACTTCTGGAGTCGTACCAACTGAATTCGGCGAGAACAGCGTTCGAAAAATGTGAAAATTACAAAAGCAAACCACCAAGCAGGGAATGAACCCAAAGAAAACGCCAGTATAAATTATAAAGCTTTTGTGATGGAAATATTCGTCAACACTCCATGGACGTTTACATGGGTAAGTTGAAAGAGGGTTTGAGTCTATCGTGTTTGTCATGAAGTCAGGAATGCTAGATAAAACAGCAAATGTCCAAAGTAATGCAATGACATAAGGAACTTGTTTTTTGGTTAACAACAATCCAGTATGGAAGGGATTCACCAACGCCAGATATCTTTCCACTGCAACAGTGCAAACGGCTAAAGCGCCAACGTTTATTGTGATCGGCACCACTGCATTGCCCGCGAAGAGTTTGCAAACAAAATCTCCCAGTATTTTGTTGAGATGAATTTGGTTCAGGAAGAAGTCATACATTCCCGGACAGAACATCAGCGTTATAAGGTCCGCAACCGCCAAATTCATCAACAGATGGTTGGTTGTCGTATGCATCGAAGGAGTTTTTCGTACGATGGTGATTATAATACAGTTAGCTGGAACACCGATGATGACGATGAATGAATACATCACCGCGAAAGCAACATCTTGGCTGGAAAGATGGCCGTTGACTGTCGAGTTATTCGATGCCATGCCAACTAGAATTGGTAAAAACCATAAGACAGAGGTGTTTCGTTAGTTGCTTTGCGTCCGGCCTGCCGTGCACTAGCTGTCGAATCTATTTTTTTCTCTTATTCCGTGTTTTTAAAAGAGCGCCACAATAATTATTTCTCAGTTTATATACTCGTTGTCTTATATTCGCATCTAAATTCTAAAAAATTCAGCTAGATGTCGAACTTTTCATACATCAAGGAACTTGATTCGCACAGAAATCAACATAATTATGGACACTTTTTATTCAGACACTGGACTTTCTATGCCCATTAGCTATACTCATGTCTGCATGTCTGTCAAAGGCAAACATTTAAACGAACAAAACGTGGCAATAGGGTAACGATGTCTAATAATAGGTTACCACCTGTTATTGAGTTATTTATTAACCCTAAAAAAATAACAATAATATTTTCTCTCAATTCCCATTGTGCTGGATGCGTCACTAGTTTTTTTTAACAGAGTTCTATTAATATGAACTTTCTCGTTATATTCCTTTCTTTATTCCAAAGATTGAACGAATTAAGTTTGGTTTTATGCAAAGAACTCAGTAAACGCAGCAATTCGCTCTACTTTAAAGGGATACTGTCATCTATTTTTAGTATCACTTTGAAAAGCCAAAAAACATATTTGTTTCAATGCAAACCTTAAAATAATGGTCCAGTTTTGTCAACAAATACTCTACCAGTGCACAGAAACTAGTATTCGTTATCTTTGGCTGCAGATGGCCAGGAAGGAAAAAAAAAACTTTGCATCCAATAAATATTCATACAAATAGATATTGTTGATTGTTTTTGTTTTGAAAAAACGTTGTCAGGAAAAAGGCAAAACGCATAAACGATATGTTACAATGGAATTCTGGGAATAAGGCAAATGAGCCTTGCTAGTATTGAAACAAAACAATTTTTATCAGAGAACCACTTGGTCGATTAATTTTTCTTCGTTTTTTTCAACTAAAAATACATACCTAAGAATTTAGCTTCTGGGCAGTCCAGGATCACATTTGACAAACTATAAAGAAATTGGAGCGACGTTTCGTGGGAATCTAAAAAGGTTTCTTTATTTTTCTTGTAGTTCATAACGAGTGAAACTGGCAAAGTCAACATTTTATTAAAAATTGTTACATTAAAACGTATTTTGATTCAGAAAAGGAAACATCTTGAAAAGATCTGCTCGAGAGAGCATACAAAATTAGAAAAGCTGAAGCCGTGTTAGCCCAGCGCGCTAAATTAAAAACAATAATACTAATAATGAATGCTATCTGCAATCCAGAGTCGTCGCTCGAGAAACTGAAAACTAACTACTTGTATTTCACCTTACATTGATAACGTTTTTTTTTTTCTAAGTTCTACGAGCTTTCATTCGTCCGTTACAGACGTATCCTTGCAGCAAAAGATTCTTTTGAATCCCTCACGGTAATTGGAACTTTGTAAAGCATAAATGAATGGATTACAAAATGAGTTAGCGGTGAGAAGAAATCGAACAATTCTGTGAATAAGGAACAAACCTTGACGATTATCATCTACAGTGGTTTTCTCAGTTGCAGTTAAGTAGATGAAAAATATTGCAAAAGGCAAAGTACATATTGAAAAAAGTGTTGTAAGAGACAGCAAGAACTTAAAAATATGTTTCTTTGTGCAGGTGTCTTCCAATGTTTGAATGCTTGGAACTTCTGGAGTCGTACCAACTGAATTCGGCGAGAACAGCGTTCGAAAAATGTGAAAATTACAAAAGCAAACCACCAAGCAGGGAATGAACCCAAAGAAAACGCCAGTATAAATTATAAAGCTTTTGTGATGGAAATATTCGTCAACACTCCATGGACGTTTACATGGGTAAGTTGAAAGAGGGTTTGAGTCTATCGTGTTTGTCATGAAGTCAGGAATGCTAGATAAAACAGCAAATGTCCAAAGTAATGCAATGACATAAGGAACTTGTTTTTTGGTTAACAACAATCCAGTATGGAAGGGATTCACCAACGCCAGATATCTTTCCACTGCAACAGTGCAAACGGCTAAAGCGCCAACGTTTATTGTGATCGGCACCACTGCATTGCCCGCGAAGAGTTTGCAAACAAAATCTCCCAGTATTTTGTTGAGATGAATTTGGTTCAGGAAAAAGTCATACATTCCCGGACAGAACATCAGCGTTATAAGGTCCGCAACCGCCAAATTCATCAACAGATGGTTGGTTGTCGTATGCATCGAAGGAGTTTTTCGTACGATGGTGATTATAATACAGTTAGCTGGAACACCGATGATGACGATGAATGAATACATCACCGCGAAAGCAACATCTTGGCTGGAAAGATGGCCGTTGACTGTCGAGTTATTCGATGCCATGCCAACTAGAATTGGTAAAAACCATAAGACAGAGGTGTTTCGTTTGTTGCTTTGCGTCCGGCCTGCCGTGCACTAGCTGTCGAATCTATTTTTTTCTCTTATTCCGTGTTTTTAAAAGAGCGCCACAATAATTATTTCTCAGTTTATTTACTCGTTGTCTTATATTCGCATCTAAATTCTAAAAAATTCAGCTAGATGTCGAACTTTTCATACATCAAGGAACTTGATTCGCACAGAAATCAACATAATTATGGACACTTTTTATTCAGACACTGGACTTTCTATGCCCATTAGCTATACTCATGTCTGCATGTCTGTCAAAGGCAAACATTTAAACGAACAAAACGTGGCAATAGGGTAACGATGTCTAATAATAGGTTACCACCTGTTATTGAGTTATTTATTAACCCTAAAAAAATAACAATAATATTTTCTCTCAATTCCCATTGTGCTGGATGCGTCACTAGTTTTTTTTAACAGAGTTCTATTAATATGAACTTTCTCGTTATATTCCTTTCTTTATTCCAAAGATTGAACGAATTAAGTTTGGTTTTATGCAAAGAACTCAGTAAACGCAGCAATTCGCTCTACTTTAAAGGGATACTGTCATCTATTTTTAGTATCACTTTGAAAAGCCAAAAAACATATTTGTTTCAATGCAAACCTTAAAATAATGGTCAACAAATACTCTACCAGTGCACAGAAACTAGTATTCGTTATCTTTGGCTGCGGATAGCCAGGATGGAAATGGATTGCAACTTAAAAAAATTGGTCAGTTTTTTCAAGTTCCTCTCAAGAGTCATGGAAAAATCGCAGAAAACGTATTATGGTTCGTTCTTCCTTGAAGAAATCACATAATATTATCTTCTTGGAAAGCAATTTTATGTTTGAGCAAAGGTACTTTGTCATATATTTAGTGCATTTTGACCAAAACACAGCAAAATCTGCGTGCATGACAATGCCCCTTTCAATTGCATTGACGGCAGAGCTTTACTTGGGTCGTCTTAACTCATTAATAAATGATCTGTTTGTAGCCATATACAACGTTTTAAATTAATCCCTTTTATTTTGGCTTAAACGTGTGTATGATTGAGGCTATAACAAGATAACCAGCTGATGTATCGTTGAAAAGGGTGAATAAAGAGAAAGACTGCGCGGCGGTGCGGTTTCATCGATTTGATTAGTTTGGCCAATGTTTTGTTTCTATGGAGAGAAGTCAATTAACTTATTACCAAGGGCTTGTATTTTCAGCATGTCATCAGTCAAAAACTGAATGTAACGGATAGTTACATTGTTATCTTGCGTTGAGATGTGGGTAGTTGCTTGTCGTGTTGCAGGCAACTGGCAACTGACGGACATAAATTATATTTCCACATACATGAATTAAATTTAGGAATTGACAACATTACTATAAATCTTAAGACTTAAATTACTTAATTGAATTTAAGAAATGCGCAAAATTGGGAAAACCAAACGCCAACTAAATGAACTTTGAAGAACATCGATAGAAATCAAGAGTGAATAATCTAATTTTTTTAGTATAAATCAACGAGACGTCCAAAAATTAACAACAAATACTCTTCACAGACACTTCGAAAACGCGAAGAAGCGGCCGCCATTGGGCTACTCACTCTACTCACTTTACAATTGGATAATGCGCTCGAGATTTCCATCGCGTGATAGTAACGTTGACGAGGGCGAAGCTTTTGCAACAGGCGTGTAAGAGCTACTTTCCACACACACAAAGGGGCGCTTGATTTTATACTGGTACATTAAATAATATCATTGGTCGTTGTTAGGTGATAATCAAAAAGGTCAAAGTCTGTCAGCCACTAAAAAGTTCATTGTCTCTTGATATCTAAACTTATCTTTCACTGTCACGCACGAAATATGAAGCTATTAAGTCTCCGACACATGAGCGATTCGTTTCCGAAAATAATCAGTATGTGTCTTGGAAGACGAAGCTATAAGCAGCCACGAATATTAAAGAAGTACGTTGCTTGCTACAGGAACGAGTAAAGAGAAGCAGAAATCCTGAAGAAAGCCCAAGGGCCATAAGAAATATTACCGGGAGATCTGGAAAAGAGTCTTTTTCATAGGAATTATCACGTGTACATGACGTCGTAATATTCAAATCAAAGCGGGAGTAAGGATGGTCGATCGAACTTGAAGCGACTCTCGAAGCTTACATTTGGCTTTGAGCTCCTGCAGTCAATTTATTTTCTTCGTTCGCCACATTTGAGTTTTTCTATGTTCTGGGAGAAAATAAGCTACTGTTTGAGTGGCAAGCCTGTGGTAAGCCGTAGCCTGTGGCATTCCCACATAAACCCCCCACTCCCCTCCACCCCCTTGCTCGCTCTGCCTTTTAGGAGGGGACTTGGCCAGAGTCGAGAGTCGAGAAAACGAAGAGGCAGGAAAGGCAGTGATCTCAGCAATAAAGTAGATTGCGCGTCTCCAGCGAAAGAAGCGTCTTTTTATCCTTCTACCTGAGACGAAATGTAGGAGATCGTACATGTAGCTTCTATATATAAGCGGCGTCACGTTACTTTGCGTGACTTTGAAAAGGGTCAGAAAACATTATGGTTCCTTTGTCAGCGAGCGGAATGGAAGGTACACGTACCGAACTAAAACCAAAAATTCCGTAAGTGTTTTAATGTTACGCAGTTAGACTCTGTACTTGATTGTGTTATATCTCTATTAGTAAATAACTATGGTGTTTTGGTTTTACATCAAGCCGAACCGCTATGTTTCGTGTTGTGTTAGTTTTGGCGCGTTGACATTACACGATTAACCGACGTAAAGCTTAAACCGCTTCCCTCGCCTTCAATATTTGTCAAATTTTAATTTCAGCCTACCAGCTTTGGCATAAAGACGCCGGCAGTCTTGGCTGAATTTTCTGGTGAAAGAAACGCATTTTCACTGTGTGTTTTAGGTTTATCGGTACAAACACTTTTTGCTCGGCGATTTGACTAATTAGATCTCAAATATCACGCGTCCTGTTGAAAGCGGATGTTTTTCACGCTTTGGAATTGTTAGCAAGGAAAATAGCTTTTGCTTTTTCACTTTAGCTGATGAACTAGTTCAGCAAAACACTTTCCATAAGACTATAGCCCTTCCATTCGAATTTCGTGAAAATAGCTTACGCTCCGCGAGGGTATAACGTTCCGATCGTCAAAGTGAATAGTTGGCGGTCGTGAGTCAAGAATATAGTGATCTTGTTCATTTTAACTTTCTTCTGAGAATAATATAAATTTAGAATAGGTTCTACGAGCTCTTTTTTCTTATGGCTAGATCAGATCTGTTGACTATTCTAGTGAGACCAGTTTCAAATTGTGTTTCTGTTTTTATCTCGTTCGTTTGTTTGTTTCGGATGCTGTAAAACTGACGAATGCTAGTAATTAGTGGACTTCACTGCTATTGCTTCTGTAGCGATACTGGGCAAACACTGCACTAATGCTGTACCACTAGGACAACTACTCTAAACCTGATCCTTACCCTAACCCTAACTCAAAATGTAAACTTAACCTACCCCCACCCCACCCCCCCCCCCCCAAAAAAAAAAAAATGTCTTTACCCTTAGGCTAACCTAACCCCTTATTCCAAAGAAAGTTATCAATAGGCCTAGACCAAAACCTGAACCTTAACCCTATCGTTTAGCTCAACTCAGGACGTTATATTTACTTTAACGCGGGAATGGTACCCTAAAACATGGAAAATTTTGCATTAAGGTGGTCTTATACCAAAAATATGTTGTTTTTTTCAAAGCAATTTTATGGGAAAATGCCACTATTTTGATAATTGTATAGTTTAGGTCGAATATCCCATTGGTTAATTATTAACCAGCCCCTTAAGTTGAAATAAGGCCGCCCGTTATAAGCACAACAACTTTCCACCAAATGGTCGGATGCCAATGGAGTCAACTTTACTTTATGCATAAGTGTTCCATCTAGGATCTAAACCTCGGAAAATCACAGCAAATGTCACACCAGAATCGCACAGAAATCGCCGCTAAGTTTACACTTGCGACAAAAGTTGCATTGGAGAGCGCGACAAAAATCGTATATGTGTAAAAATACGTGTGTAAAAATGTAAAAATCGTAATCAAAAATCGTATGTGTAAGCCTTTACAGCTTTAATCAAAACCATTTATTATATATATTATCCAAAGATAATGATTTGTGGTTATTATTATAGTTTTTATTGCATAGTAGGTTGTTGTCTTTTCTTATTAATAAATAGTAAATAACAATAAAACTAATAAACGATGAAAAGTAATACAAATGTTACAAATAACAAAATTAATAAACAATTAAATACAAAATTTCGTTTTAAAAATGTGCAAATCTACTATTAACGTCTAGAAAAAAGAAAAAGCAAAACCCCTACAGGACTAGCCTGCGAGTAAGCTGTGCTGGGCTAAAGGGGATTAGGGAGGCCCCTCTCATTCCCTCCCCAATTTATGTCTCATGGCATCACTTTAGTTAGCCACTAATGCACAAACAAATGGACATCTGCACACATGACTTCACTTCGTACAAAGCAGAACATCTTACTTCGGTCCGTTCTATTATATACCCACAGGTTCTCTTTAATGAATATATTTTCATTTTCGATGTTCACGGTTTAAGGTTAACCAATGTAACTTGGCATCCAATAAATATTCATACAAAAAGATATTGTTGATTCGTTTTTGTTTTGAAAAAACGTTGTCAGGAAAAAGACAAAACGCATAAACGATACGATACAATGGAATTCTGGGAATAAGGCAAATGGGGCTTGCTAGCATTGAAAGACAACAATTTTTAGAACCTCTTGGTCGGTTAATTTTTTTTCCTTTTTTACAACTAAAAAACATCCCTAAGAATTCAGCTTCTGGACAGTCCAGGATCACATTTGACAAACTATAAACAAACTGAGCGACGTTTCGTGGGAATCATATAAAGGTTTCTTTTATTTCTTGTAGTTCATAACGAGTGAAACTGGCGAAGTCAACGTTTTATTAAAAATTGTTACATTAAAACGTATTTTGATTCAGAAAAGGAAACATCTTGAAAAGATCTGCTCGAGAGAGCATACAAAATTAGAAAAGCTGAAGCCGTGTTAGCCCAGCGCGCTAAATTAAAAACAATGATACTAATAATGAAATGCTATCTGCTATCCAGAGTCGTGGCTCGAGAAACTGAAAACTAACTACTTGTATTTCACCTTACATTGATAAAGTTTTTTCTTTCTTTCTAAGTTCTACGAGCTTTCATTCATCCGTTACAGACGTATCCTTGCAGCAAAAGATTCTTTTGAATCCCTCACGGTAATTGGAACTTTGTAAAGCATAAATGAATGGATTAAAAAATGAGTTAGCGGTGAGAAGAAATCGAACAATTCTGTGAATAAGGAACAAACCTTGACGATTATCATCTACAGTGGTTTTCTTAGTTGCAGTTAAGTAGATGAAAAATATTGCAAAAGGCAAAGTACATATTGAAAATAGTGTTGTAAGAGACAGCAACAACTTAAAAATATGTTTCTTTGTGCAGGTGTCTTCCAATGTTTGAATGCTTGGACCTTCTGGAGTCGTACCAACTGTATTTGGCGAGAACAGCGTTCGAAAAATGTGAAAATTACAAAAGCAAACCACCAAGCAGGGAATGAACCCAAAGAAAACGCCAATATAAATTATAAAGCTTTTGTGATGGAAATATTCGTCAAGACTCCATGGACGTGTACATGGGTAAGTTGAAAGAGGGTTTGAGTCTATCGTGTTTGTCATGAAGTCAGGAATGCTAGATAAAACAGCAAATGTCCAAAGTAATGCAATGACATAAGGAACTTGTTTTTTGGTTAACAACAATCCAGTATGGAACGGATTCACCAGCGCCAGGTATCTTTCCACTGCAACAGTGCAAACGGCTAAAGCGCCAACGTTTATTGTGATCGGCACCACTGCATTGCCTGCGAAGAGTTTGCAGACAAAATCTCCCAGCGTTTTGTTAAGATGCACTTGGTTCAGGAAAAAGTCATATATTCCCGGGCAGAACATCAACGTTGTTAGATCCGCAACCGCCAAATTCATCAACAGATAGTTTGTTGTTGTGTGCATCGAAGGAGTTTTTCGTACGATGGTGATTATAATACAGTTAGCTGGAACACCGATGATGACAATGGATGAATACATCACCGCGAAAGCAACATCCTGGCTGGAAAGATGGCTAATAATTGTCGAGTTATTCGATGCCATGCCAACTAGAATTGGTAAAAACCATAAGACAGAGGTGTTTCGTTTGTTGTTTTGCGTCCGGCCGACCGTGCACTGTCGAATCTATTTTTTCTCTTATTCCGTGTTTTTAAAATAGCGCCACAATAATTGTTTCTCAGTTTATATACTCGTTCTCTTATAGGCGCATCTAAATTCTAAAAACATCAGCTAGATGTCGAACTTTTCATACATCAAGGAACTTGATTCGCACAGAAATCAACATAATTATGGACACTTTTTATTCAGACACTGGACTTTTTATGCCCATTAGTGATACTCATGTCTGCATGTCTGTCAAAGGCAAACATTTAAACGAACAAAACGTGGCAATAGGGTAACGATGTCTAATAATAGGTTACCACCTGTTATTGAGTTATTTATTAACCCTAAAAAAATAACAATAATATTTTCTCTCAATTCCCATTGTGCTGGATGTGTCACTATTTTGTTTTCAACAGAGTTCTATTAATATGAACTTTCTCGTTATATTCCTTTCTTTATTCCAAAGATTGAACGAATTAAGTTTGGTTTTATGCTATGAACTCAGTAAACGCAGCAATTCTCTCTACTTAAATGGGATACCGTCATCTATTTTTAGTATCACTTTGAAAAGCCAAAAAACATATTTGTTTCAATGGAAACCTTAAAATAATGGTCAACAAATGCTCTACCAGTGCACAGAAACTAGTATTCGTTATCTTTGGCTGCGGATAGCCAGGATGAAAATGCATTGTAACTTGAAGAAATTGGTCAATTTTTTCAAGTTCCTCTCAAGAGTCATGGAAAAATCGCAGAAAACGTATTATGGTTTGTTCTTCCTTGAAGAAATCACATAATATTATCTTCTTGGAAAGCAATTTTATGTTTGAGCAAAGGTACTTTGTCATATATTTAGTGCATTTTGACCAAAACACAGCAAAATCTGCGTGCATGACAATGCCCCTTTCAATTGCATTGACGGCAGAGCTTTACTTGGGTCGTCTTAACTCATTAATAAATGATCTGTTTGTAGCCATATACAACGTTTTAAATTAATCCCTTTTATTTTGGCTTAAACGTGTGTATGATTGAGGCTATAACAAGATAACCAGCTGACGTATCGTTGAAAAGGGTGAATAAAGAGAAAGACTGCGCGGCGGTGCGGTTTCATCGGTTTGATTAGTTTGCCCAATGTTTTGTTTCTATGGAGAGAAGTCAATTAACTTATTACCAAGGGCTTGTATTTTCAGCATGTCATCAGTCAAAAACTGAATGTAACGGATAGTTACATTGTTATCTTGCGTTGAGGTGTGGGTAGTTGCTTGTCGTGTCGCAGGCAACTGGCAACTGACGGACATAAATTATATTTCCACATACATGCATTAAATTTAGGAATTGACAACATTACTATAAATCTTAAGACTTAAATTACTTAATTGAATTTAAGAAATGCGCAAAATTGGGAAAACCAAACGCCAACTAAATGAACTTTGAAGAACATCGATAGAAATCAAGAGTGAATAATCTAATTTTTTTAGTATAAATCAACGAGACGTCCAAAAATTAACAACAAATACTCTTCACAGACACTTCGAAAACGCGAAGAAGCGGCCGCCATTGGGCTACTCACTCTACTCACTTTACAATTGGATAATGCGCTCGAGATTTCCATCGCGTGATAGTAACGTTGACGAGGGCGAAGCTTTTACAACAGGCGTGTAAGAGCTTCTTTCCACACACCCAAAGAGGCGCTTGATTTTATACTGGTACATTAAATAATATCATTGGTCGTTGTTAGGTGATAATCAATAAAGGTCAAAGTCTGTCAGCCACTAAAAAGTTCATTGTCTCTTGATATCTAAACTTATCTTTCACTGTCACGCACGAAATATGAAGCTATTAAGTCTCCGACACATGAGCGATTCGTTTCCGAAAATAATCAGTATGTGTCTTGGAAGACGAAGCTATAAGCGGCCACGAATATTAAAGAAGTACGTTGCTTGCTACAGGAACGAGTAAAAAGAGGCAGAAATCCTGAAGAAAGCCCAAGGGCCATAAGACATATTACCGGGAGATCTGGAAAAGAGTCTTTTTCATAGGAATTATCACGTGTACATGACGTCGTAATATTCAAATCAAAGCGGGAGTAAGAATGGTCGATCGAACTTGAAGCGACTCTCGAAGCTTACATTTGGCTTTGAGCTCCTGCAGTCAATTTATTTTCTTCGTTCGCCACATTTGAGTTTTTCTATGTTCTGGGAGAAAATAAGCTACTGTTTGAGTGGCAAGCCTGTGGTAAGCCGTAGCCTGTGGCATTCCCACATAAACCCCCCACTCCCCTCCACCCCCTTGCTCGCTCTGCCTTTTAGGAGGGGACTTGGCCAGAGTCGAGAGTCGAGAAAACGAAGAGGCAGGAAAGGCAGTGATCTCAGCAATAAAGTAGATTGCGCGTCTCCAGCGAAAGAAGCGTCTTTTTATCCTTCTACCTGAGACGAAATGTAGGAGATCGTACATGTAGCTTCTATATATAAGCGGCGTCACGTTACTTTGCGTGACTTTGAAAAGGGTCAGAAAACATTATGGTTCCTTTGTCAGCGAGCGGAATGGAAGGTACACGTACCGAACTAAAACCAAAAATTCCGTAAGTGTTTTAATGTTACGCAGTTAGACTCTGTACTTGATTGTGTTATATCTCTATTAGTAAATAACTATGGTGTTTTGGTTTTACATCAAGCCGAACCGCTATTTTTCGTGTTGTGTTAGTTTTGGCGCGTTGACATTACACGATTAACGTGAAGCTTAAACCGCTTCCCTCGCCTTCAATATTTGTCAAATTTTAATTTCAGCCTACCAGCTTTGGCATAAAGACGCCGGCAGTCTTGGCTGAATTTTCTGGTGAAAGAAACGCATTTTCACTGTGTGTTTTAGGTTTATCGGTACAAACACTTTTTGCTCGGCGATTTGACTAATTAGATCTCAAATATCACGCGTCCTGTTGAAAGCGGATGTTTTTCACGCTTTGGAATTGTTAGCAAGGAAAATAGCTTTTGCTTTTTCACTTTAGCTGATGAACTAGTTCAGCAAAACACTTTCCATAAGACTATAGCCCTTCCATTCGAATTTCGTGAAAATAGTAGAATAATTTTCATTGTCATGCTGCACCTCTATGGCACACGCGAGGGTACTAAGACATGGGGCGAAAATAATTTCCGCGCATGCGAAGAAGTGCAGCATGCGGAGGTTTCCGTCGCTGAGGGGAGGAGGGAGGGGCAAAAAAGGACACCTCTGAAGAGACCTCTCGGGGCATGAACGCAAAATGAGAACGATCTCAAGTCGGGAGGGCGTATAAATACTAAGCGAAATACCCAAAGGCATTAGAACGGTCTCAGGAGGGGAAATGTGCTAATTTATGTAGCGCGTGAGGCCATTACGGCGCAAACATAGCAATGAAAAATAGTAGAATAATTTTCATTGTCATGCTGCACCTCTATGGCACACGCGAGGGTACTAAGACATGGGGCGAAAATAATTTCATACCCAAGCACAAATTGCCGCTGATAGGCGAACATACCCGGAAAACAAACCCATATTCCTCCCAATCTCAGACGCTCAACTCTGAAAAGGTGAGGTTTTATTGTCAGTACATCAAGGAAACGCGAGAGATAAACCCTTGAGATTATTACGGGCACGGAACTCAGCCCCCAGCGATTCTGCATGACAAACGTTATTCTTCCGTTTGACTGATCCTTGAGCGAGAAGAGAAGCCGGAAGAGACAGATCCGTGACTTTCGGAACCTGAGAGTAATACTGTGCGGTTTGAATGCTTTTCCAACCAACACGTCTAGCTACCTGGTCGTCTGACGCACCAAGAAGGGACAGGGTTATAGAGCAGCCACTCCTAGAGCTGTGCATAGTCTCGCCCTCAGCAACATTAAGAGCCGACAGATAGAGGCGCAGACGGTTAGCCACAGTTGAGCCGACGAAAGGTTTGGAAGATACGTCGCCCTTCGGTGCGTTAGCGTGGAACAGAAAGCCTTCTCGAAGATTGACGTTCATAAGGTCAGCCAACTTGACGTACGTGGTGAGATTTACGACGGGGGAGACTATACTGTCAAGGGGACACGGTTTAATAGCGAAAATACTAGTCTTTTCCGCGAAGTGTTTTACCACACTTGTGGTGAAACAACAAACCTTGCTTGTCAGGGAGTAGCAGAACCTCCTTAATATAAATCCGACCAGGATCAGAAGCTCTGTCACCGGAGTAGAAATCTAGACAGAAGAAAGCTATATCACGACTGACGATGTACCTTTCCAGCGGGGATATAGATGGTAAAAATGCTCGGTTACGAAGATAAGAACACAGTCTAATAAATTTGTAGAAGAAAAGTGGCACGGCCTGACGAGTAGAGACCCTTGCCTTTGCCTGTTCCTCGGAAGTTGAGGCCAGGTATTCTTTTACAGACGGATGAGCTGCAGGGTTACCGGGGTAGTCCCGACCAATCGCCTGATCGTCCAACGGAATTGAATATAGAGCGCAACTTTCCAATCGTGCTATCAACCGTACCTGCGGCCAGCTATAAGCTTGACCTTGGAAAGAACCCTTAAATCCTTACATCCACGCCAAACTCCGAGTACCGAAGAAATGCTGAACGGTTGGGGGAATTATGAAGAAGCGTAGACCACATTGGAATGTTACGATGGATAAAATCCGGAAAGAAAAACAAGGGGTCACTAAATCGCAGAATGTCTGGTGAAGCGTGAACCTTCCCGGAAGCCACCATCGGGATGGACGGGAGTGGACCGGCCCAGTCGGAGGGCTCCCCTTTCCAATTGCACCAAATAGGAGTAGATATAACAGATTCTTGAGCATTTCTCAACACGAGATAGAACGGCTGTGGGGACGCCTAGAGCGAGCAAGGTGAAACGAAAACAAAAAAGTCTGAAAAGGGGGAGCCACCAACCAGGCCGATCCAGGGACCCCGTCGTAGACAGAGTATCGGGTATTGTTTAGAAGACCCGTCCCAGATCGACCAAATTGGTAGCAGAAGTATCCTAATAGCGAAAAACCCAAAACAAAAGGGACGATGGATTGCAGCCGAGAACATAAATATCTATTTCAAAAAATATAAACACTGCAGGAGTATAATATTTCGGACAAAATCGAGCAATTTGGCTCCTCTGGCGACAATTAAAGCAGGTTGGCTGCGGCGGACGTAAATAATAACAGTCAAGGCAGCTAAGAAGACCTAAGAAATCAGCGACTATTATAAAGAAAATAGACTCTTTTACTTGCACAGAGATTTACTCGACAACGAACAGCGCGAAGAAACGCACGAAAATTAAAAAAAAAAATGATAAACGAAGAGAATTACGTGCTAGCCACGATGACATGTGACAAGGCCCAACAGCGTGTAACGTGCGAGAAAAATATAACAGAAAGAATGTAAACGAGTGTTCTAGACAACAAACAACAGGTCGTGAAACCGAACAAAATTTTCTAAAGGGTTCAATACATTGCGAGAAATGTAATACAAACAATAACAAACGGCCGAAAGTTAAACGTACAGCGAAAGGAAAATCTTGCGCCATGAACATAACCGCAAAATGAGACATACGAAGACAAATGGCTAAGTCGGCTAAAGGTGGCGCGATCCGAAAATTGCGAAACGTAGGTGAGATGCAAAATAAGTCTGATTTGCAATAAACAGTGACGCCGAAACACCTAGCTAAACAAGCGATGCGTCCTTGGGGACGCGGCAAGAAAAAATCACACAAACAATCACAAAAGGCGGCACATTACGAAAACTGAGTTGAAGGTAGACGCACGACATCAAAAGGCAACCGAAAGCAAGAGACGCAGAATAGACATTCGCTATGAAAACAAACTAGGTAACACACGCCACGGGCTTACTTGAAAGGCGACATACGCTTGAAAATTGACTTGAAAGACAACACAAGCGAAAAGCTTGAAGGCGACACACGTCGTGAAAACAAACTAAAAGGCGACAAACGACAAACGCAATGAGAACAAATTTGTAGGTGACATACGCCAAGAGAACTATCTTTAGGCGACACACGCCATTAAACAGACTTGAAGACGCCACACGGCATAAAAACACTGAACTTGAAGGCGATCGACACACGCCGTGAAAGCTTACTTGAAGGCGACACACGCCAGTAAACAAACTTAAAGGCGATACACGCCATAAAAACACTGAACTTGAAGGCGACACACGCCGTGAAAGCTAACTTGAAGGCGACACACGCCAGTAAAAACAAACTCGAACGCGACACACGCCATAAAAACACTGAACTTGAAGGCGACACACGCCGTGAAAGCCAACCCGAAAGCGACACACGCCAATAAACAAACTTGAAGGCGACACACGTCATAAAAACACTGAACTTGAAGGCGACACACGCCGTGAAAGCTAAGTTGAAGGCGACACACGCCAGTAAACAAACTTGAAGGCGACACACGTCATAAAAACACTGAACTTGAAGGCGACATACGCCGTGAAAGCTAAGTTGAAGGCGACACACGCCAGTAAACAAACTTGAAGGCAATACACGCCATAAAAACACTGAACTTGAAGGCGACACACGCCGTGAAAGCTAACTCGAAGGCGACACACGCCAGTAAACAAACTTGAAGGCGACACACGCTAAAAAAAAAAAACACTGAACTTGAAGGCGACACACGCCGTGAAAGCTAACTTGAAGGCGACACACGCCAGTAAACAAACTTGAAGGCGACACACGTCATAAAAACACTGAACTTGGAGGCGAAACACGCCGTGAAAGGTAACTTGAAGGCGACACACGTCAGTAAACAAACTTGAAGGCGACACACGTCATAAAACACTGAACTTGAAGGCGACACACGCCGTGAAAGCTAACTCGAAGGCGACACACGCCAGTAAACAAACTTGAAGGCGACACACGCCATAAAAACACTGAACTTGAAGGCGACACACGCCGTGAAAGCTAATTCGAAGGCGACACGCGCCAGTAAACAAAATTGAAGGCGACACACGCCATAAAAACACTGAACTTGAAGGCGACACACGCCGTGAAAGCTAACTTGAAGGCGACACACGCCAGTAAACAAACTTGAAGGCGACACACGCCATAAAAAAACTGAACTTGAAGGCGACACACGCCGCGAAAGCTAACTCGAAGGTGACACACGCCAATAAACAAACTTGAAGGCGACACACGCCATATAAACACTGAACTTGAAGGCGACACACGCCGTGAAAGCTAACTTGAAGGCGACACACGCCAGTAAACAAACTTGAAGGCGACACACGCCATATAAACACTGAACTTGAAGGCGACACACGCCGTGAAAGCTAACTTGAAGGCGACACACGCCAGTAAACAAACTTGAAGGCGACACACGCCATAAAAACACTGAACTTGAAGGCGACACACGCCGTGAAAGCTAACTCGAAGGCGACACACGCCAATAAACAAACTTGAAGGCGACACACGTCATAAAACACTGAACTTGAAGGCGACACACGCCGTGAAAGCTAACTCGAAGGCGACACACGCCAGTAAACAAACTTGAAGGCGATACACGCCATAAAAACACTGAACTTGAAGGCGACACACGCCGTGAAAGCTAACTTGAAGGCGACACACGCCAGTAAACAAACTTGAAGGCGACACACGCCATAAAAACACTGAACTTGAAGGCGACACACGCCGCGAAAGCTAACTCGAAGTTGACACACGCCAATAAACAAACTTGAAGGCGACACACGCCATAGAAACACTGAACTTGAAGGCGACACACGCCGTGAAAGCTAACTTGAAGGCGACACACGCCAGTAAACCAACTTGAAGGCGACACACGCCATATAAACACTGAACTTGAAGGCGACACACGCCGTGAAAGCTAACTTGAAGGCGACACACGCCAGTAAACAAACTTGAAGGCGACACACGCCATAAAAACACTGAACTTGAAGGCGACACACGCCGCGAAAGCTAACTCGAAGGCGACACACGCCAGTAAACAAACTTGAAGGCGATACACGCCATAAAAACACTGAACTTGAAGGCGACACACGCCGTGAAAGCTAACTTGAAGGCGACACACGCCAGTAACAAACTTGAAGGCGACACACGCCATAAAAACACGGAACTTGAAGGCGACACACGCCGTGAAAGCTAACTTGAAGGCGACTCACGCCAGTAACAAACTTGAAGGCGACACACGCCATAAAAACACTGAACTTGAAGGCGACACACGCCGCGAAAGCTAACTCGAAGGCGACACACGCCAATAAAAAAAACTTGAAGGCGACACACGCCATATAAACACTGGACTTGAAGGCGACACACGTCGTGAAAGCTAACTTGAAGGCGACACACGCCAGTAAACAAACTTGAAGGCGACACACGCCATAAAAACACTGAACTTGAAGGCGACACACGCCGTGAAAGCTAACTTGAAGGCGACACACGCCAGTAAACAAACTTGAAGGCGACACACGCCATAAAAACACTGAACTTGAAGGCGACACACGCCGTGAAAGCTAACTTGAAGGCGACACACGCCAGTAAACAAACTTGAAGGCGACACACGCCATAAAAACACTGAACTTGAAGGCGACACACGCCGTGAAAGATAACTCGAGGGCGACACACGCCAATAAACAAACTAGAAGGCGACACACGCCATAGAAACACTGAACTTGAAGGCGACACACGCCGTGAAAGCTAAGTTGAAGGCGACACACGCCAGTAAACAAACTTGAAGGCGATACACGCCATAAAAACACTGAACTTGAAGGCGACACACGCCTAGAAACAAACTTTAAGACGACACTCGTCGTAAAAAACTAACTTAAGGCGACGCACGCTATGAAAGCTAACCAGGGGGCGACACACGCCTAGAAAACAGACTAAAAGACGATCAACGTCCAGGAAAATTCTTTGGCGGGTGGAGCGGGGTTTTCGCCAGCGGCACCAGCAGCAACACCGGCAGCAGGAGCTTCGGCTGCGACGCAACAGGGCGACAGGCAGACAACAGGCAGACAACAGGGCGAGCGGTTCTAAAACGTCCGTAGGAAAAGCTGCAGGAACTTCGGCCATGAAGGTGAAGTGCTCAGCGACGGAAACGTTCGAGTGAGAAAAGCAAAAAAGGACACCTCTGAAGAGACCTCTCGGGGCATGAACGCAAAATGAGAACGATCTCAAGTCGGGAGGGCGTATAAATACTAAGCGAAATACCCAAAGGCATTAGAACGGTCTCAGGAGGGGAAATGTGCTAATTTATGTAGCGCGTGAGGCCATTACGGCGCAAACATAGCAATGAAAAATAGGTTACGCTCCGCGAGGGTATAACGTTCCGATCGTCAAAGTGAATAGTTGGCGGTCGTGAGTCAAGAATATAGTGATCTTGTTCATTTTAACTTTCTTCTGAGAATAATATAAATTTAGAATAGGTTCTACGAGCTCTTTTTTCTTATGGCTAGATCAGATCTGTTGACTATTCTAGTGAGACCAGTTTCAAATTGTGTTTCTGTTTTTATCTCGTTCGTTTGTTTGTTTCGGATGCTGTAAAACTGACGAATGCTAGTAATTAGTGGACTTCACTGCTATTGCTTCTGTAGCGATACTGGGCAAACACTGCACTAATGCTGTATCACTAGGACAACTACTCTAAACCTGATCCTTACCCTAACCCTAACTCAAAATGTAAACTTAACCTACCCCCCCCCCCAAAAAAAAAAAAAAAAAAAAATGTCTTTACCCTTAGGCTAACCTAACCCCTTATTCCAAAGAAAGTTATCAATAGGCCTAGACCAAAACCTGAACCTTAACCCTATCGTTTAGCTCAACTCAGGACGTTATATTTACTTTAACGCGGGAATGGGACCCTAAAACATGGAAAATTTTGCATTAAGGTGGTCTTATACCAAAAATATGTTGTTTTTTTCAAAGCAATTTTATGGGAAAATGCCACTATTTTGATAATTGTAGAGTTTAGGTCGAATATCCCATTGGTTAATTATTAACCAGCCCCTTAAGTTGAAATAAGGCCGCCCGTTATAAGCACAACAACTTTCCACCAAATGGTCGGATGCCAATGGAGTCAACTTTACTTTATGCATAAGTGTTCCATCTAGGATCTAAACCTCGGAAAATCACAGCAAATGTCACACCAGAATCGCACAGAAATCGCCGCTAAGTTTACACTTGCGACAAAAGTTGCATTGGAGAGCGCGACAAAAATCGTATATGTGTAAAAATACGTGTGTAAAAATGTAAAAATCGTAATCAAAAATCGTATGTGTAAGCCTTTACAGCTTTAATCAAAACCATTTATTATATATATTATCCATAGATAATGATTTGTGGTTATTATTATAGTTTTTATTGCATAGTAGGTTGTTGTGTTTTCTTATTAATAAATAGTAAATAACAATAAAACTAATAAACGATGAAAAGTAATACAAATGTTACAAATAACAAAATTAATAAACAATTAAATACAAAATTTCGTTTTAAAAATGTGCAAATCTACTATTAACGTCTAGAAAAAAGAAAAAGCAAAACCCCTACAGGACTAGCCTGCGAGTAAGCTGTGCTGGGCTAAAGGGGATTAGGGAGGCCCCTCTCATTCCCTCCCCAATTTATGTCTCATGGCATCACTTTAGTTAGCCACTAATGCACAAACAAATGGACATCTGCACACATGACTTCACTTCGTACAAAGCAGAACATCTTACTTCGGTCCGTTCTATTATATACCCACAGGTTCTCTTTAATGAATATATTTTCATTTTCGATGTTCACGGTTTAAGGTTAACCAATGTAACTTGGCATCCAATAAATATTCATACAAAAAGATATTGTTGATTGTTTTTGTTTTGAAAAAACGTTGTCAGGAAAAAGACAAAACGCATAAACGATACGATACAATGGAATTCTGGGAATAAGGCAAATGGGGCTTGCTAGCATTGAAAGACAACAATTTTTAAAACCACTTGGTCGGTTAATTTTTTTTCCTTTTTTACAACTAAAAAACATCCCTAAGAATTCAGCTTCTGGACAGTCCAGGATCACATTTGACAAACTATAAACAAACTGAGCGACGTTTCGTGGGAATCATATAAAGGTTTCTTTTATTTCTTGTAGTTCATAACGAGTGAAACTGGCGAAGTCAACGTTTTATTAAAAATTGTTACATTAAAACGTATTTTGATTCAGAAAAGGAAACATCTTGAAAAGATCTGCTCGAGAGAGCATACAAAATTAGAAAAGCTGAAGCCGTGTTAGCCCAGCGCGCTAAATTAAAAACAATGATACTAATAATGAAATGCTATCTGCTATCCAGAGTCGTCGCTCGAGAAACTGAAAACTAACTACTTGTATTTCACCTTACATTGATAAAGTTTTTTCTTTCTTTCTAAGTTCTACGAGCTTTCATTCGTCCGTTACAGACGTATCCTTGCAGCAAAAGATTCTTTTGAATCCCTCACGGTAATTGGAACTTTGTAAAGCATAAATGAATGGATTAAAAAATGAGTTAGCGGTGAGAAGAAATCGAACAATTCTGTGAATAAGGAACAAACCTTGACGATTATCATCTACAGTGGTTTTCTCAGTTGCAGTTAAGTAGATGAAAAATATTGCAAAAGGCAAAGTACATATTGAAAATAGTGTTGTAAGAGACAGCAAGAACTTAAAAATATGTTTCTTTGTGCAGGTGTCTTCCAATGTTTGAATGCTTGGACCTTCTGGAGTCGTACCAACTGTATTTGGCGAGAACAGCGTTCGAAAAATGTGAAAATTACAAAAGCAAACCACCAAGCAGGGAATGAACCCAAAGAAAACGCCAATATAAATTATAAAGCTTTTGTGATGGAAATATTCGTCAAGACTCCATGGACGTGTACATGGGTAAGTTGAAAGAGGGTTTGAGTCTATCGTGTTTGTCATGAAGTCAGGAATGCTAGATAAAACAGCAAATGTCCAAAGTAATGCAATGACATAAGGAACTTGTTTTTTGGTTAACAACAATCCAGTATGGAACGGATTCACCAGCGCCAGGTATCTTTCCACTGCAACAGTGCAAACGGCTAAAGCGCCAACGTTTATTGTGATCGGCACCACTGCATTGCCTGCGAAGAGTTTGCAGACAAAATCTCCCAGCGTTTTGTTAAGATGCACTTGGTTCAGGGAAAAGTCATATATTCCCGGGCAGAACATCAACGTTGTTAGATCCGCAACCGCCAAATTCATCAACAGATAGTTTGTTGTTGTGTGCATCGAAGGAGTTTTTCGTACGATGGTGATTATAATACAGTTAGCTGGAACACCGATGATGACAATGAATGAA
Organism: Cladopsammia gracilis; assembly: GCA_022457155.1. Taxonomy (NCBI): domain Eukaryota; kingdom Metazoa; phylum Cnidaria; class Anthozoa; order Scleractinia; family Dendrophylliidae; genus Cladopsammia; species Cladopsammia gracilis. The sequence continues at coordinate 1,232,736 of JAJGOT010000018.1, forward strand.
TACATCACCGCGAAAGCAACATCCTGGCTGGAAAGATGGCTAATAATTGTCGAGTTATTCGATGCCATGCCAACTAGAATTGGTAAAAACCATAAGACAGAGGTGTTTCGTTTGTTGTTTTGCGTCCGGCCGACCGTGCACTGTCGAATCTATTTTTTCTCTTATTCCGTGTTTTTAAAATAGCGCCACAATAATTGTTTCTCAGTTTATATACTCGTTCTCTTATAGGCGCATCTAAATTCTAAAAACATCAGCTAGATGTCGAACTTTTCATACATCAAGGAACTTGATTCGCACAGAAATCAACATAATTATGGACACTTTTTATTCAGACACTGGACTTTTTATGCCCATTAGCGATACTCATGTCTGCATGTCTGTCAAAGGCAAACATTTAAACGAACAAAACGTGGCAATAGGGTAACGATGTCTAATAATAGGTTACCACCTGTTATTGAGTTATTTATTAACCCTAAAAAAATAACAATAATATTTTCTCTCAATTCCCATTGTGCTGGATGTGTCACTATTTTGTATTCAACAGAGTTCTATTAATATGAACTTTCTCGTTATATTCCTTTCTTTATTCCAAAGATTGAACGAATTAAGTTTGGTTTTATGCTATGAACTCAGTAAACGCAGCAATTCTCTCTACTTAAATGGGATACCGTCATCTATTTTTAGTATCACTTTGAAAAGCCAAAAAACATATTTGTTTCAATGGAAACCTTAAAATAATGGTCAACAAATGCTCTACCAGTGCACAGAAACTAGTATTCGTTATCTTTGGCTGCGGATAGCCAGGATGAAAATGCATTGTAACTTGAAGAAATTGGTCAATTTTTTCAAGTTCCTCTCAAGAGTCATGGAAAAATCGCAGAAAACGTATTATGGTTTGTTCTTCCTTGAAGAAATCACATAATATTATCTTCTTGGAAAGCAATTTTATGTTTGAGCAAAGGTACTTTTGTCATATATTTAGTGCATTTTGACCAAAACACAGCAAAATCTGCGTGCATGACAATGCCCCTTTCAATTGCATTGACGGCAGAGCTTTACTTGGGTCGTCTTAACTCATTAATAAATGATCTGTTTGTAGCCATATACAACGTTTTAAATTAATCCCTTTTATTTTGGCTTAAACGTGTGTATGATTGAGGCTATAACAAGATAACCAGCTGACGTATCGTTGAAAAGGGTGAATAAAGAGAAAGACTGCGCGGCGGTGCGGTTTCATCGGTTTGATTAGTTTGCCCAATGTTTTGTTTCTATGGAGAGAAGTCAATTAACTTATTACCAAGGGCTTGTATTTTCAGCATGTCATCAGTCAAAAACTGAATGTAACGGATAGTTACATTGTTATCTTGCGTTGAGGTGTGGGTAGTTGCTTGTCGTGTCGCAGGCAACTGGCAACTGACGGACATAAATTATATTTCCACATACATGCATTAAATTTAGGAATTGACAACATTACTATAAATCTTAAGACTTAAATTACTTAATTGAATTTAAGAAATGCGCAAAATTGGGAAAACCAAACGCCAACTAAATGAACTTTGAAGAACATCGATAGAAATCAAGAGTGAATAATCTAATTTTTTTAGTATAAATCAACGAGACGTCCAAAAATTAACAACAAATACTCTTCACAGACACTTCGAAAACGCGAAGAAGCGGCCGCCATTGGGCTACTCACTCTACTCACTTTACAATTGGATAATGCGCTCGAGATTTCCATCGCGTGATAGTAACGTTGACGAGGGCGAAGCTTTTACAACAGGCGTGTAAGAGCTACTTTCCACACACCCAAAGAGGCGCTTGATTTTATACTGGTACATTAAATAATATCATTGGTCGTTGTTAGGTGATAATCAATAAAGGTCAAAGTCTGTCAGCCACTAAAAAGTTCATTGTCTCTTGATATCTAAACTTATCTTTCACTGTCACGCACGAAATATGAAGCTATTAAGTCTCCGACACATGAGCGATTCGTTTCCGAAAATAATCAGTATGTGTCTTGGAAGACGAAGCTATAAGCGGCCACGAATATTAAAGAAGTACGTTGCTTGCTACAGGAACGAGTAAAAAGAGGCAGAAATCCTGAAGAAAGCCCAAGGGCCATAAGACATATTACCGGGAGATCTGGAAAAGAGTCTTTTTCATAGGAATTATCACGTGTACATGACGTCGTAATATTCAAATCAAAGCGGGAGTAAGAATGGTCGATCGAACTTGAAGCGACTCTCGAAGCTTACATTTGGCTTTGAGCTCCTGCAGTCAGTTTATTTTCTTCGTTCGCCACATTTGAGTTTTTCTATGTTCTGGGAGAAAATAAGCTACTGTTTGAGTGGCAAGCCTGTGGTAAGCCGTAGCCTGTGGCATTCCCACATAAACCCCCCACTCCCCTCCACCCCCTTGCTCGCTCTGCCTTTTAGGAGGGGACTTGGCCAGAGTCGAGAGTCGAGAAAACGAAGAGGCAGGAAAGGCAGTGATCTCAGCAATAAAGTAGATTGCGCGTCTCCAGCGAAAGAAGCGTCTTTTTATCCTTCTACCTGAGACGAAATGTAGGAGATCGTACATGTAGCTTCTATATATAAGCGGCGTCACGTTACTTTGCGTGACTTTGAAAAGGGTCAGAAACGTGCATTATGGTTCCTTTGTCAGCGAGCGGAATGGAAGGTACACGTACCGAACTAAAACCAAAAATTCCGTAAGTGTTTTAATGTTACGCAGTTAGACTCTGTACTTGATTGTGTTATATCTCTATTAGTAAATAACTATGGTGTTTTGGTTTTACATCAAGCCGAACCGCTATGTTTCGTGTTGTGTTAGTTTTGGCGCGTTGACATTACACGATTAACGTGAAGCTTAAACCGCTTCCCTCGCCTTCAATATTTGTCAAATTTTAATTTCAGCCTACCAGCTTTGGCATAAAGACGCCGGCAGTCTTGGCTGAATTTTCTGGTGAAAGAAACGTATTTTCACTGTGTGTTTTAGGTTTATCGGTACAAACACTTTTTGCTCGGCGATTTGACTAATTAGATCTCAAATATCACGCGCCCTGTTGAAAGCGGATGTTTTTCACGCTTTGGAATTGTTAGCAAGGAAAATAGCTTTTGCTTTTTCACTTTAGCTGATGAACTAGTTCAGCAAAACACTTTCCATAAGACTATAGCCCTTCCATTCGAATTTCGTGAAAATAGCTTACGCTCCGCGAGGGTATAACGTTCCGATCGTCAAAGTGAATAGTTGGCGGTCGTGAGTCAAGAATACAGTGATCTTGTTCATTTTAACTTTCTTCTGAGAATAATATAAATTTAGAATAGGTTCTACGAGCTCTTTTTTCTTATGGCTAGATCAGATCTGTTGACTATTCTAGTGAGACCAGTTTCAAATTGTGTTTCTGTTTTTATCTCGTTCGTTTGTTTGTTTCGGATGCTGTAAAACTGACGAATGCTAGTAATTAGTGGACTTCACTGCTATTGCTTCTGTAGCGATACTGGGCAAACACTGCACTAATGCTGTATCACTAGGACAACTACTCTAAACCTGATCCTTACCCTAACCCTAACTCAAAATGTAAACTTAACCTACCCCCCCCCCCCCAAAAAAAAAAAAAAAAAAAAAATGTCTTTACCCTTAGGCTAACCTAACCCCTTATTCCAAAGAAAGTTATCAATAGTCCTAGACCAAAACCTGAACCTTAACCCTATCGTTTAGCTCAACTCAGGACGTTATATTTACTTTAACGCGGGAATGGTACCCTAAAACATGGAAAATTTTGCATTAAGGTGGTCTTATACCAAAAATATGTTGTTTTTTTCAAAGCAATTTTATGGGAAAATGCCACTATTTTGATAATTGTATAGTTTAGGTCGAATATCCCATTGGTTAATTATTAACCAGCCCCTTAAGTTGAAATAAGGCCGCCCGTTATAAGCACAACAACTTTCCACCAAATGGTCGGATGCCAATGGAGTCAACTTTACTTTATGCATAAGTGTTCCATCTAGGATCTAAACCTCGGAAAATCACAGCAAATGTCACACCAGAATCGCACAGAAATCGCCGCTAAGTTTACACTTGCGACAAAAGTTGCATTGGAGAGCGCGACAAAAATCGTATATGTGTAAAAATACGTGTGTAAAAATGTAAAAATCGTAATCAAAAATCGTATGTGTAAGCCTTTACAGCTTTAATCAAAACCATTTATTATATATATTATCCAAAGATAATGATTTGTGGTTATTATTATAGTTTTTATTGCATAGTAGGTTGTTGTCTTTTCTTATTAATAAATAGTAAATAACAATAAAACTAATAAACGATGAAAAGTAATACAAATGTTACAAATAACAAAATTAATAAACAATTAAATACAAAATTTCGTTTTAAAAATGTGCAAATCTACTATTAACGTCTAGAAAAAAGAAAAAGCAAAACCCCTACAGGACTAGCCTGCGAGTAAGCTGTGCTGGGCTAAAGGGGATTAGGGAGGCCCCTCTCATTCCCTCCCCAATTTATGTCTCATGGCATCACTTTAGTTAGCCACTAATGCACAAACAAATGGACATCTGCACACATGACTTCACTTCGTACAAAGCAGAACATCTTACTTCGGTCCGTTCTATTATATACCCACAGGTTCTCTTTAATGAATATATTTTCATTTTCGATGTTCACGGTTTAAGGTTAACCAATGTAACTTGGCATCCAATAAATATTCATACAAAAAGATATTGTTGATTCGTTTTTGTTTTGAAAAAACGTTGTCAGGAAAAAGACAAAACGCATAAACGATACGATACAATGGAATTCTGGGAATAAGGCAAATGGGGCTTGCTAGCATTGAAAGACAACAATTTTTAGAACCTCTTGGTCGGTTAATTTTTTTTCCTTTTTTACAACTAAAAAACATCCCTAAGAATTCAGCTTCTGGACAGTCCAAGATCACATTTGACAAACTATAAACAAACTGAGCGACGTTTCGTGGGAATCATATAAAGGTTTCTTTTATTTCTTGTAGTTCATAACGAGTGAAACTGGCGAAGTCAACGTTTTATTAAAAATTGTTACATTAAAACGTATTTTGATTCAGAAAAGGAAACATCTTGAAAAGATCTGCTCGAGAGAGCATACAAAATTAGAAAAGCTGAAGCCGTGTTAGCCCAGCGCGCTAAATTAAAAACAATGATACTAATAATGAAATGCTATCTGCTATCCAGAGTCGTCGCTCGAGAAACTGAAAACTAACTACTTGTATTTCACCTTACATTGATAAAGTTTTTTCTTTCTTTCTAAGTTCTACGAGCTTTCATTCGTCCGTTACAGACGTATCCTTGCAGCAAAAGATTCTTTTGAATCCCTCACGGTAATTGGAACTTTGTAAAGCATAAATGAATGGATTAAAAAATGAGTTAGCGGTGAGAAGAAATCGAACAATTCTGTGAATAAGGAACAAACCTTGACGATTATCATCTACAGTGGTTTTCTCAGTTGCAGTTAAGTAGATGAAAAATATTGCAAAAGGCAAAGTACATATTGAAAATAGTGTTGTAAGAGACAGCAACAACTTAAAAATATGTTTCTTTGTGCAGGTGTCTTCCAATGTTTGAATGCTTGGACCTTCTGGAGTCGTACCAACTGTATTTGGCGAGAACAGCGTTCGAAAAATGTGAAAATTACAAAAGCAAACCACCAAGCAGGGAATGAACCCAAAGAAAACCCCAATATAAATTATAAAGCTTTTGTGATGGAAATATTCGTCAAGACTCCATGGACGTGTACATGGGTAAGTTGAAAGAGGGTTTGAGTCTATCGTGTTTGTCATGAAGTCAGGAATGCTAGATAAAACAGCAAATGTCCAAAGTAATGCAATGACATAAGGAACTTGTTTTTTGGTTAACAACAATCCAGTATGGAACGGATTCACCAGCGCCAGGTATCTTTCCACTGCAACAGTGCAAACGGCTAAAGCGCCAACGTTTATTGTGATCGGCACCACTGCATTGCCTGCGAAGAGTTTGCAGACAAAATCTCCCAGCGTTTTGTTAAGATGCACTTGGTTCAGGGAAAAGTCATATATTCCCGGGCAGAACATCAACGTTGTTAGATCCGCAACCGCCAAATTCATCAACAGATAGTTTGTTGTTGTGTGCATCGAAGGAGTTTTTCGTACGATGGTGATTATAATACAGTTAGCTGGAACACCGATGATGACAATGAATGAATACATCACCGCGAAAGCAACATCCTGGCTGGAAAGATGGCTAATAATTGTCGAGTTATTCGATGCCATGCCAACTAGAATTGGTAAAAACCATAAGACAGAGGTGTTTCGTTTGTTGTTTTGCGTCCGGCCGACCGTGCACTGTCGAATCTATTTTTTCTCTTATTCCGTGTTTTTAAAATAGCGCCATAATAATTGTTTCTCAGTTTATATACTCGTTCTCTTATAGGCGCATCTAAATTTTAAAAACATCAGCTAGATGTCGAACTTTTCATACATCAAGGAACTTGATTCGCACAGAAATCAACATAATTATGGACACTTTTTATTCAGACACTGGACTTTTTATGCCCATTAGCGATACTCATGTCTGCATGTCTGTCAAAGGCAAACATTTAAACGAACAAAACGTGGCAATAGGGTAACGATGTCTAATAATAGGTTACCACCTGTTATTGAGTTATTTATTAACCCTAAAAAAATAACAATAATATTTTCTCTCAATTCCCATTGTGCTGGATGTGTCACTATTTTTTTTTAACAGAGTTCTATTAATATGAACTTTCTCGTTATATTCCTTTCTTTATTCCAAAGATTGAACGAATTAAGTTTGGTTTTATGCTATGAACTCAGTAAACGCAGCAATTCTCTCTACTTAAATGGGATACCGTCATCTATTTTTAGTATCACTTTGAAAAGCCAAAAAACATATTTGTTTCAATGGAAACCTTAAAATAATGGTCAACAAATGCTCTACCAGTGCACAGAAACTAGTATTCGTTATCTTTGGCTGCGGATAGCCAGGATGAAAATGCATTGTAACTTGAAGAAATTGGTCAATTTTTTCAAGTTCCTCTCAAGAGTCATGGAAAAATCGCAGAAAACGTATTATGGTTTGTTCTTCCTTGAAGAAATCACATAATATTATCTTCTTGGAAAGCAATTTTATGTTTGAGCAAAGGTACTTTGTCATATATTTAGTGCATTTTGACCAAAACACAGCAAAATCTGCGTGCATGACAATGCCCCTTTCAATTGCATTGACGGCAGAGCTTTACTTGGGTCGTCTTAACTCATTAATAAATGATCTGTTTGTAGCCATATACAACGTTTTAAATTAATCCCTTTTATTTTGGCTTAAACGTGTGTATGATTGAGGCTATAACAAGATAACCAGCTGACGTATCGTTGAAAAGGGTGAATAAAGAGAAAGACTGCGCGGCGGTGCGGTTTCATCGGTTTGATTAGTTTGCCCAATGTTTTGTTTCTATGGAGAGAAGTCAATTAACTTATTACCAAGGGCTTGTATTTTCAGCATGTCATCAGTCAAAAACTGAATGTAACGGATAGTTACATTGTTATCTTGCGTTGAGGTGTGGGTAGTTGCTTGTCGTGTCGCAGGCAACTGGCAACTGACGGACATAAATTATATTTCCACATACATGAATTAAATTTAGGAATTGACAACATTACTATAAATCTTAAGACTTAAATTACTTAATTGAATTTAAGAAATGCGCAAAATTGGGAAAACCAAACGCCAACTAAATGAACTTTGAAGAACATCGATAGAAATCAAGAGTGAATAATCTAATTTTTTTAGTATAAATCAACGAGACGTCCAAAAATTAACAACAAATACTCTTCACAGACACTTCGAAAACGCGAAGAAGCGGCCGCCATTGGGCTACTCACTCTACTCACTTTACAATTGGATAATGCGCTCGAGATTTCCATCGCGTGATAGTAACGTTGACGAGGGCGAAGCTTTTACAACAGGCGTGTAAGAGCTACTTTCCACACACACAAAGGGGCGCTTGATTTTATACTGGTACATTAAATAATATCATTGGTCGTTGTTAGGTGATAATCAAAAAAGGTCAAAGTCTGTCAGCCACTAAAAAGTTCATTGTTTGTTGATATCTAAACTTATCTTTCACTGTCACGCACGAAATATGAAGCTATTAAGTCTCCGACACATGAGCGATTCGTTTCCGAAAATAATCAGTATTTGTCTTGGAAGACGAAGCTATAAGCGGCCACGAATATTAAAGAAGTACGTTGCTTGCTACAGGAACGAGTAAAGAGAGGCAGAAATCCTGAAGAAAGCCCAAGGGCCATAAGAAATATTACCGGGAGATCTGGAAAAGAGTCTTTTTCATAGGAATTATCACGTGTACATGACGTCGTAATATTCAAATCAAAGCGGGAGTAAGGACGGTCGATCGAACTTGAAGCGACTCTCGAAGCTTACATTTGGCTTTGAGCTCCTGCAGTCAATTTATTTTCTTCGTTCGCCACATTTGAGTTTTTCTATGTTCTGGGAGAAAATAAGCTACTGTTTGAGTGGCAAGCCTGTGGTAAGCCGTAGCCTGTGGCATTCCCACATAAACCCCCCACTCCCTTCCACCCCCTTGCTCGCTCTGCCTTTTAGGAGGGGACTTGGCCAGAGTCGAGAGTCGAGAAAACGAAGAGGCAGGAAAGGCAGTGATCTCAGCAATAAAGTAGATTGCGCGTCTCCAGCGAAAGAAGCGTCTTTTTATCCTTCTACCTGAGACGAAATGTAGGAGATCGTACATGTAGCTTCTATATATAAGCGGCGTCACGTTACTTTGCGTGACTTTGAAAAGGGTCAGAAAACATTATGGTTCCTTTGTCAGCGAGCGGAACCCGGGGGGGGGGGGGGTACTCCCTATAATGGGCTATACGGGGATGCTCCGCCCAAAAGGGGTACCTTTTTGAGGCTAGAGGTATATGAAAGGGTCGGGATTTCACGAGTTGAAGTATATGAAAGGGTAGGGATTTTACGAAGAATAGGAAAGGGAAGCGAAGCCACGCCGTTAAAGCATAAAAAAGGTAGGGAAAACTGCCATTTAACTATTATAAAAATGGCCTTTCAAAATATCTCAAACAGACACACTTTAAGGCTCTCAAAGGGGTACCATTTTCATTGAAAGGTATATGAAAGGGGTACCATTTTCAATGAAAGTTATATGAAACGGGTACCTTTTCTGTCAAAATCGGTATATGAAAGGGTAAGGGTTTGAACCTCGGGGCGGAGCATCCCCGTACGAAACTTTGCTGAGTACCCCCCCCGGGGAGCGGAATGGAAGGTACACGTACCGAACTAAAACCAAAAATTCCGTAAGTGTTTTAATGTTACGCAGTTAGACTCTGTACTTGATTGTGTTATATCTCTATTAGTAAATAACTATGGTGTTTTGGTTTTACATCAAGCCGAACCGCTATGTTTCGTGTTGTGTTAGTTTTGGCGCGTTGACATTACACGATTAACGTAAAGCTTAAACCGCTTCCCTCGCCTGCAATATTTGTCAAATTTTAATTTCAGCCTACCAGCTTTGGCATAAAGACGCCGGCAGTCTTGGCTGAATTTTCTGGTGAAAGAAACGCATTTTCACTGTGTGTTTTAGGTTTATCGGTACAAACACTTTTTGCTCGGCGATTTGACTAATTAGATCTCAAATATCACGCGTCCTGTTGAAAGCGGATGTTTTTCACGCTTTGGAATTGTTAGCAAGGAAAATAGCTTTTGCTTTTTCACTTTAGCTGATGAACTAGTTCAGCAAAACACTTTCCATAAGACTATAGCCCTTCCATTCGAATTTCGTGAAAATAGCTTACGCTCCGCGAGGGTATAACGTTCCGATCGTCAAAGTGAATAGTTGGCGGTCGTGAGTCAAGAATATAGTGATCTTGTTCATTTTAACTTTCTTCTGAGAATAATATAAATTTAGAATAGGTTCTACGAGCTCTTTTTTCTTATGGCTAGATCAGATCTGTTGACTATTCTAGTGAGACCAGTTTCAAATTGTGTTTCTGTTTTTATCTCGTTCGTTTGTTTGTTTCGGATGCTGTAAAACTGACGAATGCTAGTAATTAGTGGACTTCACTGCTATTGCTTCTGTAGCGATACTGGGCAAACACTGCACTACTGCTGTATCACTAGGACAACTACTCTAAACCTGATCCTTACCCTAACCCTAACTCAAAATGTAAACTTAACCTACCCCCCACCCCCCCCCCCCCCCCAAAAAAAAAATGTCTTTACCCTTAGGCTAACCTAACTCCTTATTCCAAAGAAAGTTATCAATAGGCCTAGACCAAAACCTGAACCTTAACCCTATCGTTTAGCTCAACTCAGGACGTTATATTTACTTTAACACGGGAATGGTACCCTATAGCCTGCGAATACAGCCGCCTCTCATCGCTCCCGGCCGCTAGGGGCGTTCGCGCGAGACCCCCCTCCCGGCCGGGAGCGATGAGAGGCGGCTGTATTCGCAGGCTAGATGCCCTAAAACATGGAAAATTTTGCATTAAGGTGGTCTTATACCAAAAATATGTTGTTTTTTTCAAAGCAATTTTATGGGAAAATGCCACTATTTTGATAATTGTATAGTTTAGGTCGAATATCCCATTGGTTAATTATTAACCAGCCCCTTAAGTTGAAATAAGGCCGCCCGTTATAAGCACAACAACTTTCCACCAAATGGTCGGATGCCAATGGAGTCAACTTTACTTTATGCATAAGTGTTCCATCTAGGATCTAAACCTCGGAAAATCACAGCAAATGTCACACCAGAATCGCACAAAAAAAGGCCGCTAAGTTTACACTTGCGACAAAAGTTGCATTGGAGAGCGCGACAAAAATCGTATATGTGTAAAAATACGTGTGTAAAAATGTAAAAATCGTAATCAAAAATCGTATGTGTAAGCCTTTACAGCTTTAATCAAAACCATTTATTATATATATTATCCAAAGATAATGATTTGTGGTTATTATTATAGTTTTTATTGCATAGTAGGTTGTTGTCTTTTCTTATTAATAAATAGTAAATAACAATAAAACTAATAAACGATGAAAAGTAATACAAATGTTACAAATAACAAAATTAATAAACAATTAAATACAAAATTTCGTTTTAAAAATGTGCAAATCTACTATTAACGTCTAGAAAAAAGAAAAAGCAAAACCCCTACAGGACTAGCCTGCGAGTAAGCTGTGCTGGGCTAAAGGGGATTAGGGAGGCCCCTCTCATTCCCTCCCCAATTTATGTCTCATGGCATCACTTTAGTTAGCCACTAATGCACAAACAAATGGACATCTGCACACATGACTTCACTTCGTACAAAGCAGAACATCTTACTTCGGTCCGTTCTATTATATACCCACAGGTTCTCTTTAATGAATATATTTTCATTTTCGATGTTCACGGTTTAAGGTTAACCAATGTAACTTGGCATCCAATAAATATTCATACAAAAAGATATTGTTGATTGTTTTTGTTTTGAAAAAACGTTGTCAGGAAAAAGACAAAACGCATAAACGATACGATACAATGGAATTCTGGGAATAAGGCAAATGGGGCTTGCTAGCATTGAAAGACAACAATTTTTAGAACCACTTGGTCGGTGAATTTTTTTTCTTTTTTTACAACTAAAAAACATTCCTAAGAATTCAGCTTCTGGACAGTCCAGGATCACATTTGACAAACTATAAACAAACTGAGCGACGTTTCGTGGGAATCATATAAAGGTTTCTTTTATTTCTTGTAGTTCATAACGAGTGAAACTGGCGAAGTCAACGTTTTATTAAAAATTGTTACATTAAAACGTATTTTGATTCAGAAAAGGAAACATCTTGAAAAGATCTGCTCGAGAGAGCATACAAAATTAGAAAAGCTGAAGCCGTGTTAGCCCAGTGCGCTAAATTAAAAACAATGATACTAATAATGAAATGCTATCTGCTATCCAGAGTCGTCGCTCGAGAAACTGAAAACTAACTACTTGTATTTCACCTTACATTGATAAAGTTTTTTCTTTCTTTCTAAGTTCTACGAGCTTTCATTCGTCCGTTACAGACGTATCCTTGCAGCAAAAGATTCTTTTGAATCCCTCACGGTAATTGGAACTTTGTAAAGCATAAATGAATGGATTAAAAAATGAGTTAGCGGTGAGAAGAAATCGAACAATTCTGTGAATAAGGAACAAACCTTGACGATTATCATCTACAGTGGTTTTCTCAGTTGCAGTTAAGTAGATGAAAAATATTGCAAAAGGCAAAGTACATATTGAAAATAGTGTTGTAAGAGACAGCAACAACTTAAATATATGTTTCTTTGTGCAGGTGTCTTCCAATGTTTGAATGCTTGGACCTTCTGGAGTCGTACCAACTGTATTTGGCGAGAACAGCGTTCGAAAAATGTGAAAATTACAAAAGCAAACCACCAAGCAGGGAATGAACCCAAAGAAAACGCCAATATAAATTATAAAGCTTTTGTGATGGAAATATTCGTCAAGACTCCATGGACGTGTACATGGGTAAGTTGAAAGAGGGTTTGAGTCTATCGTGTTTGTCATGAAGTCAGGAATGCTAGATAAAACAGCAAATGTCCAAAGTAATGCAATGACATAAGGAACTTGTTTTTTGGTTAACAATAATCCAGTATGGAACGGATTCACCAGCGCCAGGTATCTTTCCACTGCAACAGTGCAAACGGCTAAAGCGCCAACGTTTATTGTGATCGGCACCACTGCATTGCCTGCGAAGAGTTTGCAGACAAAATCTCCCAGCGTTTTGTTAAGATGCACTTGGTTCAGGGAAAAGTCATATATTCCCGGGCAGAACATCAACGTTGTTAGATCCGCAACCGCCAAATTCATCAACAGATAGTTTGTTGTTGTGTGCATCGAAGGCGTTTTTCGTACGATGGTGATTATAATACAGTTAGCTGGAACACCGATGATGACAATGAATGAATACATCACCGCGAAAGCAACATCCTGGCTGGAAAGATGGCTAATAATTGTCGAGTTATTCGATGCCATGCCAACTAGAATTGGTAAAAACCATAAGACAGAGGTGTTTCGTTTGTTGTTTTGCGTCCGGCCGACCGTGCACTGTCGAATCTATTTTTTCTCTTATTCCGTGTTTTTAAAATAGCGCCACAATAATTGTTTCTCAGTTTATATACTCGTTCTCTTATAGGCGCATCTAAATTCTAAAAACATCAGCTAGATGTCGAACTTTTCATACATCAAGGAACTTGATTCGCACAGAAATCAACATAATTATGGACACTTTTTATTCAGACACTGGACTTTTTATGCCCATTAGCGATACTCATGTCTGCATGTCTGTCAAAGGCAAACATTTAAACGAACAAAACGTGGCAATAGGGTAACGATGTCTAATAATAGGATACCACCTGTTATTGAGTTATTTATTAACCCTAAAAAAATAACAATAATATTTTCTCTCAATTCCCATTGTGCTGGATGCGTCACTAGTTTTTTTAACAGAGTTCTATTAATATGAACTTTCTCGTTATATTCCTTTCTTTATTCCAAAGATTGAACGAATTAAGTTTGGTTTTATGCAATGAACTCAGTAAACGCAGCAATTCGCTCTACTTTAAAGGGATACTGTCATCTATTTTTAGTATCACTTTGAAAAGCCAAAAAACATATTTGTTTCAATGGAAACCTTAAAATAATGGTCCAGTTTTGTCAACAAATACTCTACCAGTGCACAGAAACTAGTATTCGTTATCTTTGGCTGCAGATGGCCAGGATGGAAATGGATTGTAACTTGAAAAAAATGGCCAATTTTTCAAGTTCCTCCCAAAAGTCGTGGAAAAATCGCCAGAAAAACTTATTATGGTTTGTTCTTTCTTGAAGAAATCACATAATATTATCTTCTTGGTGTTCTAAAAGCAATTTTTTGTTTGAGCAAAAGTACTTTGTCATATATTTAGTGCATTTTGACCAAAACACAGCAAAATCTGCGTGACAATGCCCCTTTCAATTGCATTGGCGGCAGAGCTTTACTTGGGTCGTCTTTACACATTAATAAATGATCTGTTTGTAGCCATATACAACTTTTTAAATTAATCTGTTTTATTTTGGCTTGAACATGTTTAAATTGAGGCTATAACAAGATTACCAGCTGACGCATCGTTGAAAAGGGCGAATAAAGAGAAAGACTGCGCGGCGGTACGGCCCGGGGAGGGGGGGACTCCCTATAATGGGCTATACGGGGATGCTCCGCCCGAAAGGGGTACCTTTTTGAGGCTGGAGGTATATGAAAGGGTCGGGATTTTACGAGTTGAAGTATATGAAAGGGTAGGGATTTCACGAAGTATAGGAAAGGGTAGCGAAAACACGCCGTTGAAGTATAAAAAGGTAGGGAAAACTGCAATTTAAGTATTATAAAAAGGGCCTTTCAAAATATATCAAACTGACGCACGTAAAGGCTATATGAAAGAGGTACCATTTTCAATGAAAGGTATGTGAAAGGGGTGCCATTTTCAATGAAAGGTATATGAAAGGGGTACCTTTTCTGTCAAAAACGGTATATGAAAGGGTAAGGGTTTGGACTTTGGGGCGGAGCATCCCCATACAAAACTTTATTGAGTACCCCCCCCCCCCCCCCGGGCGGTACGGTTTCATCGGTTTGTTTAGTTTGCCCAATGTTTTGTTTCTATGGAGAGACGTCAGTTAACTTATTACCAAGGGCTTGTATTTTCAGCATGTCATCAGTCAAAAACTGAACGTAACGGATAGTTACATTGTTATCGTGCGTTGAGGTGTGGGTAGTTGTTTGTCGTGTCGCAGGCAACTGGCAACTGGCAACTGACGGACATAAATTATATCTGAAATGATATATATGAAATAAATCATATATGAACTGCGGAAATGAAATCAAATGAAGAATGATCCTCGCAGTTGTCAACGCAATTTAAGCAATTGCGAAAAGAAGCCTGAAAAAAAAAAAAAAAACTGCGAGGATCATTCTTCATTTGATTTCATTTCCGCAGTTCATATATGATTTATTTCATATATATCATTTCACATTCACTCCTTTCACGGGAACACATGAACCTACAATTGACCTGCTCCCAACGTCAGTGGCTTCATAGCTCAGTTGGTAGAGCATCGCACCGGTATCGCGAGGTTAAGGGTTCGAACCCCGTTGAAGTACTGAAGTTTTTTTTTTCAGGCTTCTTTTCGCAATTACTTAAATTGCGTTGACAACTGCGAGGATCATTCTTCATTTGATTTCATTTCCGCAGTTCATATATGATTTATTTCATATATATCATTTCACATTCACTCGCTTTCACGGGAACATATGAACCTACAATTGACCTGCTCCCAACGTCAGGGGCTTTATAGCTCAGTTGGTAGAGCATCGCACCGGTATCGCGAGGTCACGGGTTCGAACCCCGTTGAAGTCCTGAATTTTTTTCAGGCTTCTTTTCGCAATTGCTTAAATTGCGTTGACAACTGCGAGGATCATTCTTCATTTGATAAATTATATCTCCACATACATGAATTAAATTTAGGAATTGACAACATTACTATAAATCTTAAAACTTAAATAACTTAATTGAATTTAAGAAATGCGCAAAATTGGGAAAACCACTGAAACGTCGACTAAATGAACTTTGAAGAACATCGATAGAAATCAAGAGTGAATAATCTAATTGTTTTAGTATAAATCAACGAGACGTTCAAAAATTAACAAAATTCTCGCTAGAGAAACTAATCAGAACACAAGACAACAACCCAACATTTGTTTGGGAAAGGAAGTTTATTTCCAGTCAAGAAACTGATACACGAAAAACTACACCGGAAATAAAACTTCAGCCCACATAGGGTGGGTGGGGAGGGAAGAAAATTACTCGTGGAATCAACGTTCACTAAACAATATCAACTGAGGTACTCCTATCGTCACATGCTACATATATATGTACAATGTTCGTTAATCAGTAACCATAATACAAATTGCGTAACAAACATGCGTAGCTCAAATTAATTATTTTAAGCTAGGCTAAAAATATAACAATTCTCGCTAGAGAAACTAATCAGAACACAAGACAACAACCCAACATTTGTTTGGGAAAGGAAGTTTATTTCCAGTCAAGAAACTGATACACGAAAAACTACACCGGAAATAAAACTTCAGCCCACCAACGAGGAACCCCAAACAAAAGAGGATGGTTGTCTTGAAATGATCAAACTACACTACCGAGGTATTTTGCAAAATATGAAGCTTCATCTGCTCGGCGACTTGAACCTTGGCTGGCAACGAAATTTCTAAATAAGTCTTGTACGCATCAGACGCCCAGTCGCCAAAATTTTGGATAAGTTCTCCTGGAACCCCACTACGAAATGCAAAAGAAGCCGCCCCCCTTCGAAAACTGTGTCCACGATATAAGTGAGGAAGGGAAACCCCGGCAAGAGCCAACTTAGCCCTCAAAAATTTAATAAATTCACCCTTGTGTACTGAAACAAAGGTACCCTTTCGTGAGGAATAAGTGAACGGGGGAGCCGAGGGAGGTGCAGGATAAAAACTAATCATGCGCAAATACATGGCAACAGGGCAAATAGGATTATTCTCCAATCGCACCAAAGGTGACATTAATCTACGTTCTCCAAACTGAATTGTCTTGGACCATTTAAATAACACTAACAAACCCGCCCTGCACTCAAAAATATCTCCTCGACAAAGGTGCTGTACCTTATCAAAACGAGATGCGGCTTGGGGAACAATGTTGGAAACCCGAGCGAAGAGGAAAAAGGTCAAAAGAAAGGCACATATAAACGTAACCTCCTTGCCGTCGTTAAGGTCAATAACAGAAACCAACTTGTACAAAATATCTGGTGTAATGGGGGGTGCCCGATTAGGGGTATGCTTAATCGTACGCTGAATACCTTTTAAAGTCAAACGAACCCCATACGACTGGAGAAACGGAAATTCAAAACCCGCTATTAAATGCAAAAGTTTAACCCCACTTAAATAGTTACGAATAGACTGCGGAGTAAGGGATCGACTAAGAAATTGACAATACAATGCAATAACATGAGCAGTGGCAGGCACTGGTGTAAAGTCAAAATATAAACAAAAGGCTAAATAACTTTTCCACTGTGATCTATGGTTCTTATGAGTTCCTGGTGCGTACGCATTTAGGCGTGTGCGCTTTAAGTCTTCCTCCAATACAAGTCGTTCGGCATCTGTAAAAGAACAGAAGTTACAAATCACTATTGAGTGCAAATAACTCATCCGTGACAGTCTCCTCACTAAAGGAACCCGCGTCCCCACATTCTGCGGCGAACAGTCCAGAATACTTGGCCACATCTAAATGCCATCGGGAAAGATAGTCAGCAAGTTGGTTGGTTACACCCGGCAAATGAACAGCTCTGATCTCGAACTCTTGTGAAGAAACTTGCAGCCATGTGTTACGCAGGATTGTTCCCATTAAAGGGTCACTCGTTTTCCCGGAGTTGATAACTGCAACCACGGCTGCATTATCGCAGTAGACTTGCACTCGTAAACCAGCCCAACGCGCGCCCCACAAACGAATTGCGACTAGGAGAGCTAAAAATTCTAACTGATGAATGGCTGAAAATTGCTGCAGGACCCAATCAGGGATGGGTGCATGAAAAACCGAACTACCACAAATGCCGCCACATCCTGTCAAACAGGCATCCGTCGCGAATACACAATCAGGAGCTGACCACGAGGCATCGCAAATAATTGAAACGCCATTATAGGCCGCGACAAAGTCAAGCCACCAAGAAATGTCTTTCCGAAATTCTTTATTCAGGGAAACACGGTGGTGATTGTGTTCGAGTCGCTTAAGAAGGTCAATAATCCGCATGAGAAAAATTCGACTGTTCTTGACACATTTTGAAACAAAGGACAGTTTCCCGAGCAATGATTGTAACTCTCGCTTAGTAGCTTTTGTCTTGTGTAACCACTGTCGTAGTACGTCTTGAATCTCGATTAAACGTTCGGGGTGAACCGATTTCGTCATGGCCAAAGTATCAAACTCAACCCCTAAACAGGTCGCACGTGTAGTCGGCGGACAAGCTTTACTCTTCGACTCCTCAACTCCTAATTCGACTAGCAAGGATTGGAGAAAATAAAAGGCAGTTGCGGCTTTGTCCGGTACGTCAACGCCTTGAAAATCATCCAGATAGTTCAACACATCAAAGCCCTGCTGTGAACAAATGTACGAAATACCGCTCGTTATGCGTTGACAGGCCATCGCGGCCGACCGCAAACCCATAGGGAGCACAACATCAAAATAGTAACAGTCATTCCAATGAAAACCCAATAATGGGAAGTCATAAGGATCAACGTAAAATTGGCGATAGGCTTTGCGCAAATCGCATTTATAAATTAAACAACCCGGACCCTTCCGAGCTATTAGACTGGAGATATGATCCACCGTTCGAAAACGCGAAGAAGCGGCCGCCATTAGGCTACTCACTCTACTCACTTTCTACTTACAATTAGATTATGCGCTCGAGATTTCCATCGCGTGATAGATACGTTGACGAGGGCGAAGCCCGAATCAACTATCACGCGATAGAAATCAAGAGCGAATAATCTAATTTTCTGTTATTCTGTTATTTTATATTTCAAAAGTTTGTAATGGTCCTTTTATATATGTATCATGTTTGTTTGCTAGCCTCCGTAGAAAGGTTTGTTTTCCAAAACCAAAATATCGGGAAAATATATTCAACTGTTTGTTTTCTTATTTCACGTCTGTCTCAATCTCTTCTCCTTGCCGTAAGGACTGATCAGTTTGCAGTTTTTACCTATACTACATGTACATGTACACATAACTATGTCGGGAATTTACACATCGGTATAGACCAATATCACGCTAGCATGGCACAAAAATATATTTAGTTTATTTGGAAAAAGAGCCCAGCATCAAATTCGGCACATCGATATTGGTAAAACTACAATGTTTTGTAAAGATTGCTAGCAAACTGACGAAGATATGAAATTTTGAAACTGAGCATTTTTACAAAGAAATGTATGGTGGACGAAATGTATGTATCTGGATTATTTTCATAATTTCAAACTCTTATTTGTAACGAACTTTTAGTTTTAACTTCATTTTTCATTTTTCTGTTAGCCCCTGAAGAAGGTTTGTTTTCAAACCGAAATATTGGGCAAATTCGTTTAAATATAAATTTTGTTTTATTCTTTTATTTACTCCTTCATCGCCTTGCCGTAGGGATCAGTTTGCTGTTTTCTGATTTTATACAAGTAATTATTGTATTGATCCAGGTCTACAACTGGGAGATCCGGCACCACTCAACGGTTTGTCGCTGTGGTCTTGCTGATATTTTATATTTTCGGGCATACATTGCCCGTCCAGCCTCGTTTTCGTGTTTTTCCCATACACTTCTTTGTAAAATTTATGTCAGAATACTAAGTTTCAAAAGTTCATATCTCCGTCAGTGTACGAGTAATCTTTACGAAACTTCACAGTTTTACTAATATTGATGTGCTGAATTTGATACTGGACTCTTTTTCCCATTAAATTCAGTAAATGTATTTTCATGCCATGCTAGCGTGATATTGGTCTATTTACAACTTAGGATAGAAGTTCTATGGTTCCAATACCTTATTTTTCATTTCCATAGGCTTTTCTTCGTTGCCTTCTGACCCAACCGTACAGCAAAAGATTATTTTGAACCCGTTTCGATAATTGGTACTTTGCAAAGCATAGACAAGTGGATTAAAAAACGAATTGGCAATAAGAAGAAACCTAACTATTCTATGAATAAGATACAAGAGAGAACGACTATTAATTACAGTGGATTTGTCAATAGCAGTCAAGTAGATGAAAAATATTGAAAATGGCAAAGTGCATATTGAAAACAGAATTGTAAGGGAGATCAAAAGCTTAAAAAGTTGTTTCTTTGCATCTCGATATTCCAATGCTTGACTGCTTGTTCCTTCGGGCGCATTACTGCAAATTGTTTTTGTGATGAACAGACCACGAAAGATTTCAAAATAACAAAAGAAAACGACCGTACATGGAATAATCCCAAAGAAAACACCAGTAAAAATAATAAAGCCCTTGTGATCGAAAAACTCGTCAAGACTCCATGGACGTTTACATGGGTAAGTTGAAAGAGGGTTTGGGTCTATGGTGTTTGTCATGAAGTCAGGAATGCACGATAACACGGCAAATGTCCACAAAAGCGCGACAACTCGAGGAATTTGCTTTTTGGTCAATCTTAGTTGAGTATGAAAGGGTTTTACTAGCGCCAGATATCTTTCCACGGCCATCGTGCAAATGGTTAAAGCGCCAACGTTTATCGAGATCGGAACCACTGCGTTACCTACAAAAAATTTGCAGATTAAATCTCCAACAGTTTTTCCAAGTTGCACTTTGTTCAAGGAGAAGTCATAAATTCCCGGGCAGAACATCAATGTTGTAAGATCCGCAACCGCCAAATTCATCAACAGATAGTTGGTTGTCGTGTGCATCGAAGGAGTTTTTCGCACGATGGTAATTATAATACAGTTGGCTGGAACACCAATGATGACGATGAATGAATACATCACCGCGAAAGCAACATCCTGGCTAGAAAGATGGCCGTTGACTGTCGTGTTATTCGATGCCATTGAAAACTAGGATTGTTAAAAAAGCATAAGGTGTTGGTATACTGTTTTGCTTCTGTCCGCGCCCAGGTTTCATTCGCTGACAAGCTGCCAAACGTTTTTATTCAAACGTTGGACTTTTCATGTCCATTAGGTCCATTAACGATAAGCTCATGATTGGTGTCAAATAAGTTATCAGCATATCTGTCAAGGTAAACATTTAAACCAGCAATATGTCGTAAAATGTCGTAACGTATGTCATAACGCTGTGTAACCAATAGGTTTCCACCTGTTATTTGAGTTATAAACTTCAAAAAATTGTATTTTCTCTCAATTCTCCTTGTGCTTGTGCTCACTAGTTTGTTACTGAACAGAGTTCTGTATGAACTTTCTCCAGATATTCTTTTCCGGCTCTTTTTGGGAGATAACCAGTCGACCTGAACTAAAAAAGGGTGAAAGTGAAATTAGTGAAATCAATACATCAAGAAAACTTTGGTTGTTGTGGGCATCGAAGGCGTTTTTCGCACGATGGTTAGCTGGAACACCGATGATGACGATGAATGAATACATCACGGCGAATTAAAGCAACCGTGTTCTTGGACAGAAAGATAACAATATCACTGGAATCGGTTGTTGAGTAATTAGATACCATTGAGGGATAAGAATCGGAATTATTGAAGCTGTTTTTTCTTTCACTTATGAAGTCAACTTGAAATTGAAAAGGCAACATTTATGACGAAGGAAAAATGCTTTTCTGAGGTTATTGATGAATACTTGCTTTTATGATGGCGTTATAAAGATATTCTCAGTATTTGCACTTGCAGCATTATTATACCTCAAATTTAACCGAACAGCCATATACATACTTTTGGTTTTCTGTTGTCACAAAGAGTAGTAACTGAAATATGATCTATGGTCCTTCTTGCCACAAGGTGCTTTCTTTATTGAAGCCGACGACAGGTGAAATAAAATCGTAATTGTCTCCGGGATATAAGGCTTCAAATTATTGAAAGTTCATGTTCGTTAATAAAAGAATTACCTTTTTTACTTACTAAACTAAAAACCTTGCTTAATATTCAAACCCTGAAGAGTTTTTCGTTTGATTTTGTGCATCTTCAATGTTAACTACTGGACATTTTGTTTGGTTGTGGTAAATAAAATATATTTTGCAGCCAATTTGTTGTTGTAAAAATGCAAATGTGGTTCGTGAAGATTAACAATAAAAATAAGATTGACCACCGTGAAACATCAAAATCTAAAAACGTTTTTAGTATATATTAGTTTGTGGTTAATTGATCTCTCCCTTGCAAGAGTAAATTAAAGTTCGGGAGGGGGTAGGGAAGGTTGCAGGTGCTCTTTCTCTCTCTTAAAAGTTTCCCACGTTTGAGTTGTGGACGAAATTAAACCATAAGGCATGTTTCTCGTAAGCTTTTATTTTGACTGGCCAGTAACAATTTGCTAAAAGAAATTTGAGAATTTTTTCTCAAATTCTAGGCGTTAGGTTACTTGCAGTGAAGGGGAGTTTAAAGAGTGCTTGTTGAAACCTTTGTTTGGTCTTATTTATTTTTCATAAATGGAATAATTTGGTAGGTAATATGTTTCTTGAATAACAACTGATGCGGGGCGTCTTACCGAGACATTGTTATCTTGTTTTATGTAGAAAAAATAAAACAGTTTTTATGCAAAAACGTTTAATAGCTAGTTCATAGAGCGATTTTGTAGTTAAGTGCAGTATCACATAAAACGAGACGTCAAATTGTTTTCGGTCCGTGCACGGTTCGTCCACTCAATATTTTTGATTTCTATTCTATATTCAACAACGGAAAAAGCCAATCCATAGTCTTATTTTCAGTTTTTTATTGAAATTCTACCAATACAGAACCCGATTTTACCTAAAACACATCGTTTCATTAAAGTTCAAATTAAAACCACTTAACCTAATTTATGTACATAAGAAAAACGTCAAAATCTCCCAAAATTGCTAAAATTAACGAAATAATCGTCCCTTTACTTGTAAACGAAGATCAAAAAGCAAAACACAAAATGAAAGTCCGTTTTATCGTCTTTCGTTTTATGTCCAAACTTAAACGAAAAACGAAAAACGAAAATCAACTTCCGTTTTATCGTTTTTTCGTTTTATGTCCAAACTTAAACAAAAAAACGAAAAACGAAAATCAACTTCCGTTTTATCGTTTTTTCGTTTTGTGAGAACTTAAACAAACAAACGAAAAACGAAAATCAACTTCCGTTTTCCTGTTTTTTTCGTTTTATGTCCAACCAACGAAAAAACGAAAAACGAAAATCAACTTCCGTTTTATCGTTTTTCGTTTTATGTATAAACTTAAACAAAAAACGAAAAACGAAAATCAACTTCCGTTTTATCGTTTTTTCGTTGTATGTACAAACTAAAACGAAATTCAATTTTTAAACTTGACGTTTTCGTTTGCTTTTTGTTATAGAGTGTGGGATGGAGGCCGGGGGGGGGGGGGGTTAAGCATTTGTGACGTGTAGCACCGGAAATGGGGGGGAGGCCAGTGTATTTCTTGGCTTCGTATCTATAAACCAAGGATTGCCCACTGACTAGCGCTTTCCTTGTGTCATTTTGGTTTCATCATGTGAGAAGAACAGAACGTTGTCCATCCTGTTCAGTTCCCACTAACATGGACGAGTTAGACCGAACTTTCATCCTCTGGCGCGAACAAAAAAGGGTTACTTTTAACGAAGATGATGTCACAGCAGACCGCATATCAGCAGTGTTTAGGGTGAGTAAACCATTTTGATATTGTCACAGCATCTCCCAAAATGTTGTCGATGAAAAGGGGGACAGGCAGTTTAACTTGTCACGTAGGAAATTTATGTTTTCCGTGTTACTTGAAAGATACAATTTCCCGTTTTAGTTCAGAGGGGAGTTTTATGTTAAGCGGGATTTCCGATGTCGCACTGTACTCAGTTTAGACAACCGTTGTGCGTTATACAATCAGGTCACGCTATAGTAAAAAGTAACGAATCGAAAAACTGCGCGACTGAAGACTAAAACTACGCCACGCGAACTCAAGTACGAAAAATTAAACGGGTAATAAACGGGTATTTATTTATTTTGCTGCTTCGTTGGAAATGTACGCCTATTATATCGACTGAAATACATTCCTCCTTTTCATCGACAACATTTTGGGAGATGCTGTGACAATATCAAAATGGTTTACTCACCCTAAACACTGCTCATATGCGGTCTGCTGTGACATTTTCTTCGTTGAAAGTTACCCTTTGTTGTTCGCGCCAGAGGATGAAAGTTCGGTCTAACTCGTCCATGTTAGTGGGAACTGAACAGGATGGACAACGTTCTGTTCTTCTCACATGATGAAACCAAAATGACAATCAAAGCGCTAGTCAGTGGGCAATCCTTGGTTTATAGATACGAAGCCAAGAAATACACTGGCCACCCTCCCCCATTTCCGGTGCTACACGTCACAAATGCTCCCCGCCGCCTCCCTCCCACACTCTATAACAAAAAGCAAACGAAAACGTCAAGTTTAAAATTGAATTTCGTTTTCGTTTGTACATACAACGAGAAAACAATAAAACGGAAGTTGATTTTCGTTTTTGGTTTGTTAGTTTAAGTTTGGACGTAAAACGAAAAGCGATAAAACGGAAGTTAATTTTTGTTCTTCATTTCTTTTCATTTAAGTTTGGACATAAAACGAAAAAAAGCAAAACGGAAGTTGATTTTCGTTTTTCGTTTTTTTGTTTAAGTTCTGACATAAAACGAAAAAACGATAAAACGGAAATTGATTTTCGTTTTTCATTTTTTTGTTTAAGTTTGGACATAAAACGAAAGACGATAAAACGGACTTTCATGTGTTTTGCTTTTTGATCTTAGTTTACAAGTAAAGGGACGATTATTTCGTAAATTTTAGCAATTTTGGGTCATTTTGACGTTTTTCTTATGTACATAAATTAGGTTAAGTGGTTTTAATTTGATTTTTAATAAAACGATGTGTTTTAGGTAAAATCGGGTTCTGTATTGGTAGAATTTCAAATAAAAAACTGAAAATAAGACTATGGATTGGCTTTTTCCGTTGTTGAATATAGAATAGAAATCAAAAATATTGAGTGGACGAACCGTGCACGGACCGTTTTCTTATTAGCAAAGCGGTACAACACGATATGTCACACTCCCCCGGTTCCATTAATTGCCCTCGTAATATCTGTTATTTGCCTTCGAAGGATAACTGGTAAAATTGTATTTGACAAAGTTGAGGTTTATTATTTCTTCGCCTTTCAAAAATATAAGAGCACTTTGCCCCTTGAAAAACATGTAATTTCTTCAGAAAAAAGGAAAAAAGCTATCTTTTTTACAGTGATATGACAAACTTCCTCGAATCCATTAATTGCCCTCGTAATGTATGATCTTTGCCTTATCAGTAAAACTAAATGAATGTTCCATATTTTAAACAAAATTCTAATTGACAAAGTTGATTTTTAGTTCCTTTTTTCTTCGCCTTTCAAACATAGTACTCAGGCACTTTGCTCCTTGAAAAACGCGTAGTTGATCAAACAAACAAAGAATGAAAAGCTGTCTTGTTGTAAGACTTTAAAATGTCTGCAGTACTGCAATGTCTGCAATACTTTGTTGAACAAAGTTTAATCATCGTGTCTAAATGAATTCAGTGACAATACTAGGGACTTTAAGCAAATCACTACGGAAGACGCTACTACCGCTACTACGGCTACCGTGACAAAGGGGGACTGGAGAGAGTACGTCCGTGAGCGCTCGAGGAACAGTGAAATGCGAAGTTGTTTGCGAAATGGTATCGACGGTTAAGAAGTTGAAAGCCTCTCTAAGGTTCTTTTATTTAGGTTTCTGAGAACGGAATGGCATTTTTCAAAAGAACATGGACTTTATTTTTCTTTGTTGGGACCAAGAGATGATTTCTGAACGAATCTTACAACTTTTGAAATGCCGTAAATTTTCTGTATTTTGAACCACAACAATAACAATCTATTAAGTGTTCAAAGTACGAATTAAAACGCCTAACTAAATATAATTTTAACTGAAAGTAAATTCAAGCATAAGTAGAATCCTTTCCCCGCATATAAAAGCCATAAAAGCATATTCATTCAACTTCTAAAGCTGGACTTTCAGCGATAAAATCTTAGAACTTGCGAATTTCGCTTCGCTATGCCAGCCGCTTCAATTTCAATCGCCAACACTGTTCGTAAATTCGTGATAGAATCACACGTTTTTGGGCTGCAAGTTTGAGAAAAATTACATTGTCATTGACTAAAAAGGATATAAGGTCCGTTGAAACACTTTAAACACTGAGAAATCCGTAAGAAAAGGACACAGAAACGAAATAAACTCGACGTAGTAGCGACTACGGCCAAACCATCCCGTTTACGTAGTCAAATTTCATACTACGGCTGAACATCAGCGACAGACGTGAAAATTTACTTCCGGTAGCCGTAGTAGAGCCCTCCGTCGTCATTGCTTAAAGTCCCTACTTGCTTTATGAATACGGAGTGCCTTATCTACCGCATATATTGTTGTTTCTCTGGATTTTACAGAACACCCTATTTGAACAGCGTTAGATCAATACTTCTGCTTTTAACAAAATAGATAAGCTACTCTGAAAATCGACATTTAAATCATAAAATGTATCAAAAAACGTTCTTACGCATGCGCAAGAGTATAGGATGCTTGGAGCCTCTTGTTGTAATGTATATCGCAGCCTGAATCAGTCAAACATTCCATCGTGTTTCATATGAAGCAGAACAACTTCGAACATGTCAAGTGTCAAAGCTGGAGCTCTTATAGAAACGTAGAAAATCGCCTATGAATATGGAAACAATAGAAATTGTCAATGAGCAAAAATAAGACCATTTTTCAAAAATCGAAAAGGTCACTTTTAAGCTCATTAACCGATTTCTATTGTTTCAATATTCATGGGTTAATATCTCTGTGAAAAAGGGGATTTGCCAGGCAATTCTAAGTGAGTTGGAAAGAATACGCATGCGTGCGATTTGTCGCGTAAAAATCGTATGTGTTAATTCTTTTACAGCTTTAATCAAAACCAATTATTATAGTTGTTATTGAAGACCAAAGATAAGATGATAGATCATGCACTCTTCATTGGTTTGTGGTTATTATAGTTTTTATTGCATATTGTTGTCTTTTCTTATTAACAAAATAATTAATAAGTTCAAATGTTCCCGTGAAAGGAGTGAATGTGAAATGATATATATGAAATAAATCATATATGAACTGCGGAAATGAAATCAAATGAAGAATGATCCTCGCAGTTGTCAACGCAATTTAACCAATTGCGAAAAGAAGCCTGAAAAAAATTCAGGACTTCAACGGGGTTCGAACCCGTGACCTCGCGATACCGGTGCGATGCTCTGCCAACTGAGCTATGAAGCCACTGACGTTGGGAGCAGGTCAATTGTAGGTTCATATGTTCCCGTGAAAGGAGTGAATGTGAAATGATATATATGAAATAAATAATAAATCATATTCACAACAATAAATCATATTCACAACTGCGTTCACAACTGCGAGGATCATTCTTCATTTCATTTCCGCAGTTCATATATGATTTATAAATGCAATAAATGGAATACGCAATGAATAATGACTGAATGAAAGGAGTAACATTTTCTCGGACATTTTCTTATCATGTTTGTATCACCATGTTAAAAAAAAAACATGTATATCGCGGTCCGTCTCAAACTCATTTATTTAATTTAATAATCCATTAATAATCCATTAAATATTTCGTTCTTTCAAGACGTGAAATTGATGAAAAATTGGTCGACGATGATCAGACAAAACTATAATAAAAAACGCGCGTGGCAGCTGCGTGGGTTATTTAACCCACCTGGTGACCTAGTCGAGTTGTCCTTCGAAAACTATGTATACTGTAGGTGTAGCCCCGGCAGACCCTCGCATTTCAATAGAAGAAAGGTTGAATTAACTATACATCCTAAATTTAGCAGCGTGCAGCAGACACATGCTCCTCAAAGAGAACCCATGCCCGTCATTTTTCATGCTCATGGCTAGCGGAATGTTTCGCGGGCGTGTTGTGTGCTCGCCGCCGTACGCCCGCCGTACGCTTTTGGCTAGCTCGCGGGCGCGTATGACTTCGCAAAACATGCGCGTACGACGTCATCAACATCCGGGATCTTTGAGGCTTTGTTTTTCGACCCTCAGTCACTCCAATCTCCCCTCCCCCCACTCTCTTCATTCATTATTGTCAGATGGAAAATTGGTCTGAAAGTGATCTAGGAGTGGAAACCCAGATCCGGCCATCTCAACGGTTTGTTGCATTCTGTGTTTTTATCAATAGCAGTTGTTTTTCTAAACAAACCATTTAAAAGCGATGGTCACACGACACTGATCTCCACGGTATGGCATTCTCGACCCCAGAGCTCTTCTCAGGTGTGCGGTATGGTCAGTACCTTACACATGCGCATAGCCAGGCGTAACAGTCTTATAAAAATTCATCAACCCCGCCGTAACTTCCCGAGTGATATGATTGTGCGCATGCGTAAGGTACTGGCCGTTCCGCGGACATGTGTCGTGTGACCATTGTTTTCAGATGGTTTATTTAGTTGTTTTGTTGACGGAGAGATGTGCTTTTTCGGGAGAGGGAGTGAATGAAAATACTGTCTTACCATTATCTTATGTCTTATTATTTAGAACTCATAAAGAAGTCTAAGTCTATCTATCTAAGTCGTATAAAAGGAAAGAATTAGTAAAATTTCGAATAAGTAATCACAAACGGTCACAAACTAATGATCAAATGAAACTGGTAGATATGATCAAATTCCGAGGGATAATAGCCGGACTCTGTCCTACTTGTGGATCTAATCAAATTGAAGATAAACTTTACTTCCTTTTTCACTCTCCTAAATACTTAACTCCAAGGGACGGGTTTTACAGGAAGATAGAATACAGTCAAACCTCTATTAAGCGGTCACCCTTGGGGAATGGCCAACTGACCGCTAAGGTGTTCTTAAATTTAGCATGTACGTAATATGGCAAGAATTGAACTAGAATGCGAAATTGCTAACATGATGTATATTTTATTGCTAACAGCAACAGTAATACAAAATGTGATAAATAGAAATTAAGTAATTGTATGTCCAAGGAAGTTCATGCCTGGCTATTGGATTTTAAAATGTTGTTCGGCAAATGTTCATCAAACGTTTTTCCACCACATTCAACATGAAACGGAAAATATAGTTATGGTTGTCTGTGATTTGGGGCCGCGTAGCTTAATTTCAGTTCGTGAAGCAAGTCACTCCCGGGGGGGGGGGGTACTCCCTATAATGGACTATACAGGGATGCCCCGCCCGAAAGGGGTACCTTTTTTAGGCTGGCGGTATATGAGAGGGTAGGGATTTCACGAGTTGAAGTATATGAAACGGTAGGGATTTCACGAAGTATAGGAAAGGGTAGGGAAAACACCGGTTGAAGTATAAAAAAGGGCAGGGAAAACTACCATTTAAGTATTATAAAAAGCGCCTTTCAAAATATATTAAACAGACGCACGTTAAGGTTATATGAAAGAGGTGCCATTTTCAATGAAAGGTATATGAAAGGGGTACAATTTTCAATGAAAGGTATATGAAAGGGGTACCTTTTCTGTCAAAAATGGTATATGAAAGGGTAAGGGTTTGGACCTTGGGGCGGAGCATCCCCGTACAAAACTTTGCTGGGTACCCCCCCCCCCCCCCCCCCCCTGGGAGTCACTCACTTTGTTTAGTGCAAATGACAGTTCTTCCTGACCATTAAACTAGGTGGGAAATCTAAATGGTGACCGCGTCCGCTTAATAGAAGTGACCGCTTAAAAGAGGTCAAAAAAGCTTTAACATGCAAGGCTGATCAAACAGCTAAATTTATTCGGTTTCTTTTTCTGTTAACGAAGTCAAATTTACAGTAAATATGGTGAGCGATTTCTGGAGATTTGATAAGTGACCACAACCTCGTTCCCACGGTCTCTCTTCTTCACCCTGGGAACGAGGTTGAAGTGACCACTTAATAGAGGTTTGACCATGTTGACAGTATTACCTATTAACGAATATCATACAATTATCCCCTGTAGATGCTACCAAAGAGTTAATGAACTCTCCTAATTATTTCGTTAATATTCAATTGATGAAGTTCATCTTGTCATGCTTAGATTTTCGCAACAATCTATAATCGATTCAGGCCGATGTCACTTTTACATTGTTATTTTTTTTTCTTAAGTTTTATGCTTTTGCAAAACTTTAAAATTTACGGTCATGCAAATAAGGCTACTTGTTGTTGCTGTTATTGTTGTACCACCCTGCTTTCCCTTGACGCTCTCTTCATCCCACGGGTGGGTGGGCAAGGGACCGCGCAAGGTCCCCGAACGCTTGGATACCAGGTTACTGTCCTGCCGTCTATCACTGATTTTTCTTGAATCGCAGGGGAACTCAAATTTAACCTCGCCCTTAAGGCACTTGCCTTTCTATCCTGCCAACAAATTCACGTTTGGAGTCTCGTGTGCAGGTGATGAAGCGGCGAAAACGAGCGGGCGAGGGGCGCTTGCGGCGGGAAACTATCCCTCCCCCCTGCCTTTTCGATGCTTCGTTTTCGCTGCTCGAGCGAAAGACCTAAACGGAATCCTGGTCTCTCCTCACCCACCAATGTGCCTCACTTAAATAAACTTTGCTCTGTACATTTTCTTTCCACAGCCCCGTAAAATACCTTGAAGTTAAATATAAGTTGTTCCGGAAGCGAGAAGTGGCAATTTATTATAACAATTAAACGCGAACCATCTAGATCTTAATCCGGCTAAAGAAAACAATTTGTAGGCAAAACCCCAGGCAAACAAACCAAATTACTGTATCAAACTTTTGACCGGCGGGTCACAGAAGATCACATTTAACATTCCAAGTATTTGAAGACTTTTCGTTCTACAAGAAACTTGATATTTCCGATGATCTCGGCTCGTGAGGATTTTCTTGCTATTAGCCGGTTTGCATGATCTCTTGTTTAAAAGGCCAATGACATATCGCCACTGAAAGCATTTTAACCATGCAATGTAGTTATATTTCGCGGTTTAACCTCTCGCATAACTTGGAAAGTACCCACGACTTTTGATATTGTAAGGCGTTAGATGTGATTAATTTGGAGATATTAACTCCCACGGTGATTTTGTAGTCCATTCGCTATTGGATCTATTGGAACATAAACATTACCAACCCAAGTCTGCGAATCTCCACACAGCTTTCAAAAACTCGGCGTTGAAAGAAGACGTTGCCGACAAATCAACTCATTAGAATCGACCCCATTTGGAAATTATCAGTATTAACGCTAATATAAACACAACACTAAGGGGAGCGATCATGTGGCGGACTCGCTCGGTTGTCGGTTTCTATGCCCGTTTTCTGATCGTTTTGTCTTTAATTGCGTTGGGCAACACCTCGTCTAAAACGTCCTTCCGCGATGATCAACAAGGTACGTATACGATTATACTCTGTTACGTGTCTAAATTTGTCATGGATTTGTTTATTTGAGATATAAAGCTCTCGACACTACTTTCGTGACTTCGGATTTACGGACTAATGTTTTGGTATTTTCACTCAGAGAGCCTCGCGAGACGTTTGCAAGAATATCAAATTGTTTTTCCACAAGTGACAACAGAAAGTGGTGCATTTTTGAGCAACAAACTTGAAAAAGCTGTTGAGGACGAGAGACTACATATAACCTTCCACGCCTTCGGGGAGGAATTCCAGCTCGATTTGAGTAAAAACCACAAACTGGTGGATTCAAAGTTCACGAGTGAAATATTAGCAAGCCGATATCAACCGCAGATACAGAAATTATCCAGAAATTGTTATTACTTCGGAATTGTGCGGTCTCGTTCACAATCAAGCGTTGCCCTCAGCGGATGTCACGGTTTGGTAAGAATTGACTACACTTCTTTGTTTTTAGTTCATGAGCGAGAATTTGTTTGTTTGTAAACTGTTTCATGTTCCAGCAGATCCAGGCAAAATTCTGGTTTTCTTAGTTACGTCCCCATTTCAATCATCACGCCAAAAAGTGTTGATAGTATTAAAAAAGTATGTGTCTTTTTTTGTGACGAAGCGGCTAGACTGAAACTCGGCCTGAAAGGTTATCTTTGTAAATCTATATTTTGAACAGTTTCCGGTCGCCTTAGCCGGCCGTTGTAGTCCATTATGGATATAAATCTCTCACCTACATCCGAAATCCGAACTCAAACTGCTAAGCCCAGACTACATATGGCTAAACATTTATATAGTATTTTAGAATTAAGCACTGGTCGGTTTATAGGTCCATTAGCTCTCCACTACGTGTTATTTCGGTACATGAGTGGATCCTAAAGAACAAAAGGTACCCCCCCCCCACCCCTACCCCGGGAGGTATCTCATAAGTAATAAGGGCTAATTGGCATATTTTAGAAAGCAAAATGTGTCAATATTAGGGGACTATTTGACCGACCTCAATTATTTTGAAAATCAGATGGGGTTAATACAGACAAACGAGGAAGATTACTTTATAGAGCCCATGGCCAAGACGGAAAAACAGCCTTACTTGCTTTACAAACGGTCTTCCCTGCTAGCATCGTTGCCGCGAAACTATCCCTCCTCCGGGAACTGCACGATCTCATCATCTCATCCGCAAGGTATTTTGCCGGTGAATGCTTCGTTATTCTATTTATGTTAAAGCTTTTATCTGGAGGTCAGGGGTCAGAGACTGATAACGAAGTACGTAAAGCATTATTTAAAGCTGACGAAATGACCAAACTTCAACATCCCAGGGCGGTTGTTTTGGGAGTGGTGAATTTGACACCGTATAGGAGGTCGAGAGAGGGGTCGGGAGAATTCGATCAGTTCGCGCAAACGAGTCGCACTGAAAAATCTAATAAGACACTTACAGTTGACGACAATAAACAGCGTCAGAACTACTAACCATTTCCTCGGGGTAAGGACTTTATGATCCCATGATGGGGGTTTGAACAACATTTTTGGTAGGGGAGTTTGAACAACCCCAGTTTCACATGCTCAAATTGTCAAGGCGGGTGGGGGGGGGGGGGAGGGGTTGGTTTTAGATATTAATGTTTCGATTGGATATGGTGCATAATCCTATCACCCCTTGATGAATATTCAACCTATATAAACAACCAGCTATATCGTGTGGCATAAAATGTTCTCGAGATATAATTTTCACGAATTTCGCGAGTTTTCCAATGATCCGCGAAAATAAGATCCCACGAAAATAAACTCCAGCGAAAAAAAAATCCACGAAAATTTAATGCATTTATTTAGAGCAATGAATTTCAATTAGTACTAGTAGTTTACGTGTTTTTCCCGTTCCAGATGGCATACGAAATCACACCTTATTGTAGCCGTTGAATTGCAATCGAAGACTCGTGACACGAGGATAGCAAATTTAAAGAAACATAGACAAGACAACGTTTTAGTTTCCTTGTGTTATATACAAGTACCGTGCGTGAAAAACCGAGATCTATAAAAATTTGATGCTAGCGGTAAAGTCTGAAATCCGATTTCGAGAAAATTTGTTCCCACGAAAAGCAAAAAATTGGCAATATGTCCCCGGAATTAAACTTCCGCGAAGATTTCATTCCACACGTACAGTATATGAGTTTCGGCGTCTTTCTGTTTACGGGATCTATCGGGTACGGGTCAATTTGCGGACGCAGTGTTGAACCCTTATCCGTTTTGCGACCAAACATATATTCCCTTCCCCCATCAGTCCCCTTCCCCCACCCGTGGGATTTTGCAAATAACGTAAATGTGAGATCTTCGCTGCCACCTATAATAAAGCTGGTGCGCTTTCCTGCCGTTCTGTTAGTTTCTGAGTAGTTTACAAAACGAAATCTAAGTATTTTTAAGCGTAATTAATAAATACGGTAATTAATAAATTCACTCATTCATACAGGTTTGACTGTAATTCAATTCGGATATCCTTTTCATTAAAAGTTCAAGATATACGAGACGGCCAGAATCGGCAACCGCATTTTATCCAAGGCTTGAACCGGATTAATGCCATAAAAAGAGCTAAAATTACCTGTAATTTGTAAAAGCAATTAAATATAAATTAAATTACAATTGAGACCCATCAATTAGGAAAGTCAAACATGTATTGTAAATTATTCTTCATAGGACAACTTTCCCACGGATCTCGCGGAATTCAAACCCTTTTTTTTTTCTAAACTCTTTTTTTTCTAAATTCTAAATTCTAAATTCAAACTCTAGTTTTTCTAAATTTTCCAAGCTAACCCTAACCAATCAATCGGGCGGCTAAAATGTAACTGTTTTTTTTTTTTTAAATAAAGACGTTTTGTTGTACTCAAAACTCGTTGGATCTGCTATTTACAGCGGAACTCCGCTTTACCACTCACGTGATAACCACAACCATTTTTTCATAAACCGAACAACAGCTCGGTTATTTGATGAGCATCCCAGTAACTTCGTTAACCCTCGGGCGTACAACAGGAGAGGGTGGATCTACTTCGACCTGGCCATCTTTTACTTGTAATATCCTTATAGGATTTCTTTTCTAATCAGGAGGCTGACACTTTTCGTACCTGTTCATTTTGTTGGACACAATTTGATGTGATTTAGAATATAACATTTGGCGACTTCTCTACTTGATAATATTGTGTCTCTTATAAAACGATATTTATCTTCTTCTTAGCTCACAGAGCGTCACAAAAGAGCAAATGGAAATTTCGGCCGGACTTTCCCCATCGTCAGCGTCGTTCATTAGATGCAGAAGTCACTATTCAGCTATTGGTTGTTGTTGATAGAGAAATGATTAGTTTCCATGGAAACGAGTCCGTAGAAGATTACGTGTTGACCGTTATGAATATGGTAGGTAAACAATTATTAAATATTGACCTATACTTTGTTACGTATCCTGGGATTACAGAAATCAAGCCTTTCCGAAATTATAATCATGGCATAGGGTTTCATGCATATGTTTGCATTCCTGGCAACGCGTCGGGACAAAAATTCCTTATCTATAATGATCACTGTTTTCTGTCTAACATCACCCATGCAGCTATCCTATCCAGACTGCG
>JAJGOT010000018.1:1272500-1387500 GCA_022457155.1 Cladopsammia gracilis
TTGATTGTGTTTTTTAGGCATTTATTTTTTCTTCTAGCTCCAAAGCAAGCAAGTGCCTAAGGAATAAAACCAAAAGGACGCCATTGAAACTACCCACTCATTTACCGGGAGTTGCATTTACCGTGGATGAACAGTGTAAACAACAGTATGGTAACAGAGCAAGACACTGCCATAAATACAAGGTACTCAGATATTATTTTTACATCTCCCCCCGTAAAGACACCTCGATATATTGGACTGCCCGTTATAACGGACAGGCAAATGTTATTTACTGGAAATAACTCCAGCTATTATGGAGTTCCTCAATAAAGGTGTCCGTTATGACTAGGGTGACTGTAGTACAGCTGAAGCTCCGGTACTAAGCAGACACCCTTAGGAAGCAGGAAAAGTGTCCGAAATCAAACGGTTTTGTCAAGGCGGTCGTAAGTAGAGCTGGTCGCTTACGAGAGTGTCCGCTCAGAGAGCTTCAACTGTTATAGATAACCACCCTCCCCTCTCCCCCATCTCAGACGTAACACGTTAAACAGCCCTTCCAAATATAAGCCCGTCGGTTACAATTAAGGATTAGCCTTTGAGGGCGCAGGCTTTGAAACTTGTTTGGGCCGATTTTCATTTGGTGAATGTATCGTAGAACGTTCTCTTACTTTAACTATTCCGCTATATTGCGACGGACACTTCAACCGCGATTTTCCGTGAGTTGCTTTTAGTAAAAACCATAACTCTGTCCTAGGTCCTGTACAGTCGAAGCTCTCTGAGCGGACACTCCCGTAAGCGGACAGCTGTACTTACGGCCGCCTTGACAAACTCCTGTTTGAATTCTCCTTTAACGACAATCATTCCCGCATGCGACCGGCTCCAGTTACGGACACGTTATCTGCTTCCCGAGGCTGCCTGCTTACGGACAAAATGTGACTGACTAGGGAGGGATCGGGAGGAGAGGAAAATGTGAAGTGGCCACCGCGCGCCCTCATCCCATCCCCCCCCCCCCCCCCCCCCTCCCTACGTATTCTTTGCCTGTGGAGGAGGCTAGGCGATATTCTTATTTACATTTTTTCAGGCCCTTCTGGAAAATTCTAACCCGGAAAATCTGCATACTACCGATCAAGTTTGTTTGATATATTACATGAAACACTCTTCCTGTTGAGTGGTATATTACATCAAACACGAAAAAGAGGCACGCAAATGATTTTCTTTGTTGAAACCTGATGAATAAGAAATGAGTTTTCAGAAGGACACTTCATCGCGATCTACATGGTGTATTTACATAGTGATTTACTTGTCGATTTTAAGAGTACCTCATCTTTTTCGGTAAAAGCATGCGTATTGATCCAACGTTGCTGGAAAAAGGTTGTCTGCAAAATCAAGAGGAAGGGCAATATATTTGATACATAAGGCAAATGCGCATGAACGCAAGTATTGTGAATTTATCCAGACACGAAAATTAAAATTTATTCAACAAAGTGTGCGCATTTCTACTTACTGCCTTTAAGCAGCGAAGTGCTATTATATTTTTGAAAGGCGAGAACAAAAAAGTAAAATTCAACTTTGTCAATTAGAGTATTGGTTAAAATATGGAACACTTATTTTATCAGAGTTACCCTTATAAGGCAAAAATAACTTAGATAGTGCGAGGGCAATTAATGGAACTGAGGGAGTCAGCCATATCACAAAAAAGACAGCTTTTTCCTTTTTGTTGATAACTTACGCATTTTTTCAAGGAGCAAAGTTCTGTTTTTGTATTTTTGAAGGCAAAAAGAAAAAAATTGTAAAAGTCGGTTAACATTTGGAACATTCAGGTTTTTTATCAGAATGTTACGAGGGCAATTAACGCAACCGAGAGTTAAACTTTGCCATATCGTGTTTTACCAATTTTCTTATAAGAAAACAATTTGCTTTGTTTTGTGATACCGCTTTTAAGGCGCTCTATGACCAGCTATTAAAAGTTTTTGCATAACAAATGCTTTCTTTTAGCTTGATATAAAGAGATAATAAAATACATCAGTCAGTCGCCTACGACAAAATTAGTCAATTTATGAAAAAATGTCAACAAAGATTTCGCATTAACTCTTTAATCTCTTTCACTGCTAAATAAACTAACGCGTATTCCTGAAATTTCTGCAAATTGTTTAAAACTAATAGCACCAAAAAAGGAAAGTACTCCTTATAAGCTTTTAAATGGCCATACTTATAATTTCGTG
Organism: Cladopsammia gracilis; assembly: GCA_022457155.1. Classification (NCBI taxonomy): domain Eukaryota; kingdom Metazoa; phylum Cnidaria; class Anthozoa; order Scleractinia; family Dendrophylliidae; genus Cladopsammia; species Cladopsammia gracilis. The sequence goes on from JAJGOT010000018.1 coordinate 1,274,699, forward strand.
CACCAGTCAAACGTGAGAAACATTGAAGAGAGAGAGACAGATCTTACAACCCTTTCTTCATCCCAAAGTTTTACTCTGGCATTGAAAAGGTTAACTAACTACAAACTGCTGAATACTAAAAGCGTGTTTTAGATTTTGACTATGTTTCACGGCGGGCCGTGTTATTGTATAGATTATCTTTATGAATCACAAAAAGTCCACCACTTTACACGTTTACAATAAAAAATCATTCGCTACAAAAAGACACTGAAGAAGCATAACACCAAACCATAAACTGTAACTCTTCTTTCTCTTTTTTGGTTTAATGAACATGGACTTTAAAGAAGTTGAAGCCCCAAATCGCGTCAATCAGTCTACTAGTTTATCTGTCGCCGGCTTTACTTAAGAAAACACCTTGTGGCCGAAAGACCATAGATCATATTTCATTGTGAAACTGCCTTTGTTATTAGGATTAGGAAGTACAGCAAAAAATTTAAAGATTAAAATATGTATTTGGATGTTTGGTTCAATTTGATGCAAAAGGATTGTCAATAAATATCTACTTAGCGTCACCATAAAAGTAAGTGTCCATCAACTACCCACGACAGCACTTTTCTCGCGTCATAACTTAATGTTGTCCATTCTGAGCAAGTTAACTTCTTTAGTCAAAGCAAAAGAGCCTCAATAATTCCGATTCTGATTCCTCAATGGCATCGAATAACTCGACGGTCAACGGCCATCTTTCCCGTCAGGACGTTGCTTTCGCGGTGATGTATTCATTCATCGTCATCAGCGGTGTTCCAGCTAACTGTATTATAATCACCATCGTGCGAAAAACTCCTTCAATGCACACGACAACCAACTATCTGTTGATGAATTTGGCGGTTGCGGATCTAACAACGTTGATGTTCTGCCCGGGAATTTATGACTTCTCCTTGAACAAAGTGCATCTTAACAAAACACTGGGAGATTTAATCTGCAAATTGTTTGTAGGTAATGCAGTGGTTCCGATTTCAATAAACGTTGGCGCTTTAACCGTTTGCACAATGGCCGTGGAAAGATATCTAGCGCTAGTAAAACCCTTTCATACTCAACTACGATTAACCAAAAAGCAAGTTCCTCGTGTTGTCGCGTTTTTGTGGACAATTGCTGCTTTATCGTGCATTCCTGACTTCATGACAAACACCATAGATCCAAACCCTCTTTCAACTTACCCATGTAAACGTCCATGGAGTCTTGACGAGTTTTTCGATCACAAGGGCTTTATTATTTTCACTGGTGTTTTCTTTGGGATTATTCCATGTACGGTGGTGTTTTTTTGTTATTTTGAAATATTTCGTGGTCTGTTCATAACAAATACAATTTGCAGTATTACGCCAGAAGGAACAAGCAGTCAATCATTGGAACATCGATACGCGAAGAAACACCTTTTAAAACTATTGATCTCCCTTACAATTCTGTTTTTAATATGCACTTTGTCATTTTCAATATTTTTCATTTATTTAACTGCCATTGACAAAACTACTATAGCTGACAATCGTCAACGTTTGTTCTTTGTTCACAGAATAGTTAGGTTTCTTCTCATTGCCAATTCGTTTTTTAATCCACTTGTCTATGCTTTCCAAAGTTCCAATTATCGGAACAGGTTCAAACGAATCTTTTGCTGTAAGGGTGTGTCAGTAGGGAACGAAGAAAATCCTATGGAAATGAGAAATAAGTCATTGCAACCATAGAACTTGTAAACTTACCATCAGTTGTAAATTGCCGACGTATAGTTATATTTGTAAATCCAAATTTTAACTTACGTGTGATGAGATATATTTTTTCTCTGTCAGTTGCCAATTGCTCCCCCCCCCCCCCCCCCCGGGAGGGAGGGGTGGCTCATTCATAAAAAGTGTATGAGAGAAACCGGATGAGAGAAAAAGGAAGACGCACTTCGTGCAGGCGGTTAACACTCGTTAACATCTCTCAAACGGACCTTAGACACCTTATGAGGTTTTACACAACGTAGTATTTTTTATCGTTATACCGTAGTACTGACGTACACGAGAACAGATCCCCATTTTATTGGGCAGAGAACTGATCGAACAGAGATCCGGCTAAGCAAAGAGTAGCGTTTTGGGTTTTAGCATTGATCAACAGTGTTTAGGGTTAAGCACTGATTTGAAAACGGTTAGCTTTCATTTATTGTTATGGGTAAATCTATAAATATGTTAAAAATTACCTCTCCCGGCAGCTAATCCACGTTGGTATAGTGGATAAGGATATTAGTTATGAAGCAAACGACTCGGGTTCGAGGCATACACTTTACTGATCTTTTTTTCTAATTTTACTCTAAGTGTGAAATAGGTTTTACTTCATGTAACTTAAAGTGAAAAGGAAAGGTCCGTTTGAGGGATGTTAACGAGTGTTAACCCGTGCAGGCAGGGTCAATCAAATGGGATGACCTTAAAAGATCTGTCTAAGAAACCCACCGCACTCTCCATAGAAACAAAACAATGGACAAACTAAACAAACTGCTGAAACCGTACCGCGGACGTGCTTTCTTTCGGCTTTATTCACAAATGATTCATTTCACTTTCGCCCCTTACAAGGATAGGTCGATTGGTTGTCTTGTTATAGCCTCAGTTTAAGCTTGGCAAACCAAAATAAAAAGGAATAATTTAAAGCGTTGTATACAGCCGCAAACAAGAACATTCAATTTAAAGACGAAGCTAGAAGAGCCAGACATTGCTGCTATAAAGGTCGGCACACACGAGGGGACCAGTCCCAGGGACCGGTCGCAGGGACTGGTCCCCTGTCGGAGTTTACACGATGGGACGAGTCGCGGGGACGAGTCGCGGGGACGAGTCGCGGGGACCAGTCCCTTGAAGGATTTATACGCTGGGACCTTTTCACAGCAAGATAGCAGCATTTATGACGATTTTTAAAAAAGAATATCGCTTTATGGAGATGGGAAAAGAGCAATTTTCAACAGAAACCAAATTTACTAAATTAACCGCTGAAAGTGTATCAGTCAGCTCTGAGCGTTACTGGACAAACTGTGTTCACCATGGAGTGTTGACAGTGTTCGTAATCTCCTATTTCGACCATATTTCGATATTTCGACATCGTCAACACATGTATCGTCCCCGGTATCGTCAACACTTTCACGTCCCTCAGCCGCCATCTTGAAACGGAGAACGTACAGATTTAGGGGAGCTTAAAATGCTGATCAGCGATTGGTTCATTTTTATTTCGTCGCAGGGAAGGGACCAAGCAAAATTTGAGGGGACCAGTCCCTGGGACTGGTCCCACGAATTCAAACCAGTTTGAATTTGTGGGACCAGTTGCGGGGACCAAAATTCAGTTCCTGCGACTAGATTTTTGCCGAAAATTAGCAGTTCACACGGAGGGATTTGGTCCCCGGGACTAGTCGCAGGGACTGGTCGCAGGGACTAGTCCCCTCGTGTGTCCCGACCTTAAAAATTGGATAGGAAAACTATTTAACAGAGTGTGAAATGTTAAACAAAAAATAACCTGCGTAGCGCAGTTGCTGTTTTATCTATAAGACGCAATTTCGCGGAGGACGCGCTCTGTAAAAAGCGCCCAAAAATTCTTATTTGTATAATTTATATGCCGAGTTAATAAAGCCTGCAGTGTAACTTGCTTCATGCCTAAACCTACTAAATTAACTGCCGTTCAGTCACTCATGTCAATTGTCAATTTCCAAAGAGTTTATTGTTTGCTGCGCAAGCTAACAAAGACTGAAAAATTGATATGACGAACAACAAGCTATAAAAAGCTGACATAAACTTCCTGTTTGTAAAAAATTATATGCCGAGTTAATACAGCCTGCAGTGTAGCTTGTTTGCCTGCCTTCAGTCACTTGCTAATTAATGCCGTTTAATCACTCTTTGTAAAGACTGAATTTATGGTATAACATCAACCCCATTGTTTTTCCTGACAAAGGGAGGAATATATGGCAAACGTTTATACAGAACTCTGTTTACAATAAACTAGTGGCACATCCAGCAGAAGGGCGAGCAGAAGGGGAAAAAATTGAAAGAAAATACAATGGAATAAAAAGGGATAATAATTATGTTGTTTTGTGCTTGAATTAAGTTCGGTTCATGAAAAAGTTGACATCTAGCTAAATTAGAACTTAATTGCCTACAGCAGTCGAGTATAGATGACAAATAATTGATATTGACCTTATATTAAAAAACACGGTAGAAGAGAAAACCTTTTTTCTTTTTCCATAAAATGAATGCAAAACATGGAAAAATAATGAACTTTGTTAACAATTAAACTGATGACACATCCAGAATTCGGAGGGAATTCGGAGAAAATACATTTTTTTTAAGTTTAATAACTCAAATAACAGGTAGTAACCTGTTAGTTAGAAATCTCTACCTTATTGGGACATGGCTGTTTTAAATGTTTACCATTGACAGATATGCTGATATCGTTTTTGAAAATAATCATGCGCTTATCGTCAATGAGACATAAAAAGTCCAGCGTCTTAATAAAAAGGAGTAAGAATTAGTTCGGCTCATAAAAAGTTCGACATATAGTTGAATTGCGCATGCATCGAACTTAGTTGCCTAATAAGCGAACGAGTATAATGAAAGTATTAATGATGAATAATTAATGTTGACAATATTTTAAATACACGGTAGAAGAGAAATTAAAATAGATTCGCCACTGCACGGACAGAAGCAAAACAACACACGAAACACCAATTCGAATTTTCAATGCCATCGAATAACTCGACAGTTATGAGTCACCTTTCCAGCCAGGATGTTGCTTTCGCGGTGATGTATTCATTCATCGTCATCATCGGTGTTCCAGCTAACTGTATTATAATCACCATCGTACGAAAAACTCCTTCGATGCACACGGCAACAAACTATCTGTTGATGAATTTGGCGGTTGCGGATCTTATAACGTTGCTGTTCTGCCCGGGAATGTATGACTTCTCCCTGAACCAAGTGCATCTTAACAAAACACTGGGCGATTTTGTCTGCAAACTCTTCGCAGGCAATGCAGTGATTCCTTCCACAATAAACGTTGGCACTTTAACCGTTTGCACTATTGCCGCGGAAAGATATCTGGCGCTAGTGAACCCGTTCCACACTGGATTATTGTTGACCAAAAAACGAGTACCTTATGTCATTGCATTACTTTGGACATTTGCTGTTTTAATGAGCATTCCTGACTTCATGACGAACACCACGGACCCAAACCCGATGTCAGTTTATCCATGTAAACGACCTTGGAGTCTTGACGAATATTTCCTTCATAAGGGTTACATACTTTGTACATGTGTTTTGTTTGGAATCATTCCATGCATCGTGGTTTTCGTTTGTTATTTTTACATTTTTCGTGAATTGTTCATCCCAAACACGGTTGGTATTACACCGTCGGAAGGCCCAGACATTCAAACATCTGAGGAAAACCGCACAAAGAAACAGCTTTTTAAGTTGTTGATGTCACTCACGATACTCTTTTCAATATGTACTTTGCCATTTTCAATATTTTTTATCTACTTAACTGCAATTGACAAAACCACTGTAGTTGATAATCATGAACGTTTGTTCTTTGTTCATAGAATTGTCCGATTTCTTGTTATTGCCAACACGTTTATTAATCCATTTGTTTATGCTTTACAAAGCTCCAATTACCGTGCGGGATTCAAACGAATCTTTTGCTGCCAGAGTGGTGAACTAGAAACTAACGAATGAAGGCTCATGGAACTATGACATAAAACATTGTCATTTGTCATTTAAAACATTGCCGGTTTAATTGTAATGTTCGTTCCTAGAACATTTTGACTTACAATGGTGGGCCTACATGTCCATGTCCTAATTGTCAATTGCGTATCTTACTCTCTAGAAATGACCTCCGTCTGGGTTTAGTTTTTGGATTTGTTTCAAAACTAAACGACAATTCAAATTAGTAACTTAAAATAACAGGAACACGACCCAATTTTTCAGATATAAGTGGAACCACAGAACTTTCATTTGTTTGACCTAACTCGTAAACTTTGTACATAAACATGTATATACGTAAATGAAAAATTTCCAGAAACTTAGCTTGTGTAGTAAACTAATACGATAAACTCAATGAAATAAGAACTTCGAGCTACAATAGGCGACAATATTGTTGACACATTGTCATTTTGAACCCCATTTTGTTCGGGACGAGAGGCATTTCAGCCCCACCCCCCTAATTCCCCACCCCCACCCCCCCAGACAATGTTGTGTATCGTTTCGTCAGGTCTGTCGCTACAATCCTACAACATTGGATGGGGGGACGGGGGTTAATGCGGCAGAGTGTAGTAAAAGGAAAGATACAGTGATAAATATGTCACGAAAACCGTTTTTGTTATAGCGTGTGTCAACTATTTTTGTCGCCTATTGTCCGATACACAAAAATTGTTATTTGGACATTCATGGTAAGGCAAGGGCGCTGTCTCTTGCTTAAATTATTATTTTGGGGACTTTCTGCTATATCACACAACAGTCTTTCATAGATGACCAAATTTGAGGATTATTTGTCGAAATGAAATCCGCTGTGCTACCAGTAAAACACGCAAATGCATCAAGAGCCTCACTAATGTCAAAGCGAGAAACAGATACGTAACTATATGGTATATGCGCAGCAGATGTGTTGCTTAGTTGCCAGTTGCATGTAACTGAATTTATTAGCATTTTCCAAACAAGATAAAAGATAACATGGACTTCCTTCTCTTTTTTGCAAGTGGCAAGAACACCATTGTGTTTATTACGGAACGGCTTGCTTAACGGAAAGGAAACTGAAATGATGACGGTTCTTTTGAAGATCTTTCGGTTTCATGTTGAACTTTCGCAATAACAGCAAAATAAATGTCTTCTTGTGCAAAATTTCATTAAACAAGAAAGCAGTAAAGAAGATGTCTCGAATAACCACGATTTACCACGATTTACCACGCTTTACCATGTTGCCGAATAAAAAACTGCTTTACTAATGTTCTATTGTTTACCATGGTAAATCGTGGTTAATCGTGGTAAATCGTGGAATTTCAAAAGATAGACACATATTTCCCCTTTTAAAGGCTGATTTTATAACAGAATGAAAGATTGAACATATTTCATGTTCTAAATTCGGGTTTGATACATGAATTATGCGAGAAATGAATAAGAATTTCTTGTAAATGCCACATCAAGTGACACTTATTTGATATGTCACGCGCGCGTGACACGCTGTGTTACAGCGTTGTACTCGGTCTGCAAGAAACTTTGTTAAATTTTTAAGGCGGCCTCTTCCATTGTTCGCTTTACGGTAAAATTCCCCTCTTCTTTCCTTAAAGAGCAAATCTGTCGAAGGAATGGCCGCTCTACACTGGGACTCAACTTTCTTGGCCGCCCTGGTCGCTCATTCTTGTGGTGGACTTTGTTACATTGGCCCTTTTTCAGACTTTTTAAAATCTGATTTTCTGAAGACCTTCAAACGTATAATTCGTCCATCATTTACTTCAGTCTTAACCCTTTGTATTTTCGTGCAATGCGCCCAAAGGAACGAGTTTCTTCGTCAATTTTACCAGCGAAGACCATTTTGCCTCGCTTTATTCACGTGCTTAAGGCTGTTATAACATCATCATAAAATTCGATAAACGGCTGCAATTAGAATGTAATTAATCAGCTATTAACGCCGTTCGCATGAATCAAAACATCGGACAGTGCAGATTAATATTTGTAATAACCGATTAATTTCCTCGCACTTTTGGGAAGAAATAGCACATTTCGTACTTCAGACAATAGGCGACAATATTGTTGACACATTGTCATTTTGAACCCCATTTTGTTCGGGACGAGAGGCATTTCAGCCCCACCCCCCTAATTCCCCACCCCCACCCCCCCAGACAATGTTGTGTATCGTTTCGTCAGGTCTGTCGCTACAATCCTACAACATTGGATGGGGGGACGGGGGTTAATGCGGCAGAGTGTAGTAAAAGGAAAGATACAGTGATAAATATGTCACGAAAACCGTTTTTGTTATAGCGTGTGTCAACTATTTTTGTCGCCTATTGTAGCTATTTTAATACTTAAAAGTAATGGTCCAAGTAAGAACTAGGCAACCCAACGGCAACGAATGCAAAAAGGTGTTAATTGTGTTGTTGTTGAAACGGTCCACCTCATTGGCCAAAACATGAAAATCTGCTATCACTTCATCAGGTAGAGCATTTATTTCTCTCTAGTTTACTTATTGATTCCCTTTTAGTGAAAACTATTCTGAGTTTTAATGCAGCAAAATTTCGATGTGGGAAACATGGAAAATTAGAAGCCTTTCTTGGCCATTGTTTTGGAGTCTCATGATTGGATGAAATCTTGTAACAAAAGAAATATCGCTTTAAAATTAAGTTTCAGTACATTTTATTTAAAAAACGTGTTGTCTATAGGTTGATGCATTCTCAGTAAGAAAATCTAAACAATCGTATGTGGGGAAAGCGAAATGCCGCAGAACAAAAGAGGATTGCCTAGTTCTTAGACGCATTGTTACTTAATAGCTTGAGGAGAATTTGGTAAAGTTATTTAACATCGGGGTTCTAGAAAACCGTACTAAACGCAATGAGTTCCTCATCAGTTTCCTCTGATAGCAACCTTCAGAAACTTATAATTAAACTGAACAATGTTCTTTGAAAACATAATTCGGACATCAGCGTTGCCTAAATAACAAGAGGCTCCTAGCAGCCTATACTCATGCGCATGCGTAAGTAGGCTGTACCACAATGAAGGGAATGATTCTTCTAAGACTTATATATAACAAACATGAACATTGCTAATGTGAGCAGGGTTGTAGGAGACGCTGTCGTGACACTTGAGTAACGCTCTTTTACCGGAAGTGAGAGTAGCCGGAAGTCACTAAACAGGAAGTGTAGTGGAAAAGCTATGAACCGGAAGTGTACAATTTAAAATATGCGTGCATAAATTTGCATGCAAAATCGTGACACAAAAAATAAAAATAATAATAATAATAATAATAATAAAAATAACAAGAAAAACGGAGCCGAAACCTTACCTCATGCCGCTACGCGCATGAGTAATTAACAAGATTTAAAAGTCCAGTTTGTTGAATACAATTTGTACTCAAACGTGTTTCTCGTCTGGCAATTGACATGAAAGGCAAATAAGAAGTCAGCAAACCAACATCGATACTTATGATCATGAGATCGCAGAAAGCAAGCTTTCTTTCACTTTCTTCAAATGGCTGAAACCATAGCGCCAATGCAATGTCTTTCTCTTTATTCACAAAAGATTGAAAGCATTTTCCCCCCTTTCGAATAATAGGTCGACTGGTTATGTTGTAATACCTTCAGATTAAGTATGTGTATGCAAGACAAAATGAAAGGGAGTCATTTAAAATGGTTGCATACGGCTGTAAACAATGATATTCATACTTAGTTGTTAATAAGAAAGACGACGGTAGAAAAGCACGCCACCAATTTAAAGAAGAATTAACATAACGTTATATTGACTTATATTTGTGAATAGCGGTAAGGAATTAAAAACACCATATGAAAAAGGTAAATAAATAAATAAAAACAAAAAAAAACAAAAGCTGTTGTGCTCTCTTCTTCTGCTTATCACGTATTAACTCTTCCCCTTTAAGTTTGATTAAAACAGAAATACGATTCGTTGATGTTTTCTTTTATGTCTGAAAAAAAGTAAAACAAGAAGACGAAAAGGAAAAAAGAAGAAGAAATTGAGGAAGACCGACAATTTTAATATCTCAAGTTTATCTAGATCTGCAAATTAACAGGAAGACTTATTAGTGGCTCTCTCCTCCGCAGAGGCTCCTATCAGTAAAGAACAGTAAAATATAAAATGGGAGCGCGGGGAACGATGGGAAGAGCGAAATAGCGGGAGGCTCAGGTCTCCCTTCTTTCTTCTCCCTTCCCATAGTTCCCCGCACACTTTACTTTTTACCTGTACCAAGCCTCCGCGCGTTTTTTTGCCAAGCGTGGAGCGTGACTGGGAGGCCTCTGCGGAGGAGAGAGTATTAGTGGTATAAATTTATATGGACACTTTATGCAAAAATTGGTCTTTGATCTGAAACTTTTATTTTGGGGGGACTTTTTATGTAGTGGAGTTTGTCAGTTTTGAATCATTTCGGACAAGACAAAGAAGAAAAAAAAAGAAAAGAGCAATAATTACAATTTTATTTATATGCCTCAAGTTTATTGCATCCGGCGATCGGTAACTTATGGACTGGCTACAGACAGGAAACAGTTTTCAATTTTTAATCATTCTAACTCGTCACTCCAGCTATCAAATTATTAATGAGCCGAGTTTATTCTCTCGTTTAAATGATTTTTGTTTTTGTTTGGAGAGTTTATCTATTTATTTATTATTATTATTATTATTATTATTATTATTATTTTTTTTTTTTTTTTTTTGGGGGGGGGGTGGGATTCATGGTGGGGGTGTTTGTGGGGGTGGGAGTGGGTTTCAAGATCATAAGGCCTTCGCGAACGATAGGAATGGCCCTTTTGGCTTCCTGAAGTTTATGCAAGCTTCCAGTAAAAAAATTAGAAAAATAGAACATGAGGTGTCAGCTGAGTATTAATTTTAACTAGAAAGATAAAGTGTGTCTGTATTGCTTTATTATACCTTAGTATCGTGTGTGCCAACAACTATGGTGTGAAATCGAAGGAGAAAGGCTCTGCAGAAGCAAACTAAACCCGCCAGCCACTGGGACAGCATGCGCTACTGGTAAGGTAGGTTGGTACCATTTGAATTCGTTGAACCAATGTGTACCAGATTTTGTCATGGCTTCTTCATTTAAACTATAGAGTTGCAGGTTATAATGCGACGTGGTTTAGTGGCTTAGCCCCGGCTTAGCACGATAGACTTGAAAACCAGAGGTCATTTGGCTTAAAGGGAGGGTATTACGGTTGTTCCACACTTAACTGGTGCTTAAAAAAACTTGTTCTTACGTTTGTAGCCTACAATATTGATCAAAACGAATTATTTAGGCCAAAAAAATTGCAAACAAAATTGTCACTGAGAATCGAAAGCTTTTGTCGCTATTTGTTACGAGTGCGAGTTGATAATTTTCCTACGAGTCAATAATAAATTCTCTTCAGTACTCGTAACTGTAATTAGTTTCAATCGTTCTCGGAATTAAGCCATCCGTACCACATTTATAGCGTTCAGTGCAGAATTGTGCTTGAATTATTGGCACCAATTGGTAGTTTTTAATTGTGAACGGCTTTTAGACGAGCAATGGAAAATATTCGCGCAAGCATGCGCAGAGCGTGATACAATCCCTTTACTCTCATCATGCTCCTACCATCGTGTTATGTCCTTAAATAGGGGAGATGTTCCCTGGCCAGCCAGACCCCCGTTGTTGGGCGTATACCAATCTAAGCCTGGTTTTAGTCACCATCGATTGATCAGGAAAGATCACTCCATGTCATTCTATAGTTGGCATTCATATAGCAACCAACCTTTTGCCCCTATGTCCGACCTAGCAGAAATAATGTATCAAACTGGCCTTGGTTGCTGAGAGTGTAGGTATTCAACTTGTCAGAGAAATCTTTGGATAGGTTTAACATGACCGGAGACAAATGCTTTTATCTGACACAGTCTTGCACTAAAAGTCTGGTAAGCCTGGTTCAAGCTGGGTTTACCGTACCAGGCTTTTGGTGCAAGAGTGTGTCAAAATTGAAAGCCTGGTTAACCTGGTTTTATCAGGCTTTCCTGGTTACCCTATGCTAATACATAGTCACCTGACGTTAAGGCCTAACAAAAACTGAACCCCGTAAGCCAGATTAGGCTGGTTTTTCCAGGCTTTTCTGGTAAGGGTGGTTGGAACCCATCTCCCGAATAGCCTGGTAAGCCTGGTTTGTATAGAAAAAGGTAGCCCAAAAAACGGGGTGATATTACAAGTAGTGTTCAAAGATACCCTTATTTGTTGTTATATGTTTCCAAAAGATCTGGATAGTAGCAGACTGGCTATAATTTTAAGAAAAAGGTTGGCGCATTTGAGTTTTGGACAAAACATACTTCAACCGTTACAGTGGTCTTCTTCAGTTACAGTGAAAAGAGCAATTTGCAAGTTAATTTATAGAGCTCTATAAAGCAATGACAATCACAATTACAATTATGATTGCAGTGGTGTATGTATGGTGAGTGTGTAAGTAACGACACCATACCATTGAGGAGAGATGGTGGTTGGGGATCCTGGACGGCTTGGAGTGAATGTTCCCGAACCTGTGGAATGGGAGTCAATGTTCGAAAAAGGTCATGTAACTCGCCAAGGTGAGCGGCTGATTGCAGTTATAAGTTGTATCTGTTAACGTTGCAGAAAACAATATGATCTTTCTAAATTTTACACCTATACCACTGCAATGATGTGCACTGATTACATCAGTAACTAAAGGATATTTATCCTTATAAGAATAACTAAAGTTAATCAAGAGAATAATGAACTTATTTCTGTTTCAGTCCCTTGAATGGTGGGCGCTACTGTGAAGGCGAATCAAGGAAGTATCGCACATGTAATGTCAAGGTAAATCAGGGTGTCAGTAAAACGCGGGGTCGGGGTGGGATTAGGTCTAGGATTAGGTATGGGATTAAATATAATCCCTTACCTAATCCTAGACCTAATCCCACCCCGACCCCGGCCCCGACCCCGCGTTTTACTGACATCCGGTAAATCAAAGGCCGTGAGTAGAAATGCTGTCACACTGACACGGTTCGATATTTCTTTAAAAATTAAACGTACTAAAGATTTATGACGAACGCAAAAAAACAAACAAACAGGAAATCACTTCCATAAAGTCCAATCCGAAAAAAAAAAAAACAGGAAATCACTTTCATAATGTCCAGTCCGAAGGAAAAAAAAGGGGGGGGGGGGTGGGGGGGGGGTTGTCTTGAGCGTGAATTGAACTTGTGCCTCCGGACTGCGAGGCCCGGCGCTAGACCACTAACCATCGAGGAACACATGCTCAATTATAACTAAATTTTATTGTTTCAAGGTAGATACGCATCAAAAATGTTAGATCGATTTTAATGTTGCATTAAAGACTCCAAATGCGAAACATCATTAAGCTTATTGTTGTTTATTTTCGCTTACAACAAATTAGTTATTGTTGTCGCTGGATTCACGTTGTTCTTGTTCCGAAACGCATTCATAACAAAGCATTACGTCACTAAGTTTACAGCTGATGGAAGGAGTGAGCGAGCGAGGGAGTGAGTGAGTGAATTAGCCACCGTTACCGATAACCCGTTCATTACGCTTGCGCGTATTCACGGTTTAAAAAGTGGCATAACCATGACTTAAACTAGAAAGCGAAGCTCGGGGGAGGGTACAATGCAAATTTTTAGCGACGAGTGAGGGAGAGATGGAATTTCTGGTTTAACTGGAGAGGTTGGGTTGCATGGTGACAATGGCCTCGAAATTTAAAGTTGAGACATTCTCGTTCCCAGTCTCTCTCTCTTCCTAAATAAAATAAATGGGAACTGGTGCTGGTCAGTATTGGGTTTTGAGCTGTGGGTCGCTGTCACCGCTATGGGAAGGGGTATCAAAAGACCCTCAGGCCTTTCCTTTCTCCTAACCCACCTCACTTCATTAATTTTTGTCAGGGTCCAGGACAATATGCAGTGGTGTTCTGTTTATTTTAATTGTGTGAGAGTTGCTTTATCAGGAATACAGCTAAATCCTGCTGTCTCAAATTCCAATTTTGAAGCTTGTGAGTGCTATCTTCCAAATTAACCTGTTCCTCTTAGATACTGCTTTAGTTTGTGTTCCATATACTGGGTAGCAAATAATTGCTAACCCAATTCACTATTTCCCTTGAATGGTTGAAATCGCAGGAGTTTACTGCTAAAAGGTGATGCCGTACAAAAAATAACAACTTGATGGTCGTACAGTTGCAGTAAACTTTTGATATTGACATATTGTTTCTATTCTTTAGTCATGTTCTCCAGGGTATAAGGATTTCCGAACTTTACAATGTGAATCTTTTAAAGACATCGAATACAGAGGAGGAAAACACAACTGGGTTCCTGTGATAAGTGATGGTAAGTGTAAAACACTGAACTGTTACAACGATTTTATGAAGACCAAGTTTATCAGTAAAAATATTATTCACCTGCACTAAGATAAAGCAATAAGGAGATCGATGAGATATCAGTACGGCCATTCGTAACGTTCGCTTTGAATCAATCAATCAATCAATCAATTAACTTTATTTCAACACAGTAAAACGGCTCAGTAAAACTGTTTTTCAGACATGCCGTGCACTTAAATATAATCTAATCTAAATGATAACAAAAAATATATATATCTATATATATATATAAACATAATGGAAATTGAACGAGATGTTAAATCTTACTGCATTCCTAAAAACTTGTACTAAAGAGACGAGATATAAAATAGCAATCTGGATTTTCAAAGGATAACAAATTTTAAAAATGCACTTGACCTACCAGAGTTTCCTTTAATTGGCATTATCATTATCACTATCGTTATCATCTATCATCGTCTGTCATCATCGTCATTATCCATCATCCGTCGTAACCCAGCATCATCACTGATAGTCATCGCGCTCATCATCATCATCATCATCATCATCATCATCATCATCATCATCATCATCATCATCATCATCATCATCAATTCATCGTTATGATAACCATCGTCATCATCATTACAGATGTAGCATATTGTAAGTTTTTATAACCTTTGAACAAGACACCTTGTTCCTTGCGTCAATTCTTAAGATAGTTAATGTCTTCATTGGTAAGGTTACATTCTTGTTACAGGTCAGCCATGCTCATTATTCTGCAAGCCACAGGATCCCCAATACCATTTTTCCGCCAAACTTGCTTCCAAAGTTGTAGATGGTACTCCATGCAGAACAGGGTCAATTGACATTTGTATTGATGGAAGATGCCAGGTAATAGGCAAATCCTGTTGCGTTCACTGAAGACTAGCGAAAAGTTTTTAATAAGCTTTTCTTTTACTGCTTGGCGTAAGATTAGAGGACCCTTCATTAAAAAGTTGTGATATGTCATGTCATAGCATCAAGGAATCCCGAGGAAAGCAGGGGGGGGGGGGGGGGGGGGGCGTCATCCGGCAAAATAAGCAGGAACCACGAACGATCGATAGGACACAATGAAATAGTATAAATTAGGGACTGTATTACAGTCAGTTTACTTTCATACAAATCCTAACTTTATAATATGGACACATCAACAAAGAAGACACTCACTTCTGTTACTTGGAATTCGTATTAAAGAGGTTCGAATATACTTTTTTTTTTTCAATATGTAAATTGTTTTCGTTATCTGTACCAGGATGTTGGTTGTGACTACAAGATCGGTTCAGGAGCAAAAGAGGACATCTGTGGTGTCTGTAAAGGAAACGGAACAACTTGCCGCACGGTAGAAGGGCGGTTCAATCAGCTAGCCGGATCAGGTATACAGTAGAGAATGATAAATTTGTGAAAGAATTTGTGATAGAAATACATTTCTATTTGCTTTGTGTTATAAAAAACGCCGATTCGTTTGAGGAATAGTCATCTTGCTTGATAATAGGAAACCGCAAGGCAAGCTACGCCCTCAATAAAAGCTTGACATGACTTAATTTATTGCGTTGTTCAACGACTGTCAATTCTTTCTCGCAGGTTATGTGGAAGCTGCTGTCATTCCTAAGGGAGCCAGAAGTATAACTATAAGCGAATCCAAACCGTGTACGAGTTTTCTTGGTAAGATACAATAGATTATTGTTTTACAGCATTTTTCACCCAAGCGAGGCATCACCAAAACAAAGGTAATTACTCTGACCAATCACAACAGATGTAGACAATCCAATGAACCAAAAAGAAGCCGAAGTAAAGACATCAAGCGCAGGAAAACTCGTGTGTGCGCACGTCACGATTTGTTTTGGCATTACTTCTGATTGGTTAACCTTTTAACTCCCAAGAAAAATTCCAAATTTCATTTTGTAAAATACTGAAAAACAAATGGTACGATACAAAACCACTGTTGAAGAGGTTTTATTTGAATGGATACACCATAGGATTTCGTCGACAGACTAAAAAGTTACAAGTACACTACATGTCTCCGTAATTGACTCTGGGAGTGAAAGGGTTAGAAAAGAGGCGCTAAAGTTTCTTTTTCTGTATTTTGTTCGCCAAACCCAAATTTCAATGACATGCTCCTGGAAACAACGAAAAGAATGGTGCCATACTTCCAATGTGCTGCAATAACCCAGTGACACATGTCTTATTTATGCTCAGCACTCAGGGCAGATGCAGGAACATACTATATTAATGGAAATTGGAGAATTCAACTTCCTGGTGACGTCAAAGCGGACGGAACGGTATTCCGGTACATGCGCAAAGGAACGTTGGAGAAAATCATAGCTCGTGGACCGACAAATGCACCTTTGCATATTATGGTTAGTTTCGCATGCGGAGAATGCTGCAGTATAAGATTGCAGGGCCTTTTTAACGCTTCTAGCTTAACGTACAACTGAGCTAAATCAAGAGGATAATCAAATTTCATTGGATTGGATCAGTTAAGCGATTAATGAATCGACCGAGTCGGACCTGATTTGAACCGGATCAATGTTTCAATGACAACGGATCGAGTCTGATCAGATCCTTGATCTATCCTGGGCTTATTAAAGCTGCTTTACTTTTGTTGTTTAACGATGACGTGGTTTCTAGGTGTACGACCAACAAGACAGTTTCATAGATAGTAAAATGCCTGGTGTTCCAACCAGTTTGTTAAGTTGGTCAATTTCTTCACTATGCGAAGACATCTACAACAGCGAATCCAATGCCCGGGGAAAAGGCGATCGCTTGAAATTGGCATGTAGCTAAAACATGATTGGCTGTTGTTAGTGTCGTTGTGTTAGAAAGCCGACTAAACGTTCAAACATTGTTGTAACCAAACAAATTTTAGGCAAAATGTTAATCGAAAACAAAACATCCATCCAACAAAAAATGTTGGTCAACATCATAACATGAACCTCGTCGCATTTTTGAACCAAGAAATGTTGCACATTGAACAATTGTAGACCATTTAGTTGGGGCTTTAGACCTTTCAAAAGATGAAAGATTGACAATACTTCATTTATTGTAGTATTGACAGTATTGATATGTTTTTTTTTTTACTTGTATCAGGTTCTGTACTATGGTTTTAACTTTGGTGTGGAATATCGATACGCTGTACCACTTCATAGCACAAAAGGAGACAAAGAAGATACTAAACAACATCGGTTACTGCACGAAGCCTCGTACGGATGGGTTCATGGAGGCTGGGGCGAGTGTAATGTCTACTGCGGTGGAGGTGAGCAACTGGGAAGGGTATACCTTATTATAGGAAATTTACAATGCACTTTATTAACGCGATTTTGCAAAATTCGCGCTAATTTAATGTATCTTAATTAATGTCGATGTAAATTTGATGCACGCTATTTTACAACATTGTTATTTTAAAGAACCTTTATTTCATTACAAAACCTTATTAGTTCATGACTCCTCTATTGGCTCTTCAGAGTCACATTTCACGGAGGCTTTGAAAGATCTTTTGAATTGATAGGGTCTAGTTTGGCTTCAAAACCAAATTTTCGGCTTTAAAAAAACTTAGAAACATCCGACGGAAGCCAAAACGCAGTTTGCCGTTCAGAAATGTAAAGTGCGAGTTTGCAGAATTATGAAAATCGCAGTAAATAAAGCAAGATGCTTATCGAAAAATTCGCGTTAATTTAATGCATGTAAACCTAACTTTTGAAAATTTCGCGTTAATTTAGTGTAACGTAAATTTTCTTCGCGTTGTCAACGTGCATTGTTAATTTCCTATAATAAGGTATTTATCTAGAACGATCGTGAAAAGCGAAATCCTCGGACGTGTGGGATTTCCAACAATTAAGGAGGAGTACATTTAGTATCTGTTGTCGAAATGTACAGTGTAATTATATTCGATAAAAGTACAGTCTATAGTTTTCACAAAAGCTATATAGCTCAATAAATTCTTACATTTAATAATAATGCAATAATGTAATATTTCTTTTGATAAGACTTGGTAACCGAGTAATTGTAATTCAAAAGAAAATTGTTGCTTTAAAAAAATTATTTCCACCTATTTTCCTTTGCATACAAAAGCTATTTTTTGATATGGTATATTTGTGTTTTTATTCATATTTACGTTCTTATAAATTACGGCCTGCATATGGTCTCACGAGTGCATATGTGGCAGAATATTAATCTCTGAGGCCACAGGCTAAGTTTAAGCCAAATGCGCAACTTAGCAATTTTGTATTCACTGTTATCGCGCTAAAGTTGGCAAATTCGTGTTGACAAACTCAAGTTCGCCTATGTGAACGTGTCATCAACAGTTCGCAAATTTGTTGGCGACAAACATAGTTTGTTTCTATTCTTGCCAACGTTTTCGAGTTGGCCAATTTTGTTTTGAGGTGTGTGGAAGTTTGTCGTGCGAAACACGAGTTTGCCAACTTTTTGGAGTTTGCCAACAGGAGTTTGCCAACTTTTTAGAGTTTGCCAACACGAGTTTGCCAACTTTTTGGAGTTTGCCAACTTTTTAGAGTTTGCCAACACGAGTTTGCCAACTTTTTGGAGTTTGCCAACACGAGTTTGCCAACTTTTTAGAGTTTGCCAACAGGAGCTTGCCAACTTTTTGGAGTTTGCCAACACGAGTTTGTAAACTTTTTGGAGTTTGCCAACACGGGTTTGCCAACTTTTTAGAGTTTGCCAACACGAGTTTGCCAACTTTTTGGAGTTTGCCAACACGAGTTTGCCAACTTTTTGGAGTTTGCCAATACGCATGTGCCAACTTTTAGAGTTTGCCAACACGATTTTGCCAACTTTTTAGAGTTTGCCAACACAAGTTTGCCAACTTTTTAGAGTTTGCCAACTTTTTGGAGTTTGCCAACACGAGATTGCAAACTTTTGTTTGTCGTGTGAAAGCGCCTTACGCATATAGTCATCGAAGAGAATGTAGATTTCGTTCAGTGATCCTTTCATTCTGCTCTCCCGCCATTAAAGTTGTCCATTTTGTTATGATGTTTTTACAGGAATAAGGAAACGTTTGCGAATGAAATGCATTCGTTTTTACCGAGGAAATATATATTTGGTTGACGATTACCACTGTAAAGGAGCCACGAAACCAAGGCAAGAAGAACGAGTTTGTAACGTGCATCCGTGTCCTATATGGTGAGTAAATGAATTACGTATACATCAAACGCTTTTAAATCATTTTTAAATGAAAAAAAAAAGACATTTCCTATCAATCATTGCACCCTCAAAAAGCCTTCGCACTAAAACTAGAAAATGGATTAATACACAATGTGTTCAATATGTACAACAGCTAGAACAAGACGATGGCGAGCTAAAAGTGTCAAATATGATGATAAGTGTCTATCGCACTTGTCCCCTGCGCTGTTAATGGTTTAGTCTTCAGAATTAGAAGAAGGACCTTATACCCCCACCGTCCATTGTCTATTACCATTACAAAAGTAGGATGGACTTTATAGGGTTAAGGTTAGAGGTAAGGTTAGGTAATGATTGATCTTAGTGGTAGACGTTATACCGTAAGGGGTTGGCTTTTATATAGTTGTGTACCAAAGCAAAATTACCAGGAATTCTCAGGATTTCCCAAGAAATTTTGGGAAATGTTACTTCTTTCTTGGTGCGACCAAAAATTGTTATTTTCGGGAACACCACTGAGTGAAAAATGACCGAGAATTCTCGGGAATTGCCTCAAATGTTTATTGGATGTTATTAGAATTTTCTCCCTTATATCTGCTTAATTAAATATCCTTTATATTTTCCAACTATGAGGGCAAGGTATTAGTTTAACTATTTTTTGCCCCTTTTCTCTTTATTTCTTAATCATTCGTTATTGTAAACTTGTTAATCTTGGAGAAATAAATAAATAAATACTACTACTACTACTACTACTACTACTACTACTACTGCTACTACTACTACTATACATGGGACCTTCTTTTGCACTTGTTTTTGCGTGGCACAAAGTTCTTTAATATATTATACTGCAGCAAGTTTAATTTATCTGTAACCACTGTCTCTGTAAAATCGATGTAAACACTGTTCATCGTTAGGTACTGGATCGTCACAAAACGTTCATTGACGTTCACTTGATTATATTTTCCAACCAGAAGGCATCCGAATTTTAATCAAAAGAGAGAATGAATTTGATGTTGAAGGTACAAAACATTAGTAATTTGATAAAGCAAACGATTTTAACAGCATCTGCACTAGCCTGGAGCCATAATTCGATAAAAACAGAGCTGACAAAAGTAAATGAAGTAAAATAAACAAAAAGAGGAGAATGCTTATCATACAAAAATTAACTTTCCACAATATCTATCATATCTTAAAAGGTCACAGAAAAACTTCAAAATGCACTTTGCCGATATTTCGGTTCTATTAAAAAAATTTCTTCTGTGTTGCCATGAGGAAGGTTCTTTAATAAAATCGAAATGTTAGCAAAGTGCATATTCCAGTTTCTGAGTAATATTTAATATAATACAGGGTGTTTTTATCTGTATATTAAAAGGCAAATTGTAGGCAAATACACAAGCTGTATAAATTTGCATGGACACAGTGAATAAATAAAATGTCGTGTCATTTCAAACTTTTCTTAAAAGTATTTTTGTCCATGCTTGGCGAGTGTACAAAGTAGGTCCACCAAGCACTTTTGCCGAATTAAACTTCCTTTTGTTGAGGTTACATAAATGTGTATAATACAATTCAAATATCTTGAAATTTTTATCGTGCCACTCTGACATAAATAAAAAGATTTTGTTGAAATATTAATCAGTTTCAGAAAGATTAATTAAAAATGAACCTTACTTTTATCAAAACTGAAAGCCTAACTGTTTTTAAATCATAATTCGTTATGATTTAAATAAGAGAGAGAAGAGAGAGAGAAAATCCATGGTTAAATTTAACTAACATAAGCCCATATTGTAATTATTGTATTAAGACTAGTTTATTTTTAAGTGAGGAAACCTAACTCATTATAAGCCTCGTGGTTTCTTTCAGGTCTCCTCGCCATTCACTTTTTTCTGTAATCTTTTATTATTTCCATCTGTAAAATTTCTATCTGTAAAATGTTGTATATATGGCAAATAAAGAATGAATGAATGAATGAAAATAACAATATTCGGCTTTACGCAGTCAAGATTTGTGCCACAGCTTTCATCAAGGAAAAAATAAACAAACGGACCTATAATTGTCTAACTGACTAACGTCAGCGGAAAAGTTTGGCATTAACTTCTTTTTTGTCTAAGGAAACTTAATTAAGTCAGGACATTATTAAGTACGACATGTATGTACGTGGATATGTACACATGTTCAGTGTACATGCATTAATTATGTCCAACGTTCGTTCTTTATTTAAACAAGAACATGCATATGGAAATAAATTAACCACTCTGATAAGATATAAAAGAACGTTCAAGTATATATAGGCAAGACATCGCTAGTCTTTAGCTACAGCGGATAAATATATTCAGTATGCAATTGAAAGGCTAAAGAACCATGAGCAAAGGAAATCCTTCGCCCAAAGAAAACTCGACAACTGGAAATGAAACAGCAGAAAACGAGGACGATGGAGAATCCGGCAAAGAAATTGACAAAACTGGTGCAATAATTCTTCTTTTACGCTTACACAAGGAAACACCTGCATCGTTTGCAACTATTCTGTCTATAGCCATGGCTTTAATCGCACTGGGAATCATAGTGAACGGAGCCATTTGTTTTGTGATGCTTCGTGGAAAGCGCTTCAAGAAAAACACATCGAATTTCTTTATCTTACATCTGTCTGTAATAGAACTGGCAGTTCGCCTGGTTATATTTCCACTTGTTATATATTTTCTAATCGAAGCACCGGGAAGTGGAATTCTCAACTGTAAGTTCCTAGCATTCTTTTCAACATCCTTCGCGTCAGCCATCTTTGTTAGTTTGTCTGCCATCGCCTTCGACAGATATCAAAACATTGTCTATCCCATGAAAGCCTTAAAGAAGAAACCAAAGCCTGTTAAATTGGTTTGTCTAGTTTGGTTGTACGCTTTAGTGCTATCATGTCCTTCTTTGGTGAGCGTGAAAAGCATTTCCATCCATGAAATCCCGGAAGCACAAGGAATGCATTGTGAAAATTTTACTGATAGAAAGTTGTGCGACATTCCACAAAATGCAGTGGGGCAGGTTTCTACTACTTCTTATTTTATTTTGGCTTTTCTTCTCCCACTGATTATTATTTTTGTACTTTACACAAAAATAGCAATCTTCTTGCATCAAAGAAGCAACAAAGGGATGATGCACAAGGTGGCGGCAAGATCAAAGTCCAAAGCAGTACGCATGCTCATTGTAGCCGTATTTGGGTATGTGTTTTCCTTAGGCCCGGCCGCTCTCTTCTCCATGTTGAGGTCGTGTGGATATCTCAATAACATGCCATTTACAAACATGTTAACAGTCAGTTGGGTGATTGAACTAACGACCTTAACAAGTTCACTTGGAAATCCTGTAATTTACTCGTACTATAATAGAGACTTCCGAAAGGAACTTGTCAAATCGTTTTGCTTTGGCTAGGTACAAACACGGGAATTAATCTCCTGCATACTAACTCAGGGAATAGCAACAGTGCGTAACGAACCTAAAAGTAGCGTGCTAGCATAAGGTGATTAATCCGTGCAATTAATCGTAAAAATGAACGAGTAGAATTTCCAACGAAATGAAGAGACGCCCTTACTTTCATACAAATCGTATATTTAAACCTAACAATTTTTGAAGCGTTGAACCGTTTAAGTTTTGGAAAGCCCATGAAATTTTAAAATTCCAATCATTTCGAATACGTTTACCCCTCGGAAAGTGACTGTTTTAATAGACCGGGGCACGCCCCCCCCCCCCCCCCTCCCCCCCTCGTTTTTTGTTGCATGTATGAAGCTCATCGCCGAGTTTGAATACTGCATTGAGAAAGGCAAAATGAAATGTTTCTCGATCGTAAAATGATCTGACAAATAGGTTATCGGATGATTTATTTCACCAAAAACACATTTGTTCATAGTTAAATTGGGCCCGACGTCGGATTCGCGTTTTCTTCTATATGTATAAACTTCAAATGAAATAATTTTATGTTAAGGCGTTAATTACCATATTCCCCTTCTGGTTGAATGTCCTTATAAGAACGGACAATGTGTTTTCTCTAAAATGACTACTATTAATTTTTGGATTCATCGAATAATTGTCTCGGGCGGTTATTTCAAATTCGAGTTCGATGTGGACCCTTTTCCACTTCGATCAATAGTCCAGCGTGGGTGTTAGGCAGAATCATCTACTCAAAAATAGTAGTGAAGTACTGGCCACCATCTATTAATTCGTACATGCCTATGTAGCCTGGGGCTGTTTCAAGTTCCTCAGCCTGGGGAGGGGGAGCACAATGTCGAAGCTGTGACAATGAAACTTGGAGGGTATATGGTATGTCCAAAACTGTTTCTTTCTTCGATCATTAGTTCTGCCCAGTCGCCATCTTAGATCGCTATCTTGGATTTCGGAATTTCTCCCAACCCTCAAAAAATTGTCGAAATTGACTTAAAAGGATTTAAAAGGAATGAAGAATGTTAAAAAAATGTTTAAATGGCTTACAAATGTAAAATTACGACAAAAAACTCAAATGTATTTATTAAGAAGAGGTAAAAAGATCGAAATTTCGAAAAGCATGGATGTTAAAATCTCGTTGCCATGGAAACATCAAATCACTTAACCAATGAAATGTCATACCAAATTGTTGCCAGATTAATTTTAAGAAGAGTCGCGAAGTTTGGTGACATTTGCTTTAATATTAAAAACGTTATGAATGTTAAAATTTGCCTCCCCCCCCCTCCCAGGATAAATAGGGTTAAAAATTTTATAGCACCTATCAAGGAGACGCTTATCATAGGACGCTTTATAGACGAACTACACTCTATACATATTTGTTTTGCATCTATTATATTTTTTCATTTGGGAAACGTCTTCTTTGGCAGTATATATTTATCTCATGATCAACAGACGATTTTTTGGTGTTTTAGTAAAACCAGCGTTAACGCAACTTTTCAGAAAGGCTCATGAAGCGATGCGAAATATAACGCAAAATCAATGAACACTGCTCATAAAATGTGTTTCGTTGTTGGGGATTTTTTAGAAACGCACATTAAACGTCTTTTAATTAATTATTTTCAATGTTTATATTTTCAACATCAGATGTCAAAATGATCATGGGAACTTTATGCATAATATCACATTAACATGCAATTATAATAGTCACTTATTTATATCGTGATTCGTATTGTATAAGTTGTCACCATGCTGGCCAGAAAGTGTAAAATATACGATGTTCGGAAATGAGTAGAAATGCATTTAAAACAGCCCAGTATACATTAACATTTTTATAATAAGTTTGTGTTGTTTCTTCCAAAAGAACACAACAATTTTTTAGGAGCTGAAATAGTGTGATTAATCTGTTTTGTGTTTGCCCCATATTCCTATTTTGGGCGATGATCATTCTTCTTTTGTAATTATCATATTAATTGCTTTTTTTTAATAGTTTTCGTTTGTATTGTGCTGATGGAGTTTAATCAGCAGTTTGGTCAATACCACGACACTTAGGACTACTTTTTCGGAGCTGAAATAGTGTGAAAATAGATGGAGAGTTTTTGTTGGAAATTATCATATTAATAACTTTTTTTGTAATAGATTTTGTTTCAATAATTGTGCAGATGAGGTTTAATCAGCAGTAATGACGCACGGATTTAATCGGCATCTGCACCCTATGTACGATCGATAAAATCATAGACACCTATGACCTAATACTACTTTAGAAAACAAGATGGAGAAGAAAGGCGGAGATTTGAAGAGACTACCAATTTAAGTTGAGAGCAAAAGACCCGTGTCTAGGATCTTCGTATCAAATTTATTGCACGAGTGGACTGAGATATTACCTTATCTTTCGGGAACTATTTGAAAGAACAAGTGAAAACACTGCATATCCGGTTGAAAATATAATACACAGCACATCTTCATCTTGGATACGCTTCTCGTTCTTGAAAATGGTCGAAGAAGTACCATTTTTCGAAGCAAACGACAGCATTTCAACTTCTAACAGTGGTTCAACACTTTTGCTCTTTCGTTCATACGAAGAAGCGCAAATAATGTTCGGGATTATCGTCTTGGTAAATCTCGTTGTTATCGTGCTGGGAATAATTGTAAACGCGGTCATTTGTTATGTTATGGCTCGAGGAAAACGCTATAAAAGAAACGGTTCGAATTTCTTCATTATGCATTTATCCGTTATGGAGCTCACGTACCGTTTTATTATCTTCCCCGTAATAATCACATTTGCAGTTCCAACATTGGGAATTAAAACCGTTCAGTGCAAAGCTGTAACATTCTTTTCAAAGACTTGTGCTTCGGCCATATTTGTCAGCCTGGTTGCTATAGCTACCGACAGGTACCGAAACATTGTACACCCTTTGGAAACTTTGAAGTCGAAGAGAAAACCCGTTTTACTCGTTTGCCTGGTTTGGCTGTATGCTTCCTTTGTGTCGTGTCCTTCTGTAATCAGTGCGGAAAGTATTTCTGTTTTAGAAATTCCCGAGTCTCGTGGTATGTCCTGCGACGATTGTGCTGACAAGAAACTTTGTGATATTCCACAAAATCCGCTGGGACAGACTTCAACCACTTTGTATTTTCTTCTCGCATTTGTTGTTCCACTGACTACCATATCCGTGTTGTACACCAAAATAGCCATCTTCTTGCATCAAAGAAGCAACAACGGAAAGATGCAGAAAGTGGCAGCAAGATCAAGGACTAAAGCAGTACGTATGCTCGTTATGATTGTATTTGGATATGTCTTGACTCTAGGCCCATCCGTTGTTTTTGCGATGTTAAGATCTTATGGTCTTCTCAACAATACCTCGTTTGGCGTCATGTTACTGATTAGCTGGGTGGTAGAATTTGCATCATATACAAGCTCATTAGGAAATCCCCTAATATATGCATACTACAATGGAGACTTTCGGAAGGAACTCGTTAGGTTGCTCCCTAAAAAGAAAAGTAAAAATAAAGTTAATTCGTACATAGTGACGTTCACAAACTCTAATAGAAATAGTACTGTAGCAGTTTACCGCAAACACTCTAAATGAAATGGAAGACATCACCACTCCCGAGTTGTAGTCAGTGACCATAGTGACCATAGTGACCATAGTCATAGTGATCATAGTGACGTTTTAACTAACGTATTTAAAACGGCGTTCATTGAAACACAATATTGTAGTCATAGTGACTATAGTGACCATATGATCATAGTGACCATAGTCATAGTGACCATAGTGACCATAGTCATAGTGATCATAGTGACGTTTTAACTAATGTATTTAAAACGACGTTCATTGAAACACAATATGGTTTGCTGCGTTACAGTTTAAGTTGATTGACCTGTCATAAATATACCAACACATGTATTAATATATTGAGAATGAGGGCTAAAAGAGAAGTACAACATCCATGAAGCGAGACGAATAAAGAGTCATTGATACACGAATTACAGATGACCTCAATCATGTTCTTAATGATGAAACGTGTGACTTCAAATCAATGACTATGTATTCGTGACGGGTTCTCATGGACATACAACCTAAAAAAGGGCTAAAAATGACAATATTCACAATGTGTAAAACAAGATTTACTTTATGGACAAAGAATAATATAAAGTCTTTTTATTAAAGCCAACAGACTGCATGGGAAAGCAATTTATGCATAGAACTACGAATCAACAGAAATGTAAATTTTGTATATTGTATTGATACGGTAATTTCATGACTAGGCTGGATAGAGTAATCAAGAAAAGTAAAACTAAATTTTATAATAGTCTATCTGCCGCGGTTGGGGCTTATAATTAATAAATATTTTTCAATTAATCATAGTGTCGAACGTCAGTCTACTTAGCTTTATTTAATTTAGCCTCCTGAATGAATTAAACCTTGTCAAAAAAATTGGGTTCAAGTGGATGTTTTTTATAAAATAAATACGAATCAAGAGATGTGTATTAAATATTCATAATGGAAGCCACACCAGTAAGATTAAATCAATTTTGATTATGGGTTTTCAGCTTCTGTCACAAAGGGTAAAGAGAAAAGGCCGAGTTTCTCAATTCAGTCTTTCGTGTTGTTATCCTATTATTTAAAATCCAACAATTTATCAAGTATAGATAACTACGCGTTTATTGCCAAACCCGCCCACACTGGTGTTAGTAATAATTTTTCTTCGCTCTCACAATGAATCACCGGTTCGTGTTTGCTTCTTTTCCTTATTTTTGGCGATGACCAGTCTTTGCTGGTAATTATCATATCATTTATATGTACTTTTATCCTAATAGATTTTGTTCCTATAATTGTGCAGATGGGATTTTATCAGCAGTCTGATAGCGCAAGGATTTAACCGGCATATGCCACGCTATATATGATCAAAAAAATCATAGACACCTACAGTGCTTAGCAAAATACATCAAATTGATAGTAGTCTCCTTCAGCTGTTCTAAATATTAATTATAGTCGGGACATCACTGGCTAGGGGATGACACATTATGACATATTTTCTTGCATATCATAATACTATATTTGGAGCATAAATATTGCTATTTTGCGACATAACGGTTACTTTTAAGACTCATAACTACAATTGTCCGTTTTTGAGTAACAGCTGTGAAATATAAAAGTGTTTTATTATTATTGGCGGCTGTTCAGTTAATATTTATAATTGTGGGCTTGTTTTCAGTGTATCTAGGCTCTTAAAGTATTTCGTTTCGCCGGAGTCAGGGGTGGGGTAGAGTATTTTTATGGTGAGCATAATTTGGAACATGATTATATAGTCTGCTTTGTAGGAACACGCCAAAGAGCATAATACTAAATTTGAGCAGAATAATGTCTCAACCTCTATCACAGGCAATAACTTCAAGTCGTCGTAGGTAATACCGATTTAGAAAACAAGGCGGACATGACAAGGAAGGGGGAGATAGTTGAAGGGACTACAAAATCAAGATGAAAGCAAAAGAACCGAGTCTAGGATCTTCGTGTCAAGTTTATTGAACTGGTAGTATTAAGATAATACCTTACCATTCGGGAACACAATTGAAAGAGAATTCAGTTTAAAAAAACTGCACATCAGGTTGAAAAAATAATACACAGCACATCTTCATCTTGGATATGCTCCTTGTTGTTTACAATGGTCGAAGCAGTACCATTCGATTTCGACGATGTCAAGGCAAACCTCACTATTTTCATCTCTCATGTGCCTCCCCGTAGTGGTTCAACAATTCTCCTTATTCGTTCATACGAAGAAGCAAAAATCGTGTTTGGGATTATTGTCGTGATAAGCCTGGTTGTTATCGTGTTGGGAATTATTGTAAACGCGATCATTTGTTATGTTATGCTTCGAGGACAACGCTATAAAAAAAACGGTTCCAACTTCTTTATTATGCATTTGTCCGCGATAGAGCTGATATACCGCTTTCTTATCTTCCCCATAATAATCACTTTTGCAGTTCCGACATTGGGAATTAAAAGTGTTCAGTGCAAAGCTTTAACGTTCTTTTCAAAAACTTGTGTTGCGGCCATATTTGTCAGCCTGGTTGCTATAGCTACCGACATGTACCAAAACATTGTACATCCTTTGGAGACTTTGAAATCGAAGAGAAAACCCATTCTACTTGTTTGTCTGGTTTGGCTGTATGCTTCCATTGTGTCGTGTCCTTCTGTAATCAGCGTGGAAAGTAATTCTGTCCTAGAAATTCCCGAGTCTCGCGGTATGCTCTGTGACGATTGTGCTGACAAGAAAATTTGTGATATTCCACAAAATCCTCTGGGACAATCTTCAACCACGTTGTATTTTCTTCTCGCATTTTTCGTTCCATTGACAGTCATATCTGCGTTGTACACCAAAATCGCTATCTTCTTGCATCAAAGAAGCAACAATGGAATGATGCAAAAAGTGGCAGCAAAATCAAAGTCTAAAGCAGTGCGCATGCTCGTTATGGTGGTATTTGGATATGTCTTGACCATGGGCCCCTCCGTTGTTTTCGCGATGTTGAGATCTAATGGCGTTATTAACAATTCCTCGTTTGGCGTCATGTTACTGGTTAGCTGGGTGGTGGAATTTGCATCATATACAAGCTCACTGGTAAATCCCCTAATTTATGCATATTACAACCAGGGCTTTCGAAAAGAAGTCGTTAGATTGCTCCCTAAAAAAAAAAGTAAATAAGTACGATTCGCCGTTAGCCAGACCTTCTGCTCTCGTTGCTTAAGATCCCTATTATATGTGTTGTGCAACGAAGTAAAGTTTATTGATCACGAACCACACTGCTGCATGTAATAGTTCATTTGATGTCATGATATTGACTAGCTAGATGGTCTTAACCCTATTCAGCCTTGGCTCTTTTTTTAGTTCCTGAGACGGGGGAAGGGGGAGCACATTGTGCCCCCGCCCCTCTCGAAACTTCAAGAACATTAAAGCTATGAAGATGAAACCTAGAGTGTACATAGTACGTCTCAAATGACGTAGTTATTAGGTTATTAGTTATGCGGCCGCCATCTTGGATCCGCCATCTTGGATTTCTGAAATTTTTTAAAACTTCTTAAATACCGTCCAAATTGACTCAAAATTTATCAAAACCAATAAATAAACGCTAAATGACGTAAAAAGTAAATGTTATACCAATAAACCTTGTTTTTCTTCATTCAAAGATACAAATATGCAAATTTCAAAAAACATGGTTGTCAAAATTTTGTTGCCATGGAAACATCAAGTCGCGTGATCAATAAATTGTCAAATGAAATTGTTGCCTGATAAGTTTTAGGAAAAGTCACATAGTTTGATGGCGTTTGAAAACATATTAAAGAAGAATTTGGTTTTATCGACTGAGTCGATAAGGTAAAGTAGCCACCGTAAAAAGATTCGAGAAAGCTGACGTTTCGAGCGCCAGCCCTTCGTCGGAGCGGTGGCTAATTTAACTTATCGACTCAGTCGATAAAACCAAATTCTTGTGCTTCACCCGCACCGACGCAGCACCACAGTTTCTCTAGAAACTAACCCCATTCATATTAAGTAAGTTATGAATGTTGAAAGTTAGCGCGGGCACTTTGTGCTCCCCCAGGCTGAATAGGGTTAACATGTAACATACAGTCTAACTGTATTAAATTTATTTACTTCATTTTTTATTATTTTATACATTTTTTGAAGTAAACAAGATAAGAAAAATATGGAGAAGGGCAAGATATAAGTAAACTAATTATATGTCCTATAACTAAATTAATTTTTTTAAGAAAAAGAGAAAACACACTACTAAGAAAGGAATAGAAAGAAATACAAATACAAATACAAATAGAAAGGAATAGGATTGCTTCGCTAAAGGAAACAATGAAAAGAAAACGTCGTACATGGTAACATTCAGAATCTTAAAAGAGTGTGGACTTCTGATAGAAATACGTGCAGTTTGCTGCATAGAGGGCAGCCATGCGGAGGCCCGGGGGGGGGGGGGGGGGGGTACTCAACAAAGTTTTGTACGGGGATGCTCCGCCCCGAGGTCCAAACCCTTACCCTTTCATATACCGATTTTGACAGAAAAGGTACCCCTTTCATATACCTTTCATTGGAAATGGTACCCCTTTCATATACCTTTCAATAAAAATGGTACCCCTTTCAGAGCCTTTAAGTGCGTCTGTTTTATATATTTTGAAAGGCCATTTTTATAATACTTAAATGCCAGTTTTCCCTACCTTTTTTATGCTTCAACCGGCGTGGTTTCGCTTCATTTTCCTATTCTTCGTGAAATCCCTACCCTTTCAAATACTTCAACTCGTAAAATCCCGACCCTTTCACATACCTCCAGCCTCAAAAAGGTACCCCTTTCGGGTGGAGCATCCCCGTATAGCCCATTGTAGGGAGTACCCCCCCCCCCCCCCGGGTGCGGAGGTGACACATGTGCGGATTATAAAGTTTCTGGCCAGATGTATTTTACAATGTTTGATTGTTTCCTTTTTTCCTGGTAATAACCTGTTTTATGACGAGAACCGGTGATGAGTGCCAATTAAGCAAAAAAAGTTTCCTCACTACGATATATATCACGTTCAATGGTATTGCGTGAGAACAAAAAATAAACTGACGAATTTCTTTGAAACATAATTTATTAAGAGATTACTTTTAACATCGACTTTACAGGTTACAACTGTGTTGTTTAGTTTCATTAGCGTTCTTTTATGGAGATTTCTTACCATTTAATTTAAGCTTTTATGGAGATTTCTTACCATTTAATTTAAGCTTTTATTATATGGCTGAACTGGTCCATGATGAAAAGGAGCATTCCAATCTTCGGTAGGAAAAAAGATGGCGACTGGTACATTTACCCATAATTCGTAGCGCACAAAAACCTTAACAGCGTTCATAAAAATGTAAAGAAAAGTTATAAAATCTTCAAACCTAGTCTACACATTGTCCATAGTACTGGAACAAATATTGTAAAAATTTGGCGTTCTTTGTGTCTTATGTGCTGTGTTAGGTCCGCAAGGTATTGTGGTAAAATGAACAGCCGCCATCTTTTTTCCTACGGCGGATTGGTTCCCTTAGCGGTCCAAATTGTGCTGTACGGACCGCTAAGATGGAGTGCTTACAAGTTGATTTCTATGAATTCTGTTTTCGAAATTCGAAAAAATGTTCAAAAGAAAGCTGTAAATTGTTTGTAGAAGAAACTTTTTACTGGGTATATTTCCTACAATTTTGGCAAAATGTTTGCGTAAATATTCCCCTACTTTATTTTTCATCTTCGAATCCCTCGTGTTTGCAACTAGCCAGGTGAAAGCCTATCGGTATATCGGTTTATAATCTTCGAAAAAAACTCGACCAATATTATCACAATAAGTTCATTGTACATTTCGCTGGTTCAGTAACATTATATTTCAGTGCTTCGTTTTTTTAAATTAAAAGTATGGAAATGATAAAAAAAGATTGCAAATTAATTTCCTGTGGTGCTTTAGAAAATGGCATAAGAATCTTTTTTTAGTAAAACAGGAATTAAGAGCAGCCCAAATAATCCACTCTGCCTTCTACATGTATCCCCTAACTCATTGCCTCAGTTTCAATCGAAATGTATTAACAATTTCTATAATTTTCTTATGAAATTAAAGTCAAAATTTTCGGTTAAAAAATGTTTAACTGTTATTTATTATTGGGGGCGGATTTAGGAAACTGGGTGACAGTGGTTCTTCATTAATCCACATCATTTGCATAATTAATTTCCCTGTTATTGGAAAGTGATTTTCTGTCCGCGTTTCCGGTTGCAAGTGAAAGTGTTTCTGTGAGGGCAAAAGTAAGAAAAATCAGTTTCAGAAAATTCTCATGAATTGTTACCAAAACTTTCAAAAGAAAGATGTTTAATTATATTTCCAATTCACCATCTGCTTATGACAAGTTCTGGTAGGATAATAATCGATCGTTTGCGATTTTTGTTGGTCGTCTGGTCGTTACGTTTTTCAGTTTTTGTTGAAATTAATATAATATAATCTTCTTATTTTTTTAATTTTCAGCTTTTGTTCTAAAACGTAATTTCGGTTTTTAAATAGGCACAGGAGAAAATTTGATCTTGAAAATTTATGGTGATAATTAAAGGAAGTTTGATAACTGTGTTTGCTTGTGCTTGGAGCAACATTTTTTCTGTCTTGATAGCTATAAATTCATTAGTGTAGCCCCGCATTTATCAACCTAACCTTTTAAGCCTATTAGAGGCTGAGTTCGACTTAATGAAGATTGCATAGCAGTTAATATCTGTTGTATTTTTTTTTTCTTTTATTCGAGAAAGGTGCTCTGTCGCAATATCTCAATTATCCTATCGGTTGATATTTAGATCTTTTTTGATAAGACGTCGCTCGAAGTCTCATTGCGTCAAGTGATGAAAAATATAACGTAATATTTTAAAGAACGCAGCTGATAAAATGTGGGTGTATTGTTGCTCAACATTAGAAAAGAACAAAAGAACAAAAGGTATTTATATTTATTTTTCCTAGATGCCATGGCAACTTCCCGCAACATGTAAAAAATATAAATCTAACTTTAATTTTTGTTTTGTTATAAGAACTAATTAATTTTGTTGAAATATTCTGATAACTCAATTCTGTGTGTGACTCTCTCGCTTATTTTGGGTGATGACTACATATTGCTTTCGAAGTCTTTAGGGTTATTATCATAATAATGATTTTTCTTTTGTTAATAGAGTTTCTTTGAAGAGAGATAGTAATAAATTTTGTTGGAGCTGAAATATTCTGATAACTCCATTCTGTGTGTGACTCACTTGCATATTTGGGTGATCACGACATATTGCTTTCGTCTTCAGCCTTCAGGTTTATTATCGTATTTTTAATTAGTAGTTATGAAGCAGCATGTAGCCATTAATAAATCATAGTCGACTACGGAGACTAACTATGAAAAAGCGTCGCCTTCGTTCGTAACAACAACATCTTGCAACTCAACAAAGTAACTGCCACAATATCAGTGACAAGTCGTTGAAGGTAGCACTGCCTTTTTTAACGTGCAAAGGTATTACAAGCGCTGGGAAGAAAAAGAAGACTTAAAGTTTAGCATCCACCAAAGCAGGTTTGAAACAAAAAACTTCATTGAAGCATCTTCATGTTAAATTTACTGCGTTGTTAAATTGAGATTTGCGTTTTGGGAACTATTTAACAACGAAGTTAACATAACTGCAGTAAAAAAATCACAACTGGACAAGTCACTAACGTTATATTCAAAGGGAAGCTAAAAACGCTTTGGCAGGTTACAAATAGAATAAAGAACATTTACACCGGAGACTTCCTGGTTTCTTCATCCAATAGTTATATTTAGTTTCTCAAAAAGACGATACATTTTAAGGATTGTTCAAAATGGCTGATGAAAGACTATTTTCCGACACAAACAGTAATTCAAGCAACAAAATTTTTAATAGTGGTTCAACACTTCTGCTCTTTCGTTCATACGAAGAGGCGACAATCGTGTTCGGGATTATTGTCATGATAAATCTGGTTGTTATCGTGCTGGGGATAATTGTAAACTCGGTCATTTGTTATGTTATGGTTCGAGGAAAACGCTATAAAAGAAACGGTTCTAACTTGTTTATAATGCATTTGTCCGTGATGGAGCTGATATACCGCTTTCTTCTCTTCCCCATAATAATCACCTTTGCAGTTCCAACGATGGGAATTAAAAGCGTCCAGTGTAAATCTATATCGTTCTTTTCAAAGACTTGTGCTTCGGCCATATTTGTCAGCCTGGTTGCTATAGCTTATGACAGGTACCAGAACATTATACACCCTTTGGAGACTTTGAAGTCGAAGAGAAACCCCGTTCTACTTGTTTGCCTGGTTTGGCTGTATGCTTCCATTGTGTCGTGTCCTTCTGTAATCAGTGTGGAAAGTGTTTCTGTTCTAGAAATTCCCGAGTCTCGAGGTATGTCCTGTGACGATTGTGCTGACAAGAAACTTTGTGATATTCCACAAAATCCTCTGGGACAGTCTTCAACCACTTTGTATTTTCTTCTCGCATTTGTCGTTCCACTGGCTGCCATATCCGTGTTGTACACCAAAATAGCCATCTTCTTGCATCAAAGAAGCAACAACGGAAAGATGCAGAAAGTGGCAGCAAGATCACGGACTAAAGCAGTACGCATGCTCGTTATGATTGTGTTTGGATATGTCTTGACTCTAGGCCCATCAGTTGTTTTCGCGATGTTAAGATCTTATGGTCTTCTCAACAATACCTCGTTTAGCGTCATGTTACTGGTTAGTTGGTTGGTAGAATTTGCTTCATATACAAGCTCATTAGGAAATCCCCTAATTTATGCATATTACAACGGGGATTTTCGGAAGGAACTTGTTAGATTGCTTTCTAAAAGGAGAATTAAAAAAGTTAATTCGTACACAATGACGTTCACAAACACAAATAGAAATAATTACAGTGTGTCACAAACACTCTAAACTTAAATTTAGGAAAACATTTCTTGTCGTCCTTCAGTAGCATCGTAAATAAAGTAAGTAATAGTCAAATGAGGCCTTAAGCTACTGTATCCCAGCCCGAGAAAGCCTGAAAAAAAATAAGGGATTTTTAATTCAACTGGAATCGAACACGTGACCTTCGCGTTACCGGTGCGACGCTCTATCAATTGATCTATCAAAGCTACACTTTGGGAGCTGGAGTTCATGTGCAGTTTTATATGCAACTCCACGAGGACGAAGTAGACTTGGCCCAAGTCTAGGTTCAGTAAACATTTGTTGTCGTCCTTCAGTAGCATCGTAAATAAAGTAAGTAATGGCCAAGCGAGGCCTTAAGCTACTGACTATTACACTTGACTATTACTATTTACTTTATTTACGATGCTACTGAATGACGACAACAAATGTTTACTGAACCTAGACTTCGTGTACAGCTTCTTGTTGACTATATATAATGTAGAGTTGATGATATGCAACCTGCTGCTGGTGTTCGGACGCAGACTTGAATCAACTAAACCAAATAATTATAATATTCAACGAATAAAATTTGTACATTGCACTACGAAAGTGATTACTTGTCATGTCTTGACTGGTCTGGTAGGGTAAGCAAGAATAACTATATATTCCGTTTAACTATATATTCCGTGGTGTGGTCTCATGAATATTAAAATAACACCTGTACAAAAATCATTGTGTTGAACGTCAGTCTACTTTTAATTTTTTTTTTAATTTATGCACTTGCCGATAGACTTAAACCTTAAACCAAAATGTAGGGTTGAAGTAGATTTTTTTTTCATCAAGAAATGTGTAGAAAATTAAACAACATTAAATATTCATAAACATTGATTGAAGGTTTTTCAGTTTGAAAAAAAAAAAAAATTAACATAATTTGAGAAAGGCTGACTTTTCCACCCGAAGATGCATTCCTTCGGCACCCATGTCAAAGATTTGGCCAAAACAGCCTTTGCCACCTTTGACATACATCAAAGGCATGTGGTAAAGGTGACTTTTCGTGCAGTGAAAGTTTTTTGACGATATTGATATATTTTACCATTTTTCATGCAAAGTTCCTTGGTTGAATTTTGACGCTTTCCTGTCAATGGCCCTACTTACAAGAGCGGAACAATGAGTGACAGTCAAGCAAAAGCGTCTTCACTGCGATATCTCGTTCCATGGCATTTCGTAAGATAAAACTGAAGTAACGAATTTCATTGGAAACACAAATTAATAACATCAACTTAACAGGTTACAGATATTGCGGTTATTCCCTTTATTGTTCTTTTGTAAAGAACTTTACGTAGGTAAAATTAAACCCACTCAATACAAACTTTACTGAATATTTAATATACTTTTTTCGGGCAGAAAGTAACACCACATTCTAGATCCGAAGGTGTCCGTGTTTGACATCATGCTATTGGTAACGTGTGCTCAAACGTCGCATATATTAATTTCAGTATATCACAACACACCCATAACACCAAATAATTAAATAATTTCACAAACCGACCGCAGCCCAGTTTCATAACATACATTTGCGTGCTTCATTTTTTTAAAAGCGTGGGAATTAAATACGCATGAAATTAATTTCCTGTAGGCGTCTTAATAATGTACAAAGAAGAGCGAGCATTAAGTTATGGTTGGAGACAGTTTTGTGTCCTGGGTTACAGTTTGGGCTCCACGCCGTCATTTATTTAGAAAAATCTAAAAATAAAAGAAACAGGAATTAAGAGCAGCCGAATAAATTTACTCTGCCTTCCATCTCAATTCAGGTGCCTCAGTTCAACTGTAAATACATTTTCCTTTATAATTTAATATATAGTTTTCTTATGCAATTAAAACCACAATTTTCAGTTTAAAAAGTTATGATCGGTGCAGATTTAGGAAACTGGATGACAGTTGTGCTGCAGTAATCCACTCTATTTTGCAATTTTCATTTCCCTGTTCCTGAAAAGTGACGTTTTCTGTCGCAGTTCCGGATGCAAATGAAAGTGTTTCCACGAAGAAAAAGAAAATAAAAAGAAAAAAGACAGGAATTAAGAACGGAACGATACATTCTATGTTTTCTCTCAAGTTCCTTGCCTTAATTCTTAACCGTACGTGTTTTTCTATAAACTTAAAGCTTTTAATGGATTGTAACCAAAACTTAAAAATTCGCAATCTGCTGTTGACGAGTTCTGGTAGGAGAATTATCGATCTTTTACGATTTTTATTGGTCGTGTGGTCCTCAGTTTTTGTTGAAATTAATATAAAATAATCTTCTTAGTTTTGTATTTTTCGGCTTTTGCTCTGAAACGTCATTTCTGTTATTAATTACAAACAGGAGAAAATTTGTGGCGATAATGATAGGAAGTTGAATAACTGTGTTTGTTTGTGCTCGGAGCAACTTTTGTTCTGCCTTTATATTTATAAATTAATTACTGTAGCCCTGCATTTATCAATCTAGCCTTCTCAGCTCACATTTCATAATTTGATTAAGTTTCGCCGACGTTGTTTTACTCCGTTTCAAAGAGCTTTTGTTGGTGATGGAGACGAATAATTCTAACTATTCATTGAACTCATTTGGCAACCGCGGTGGCTCGACAGTTGTTATGATCCGTACGTACGATCAATCTCGATCCTTGTTCTCAATTTTTCTTTCCATAAACCTAGTGCTAATTGTTTTGGGGATCATCGTAAACGTGGCCATCTGCTTCGTAATGCTTCGTAAGAAACGATACCAAAGAAATACTTCAAATTTTTTTATTCTTCATCTTTCCGTGATCGAATTGGTTTATCGACTCCTCCTTTTTCCCGTTGTTATACATGTATCAGTTCCAGCATTGCAAATGAAGAGCATTCACTGCAAATTGGCATCTTTCTTCTCAGAGACTTGCAGCACTGCCGTATTCGTCAGTCTGGTTGCCATAGCTATCGATAGGTACCAACACATTATGAATCCTCTAAAAACTTTCAAATCAAAGGGGAATTCGGTATTTTGTGTTTCATTGGTTTGGATGTATGCTTCGCTTGTATCATTTCCTCATGTTATAAGCGTTGAAAGTATTTCTGTCGCAAAAATACCTGAAGGTCAGGGCATGAAGTGTAACAATTGTGCAGACAAGAAACTTTGCGATACTCCACAAAACGTGATGGGTCGCGCCTCAACCACGTTATACTTTCTGTTGGCATTTGTTTTGCCACTGATCGCTATTATTTCACTATACTCAAAAATATTCCACTCCTTGAAGCAAAGATGCAAAAATGGAATTATGCACAAAGTAGCTACAAGGTCAAAGTCCAAAGCAGCACGCATGCTCATTATAACTGCAGTTGGGTATGTCTTGTCTCTTGGCCCCGTCGTTGTTTTCGCCATGTTGAGGTCTTATGGCATTCTCAACAGTGCTTCATTTAAAGTACTGATTCTGCTTAATTGGTTGTTAGAATTTGCAGCATATACGAGCTCATTGGGAAATCCATTAATATATGGATATTATAACGCGGATTTCCGAAACGAACTATACCGATTGTTTTGTAAAAGAAAAGGTGAAAATGTAAACCGATACATGGTTACATTTCTTCAACACACGATTTCTAACAGGAATAGTTAGTTTTTTTCGTACCTGGATGTAGCTGATGAGGTCGATGTTTTAATAATGTTAAGCAAGATTTATTTGTGTGGAATTTTAGTTTTGTCAGGTTAGAACTGCGGCATTTAATTGCATAACTGACACATTAACTGATTTAAAACACAGCTCGATGGAAGAGCATGTATTATGAATTGACACCGTGTATAAATAAAGTTTACCTACCTACTCACCTACCTGAATGCAGATGATATATGTCTGACGCAGACAAACTGCCTTTATGTTAAGCCATAGGCAGCCCAAGAGCGCACAGTGACACGCGTGACGTGACGTGACGTGTGGCTTATGTTGTGTTATGTTATGTATAAAGGTTTATATGGGAACTTCATGTCGCTTTTAACAAGAATAATTTTCAGTTTAAACAATATAACTAGCCATGCATGTATGCCTGGTGTGGTATTTAACATTAGTTTTATCCTCTGACCGCTATTTCCTGTTTCATTCATTAACAGCGGAGCTCTCGCGCGTAGCTCCATACTCATACAACATATTCCCGTCATTTTTCACGGTCATGGCTAGCGGGATGTTTCGCGGGCGCGAACTCGCGCAGGGTTAGCTCGCGGGTGCGTATGACGTCGCAAAACATGCCCGTATGACTTTTTTTTTTTCGCGTATGACGACACACAACATCCGGGATCTTAGCAATTTTGAAACCAAAGCGAGGCTAAGGGATACTCAGAAGCCGCTATAGTGGAAAAAGAAGAGCTTTCAGGGATAAAATCTTGCTTCGAGGAACTTTATACGTTTTAATAAATGCGGGAGTAATGTAGTGAGATTTTTGTCACATCGGATTTCAGAACTGAAGAAGCGGAGATGTAAAGAATTTCTTAAAGGTAAAACAAATTACATTTTTCGATGGGAATTTATGTTGATATCAATCTGTGATCGACTTTTTCTTTGTGTTCTTGTTAGTTTTGGAGAGTTGTTTCATGATTTCTTTCATTGAAGACTACAGCTCGGCCTCGATGCGGTATAAATGGTTCGCGTTTTGCTTTTAAACATAAACTTGTGGAGATTTGAATAACATTTTTCGAAAGAAGATTGTGTTGTCCATTTTTATGTGTTTGTTCATTCATCACATAGATTGAAAAGCGATTTTATGTAAACAAAACAAGACTTGGATTTTATAGTTCTATCTTCACTCGCGTCGCCTTATGCAAATATGTTTGTGTATTTTTTGCAATTTTGATTTCCAAATCAGTTTCTCGGGCAATTAATTTTTGATACGCAACAAGTGTATTTTATTCGGAAATTAGTCAAATTAGTTATGCTAGACCGAGAAAAAGTTGTTTTGTGAACTTTTGTACGGCCTAAATGTACTGTGCAGACGGTAGAGTATTACTGTTTTTGAGAATTTTAATTCTTGTGCTTTCGACCTTTGACCTTAGTTAAGCTCATCATCGGCTTTCTATTCAAAGAGCTACGTTGTTAGGCTCAGCCTATCTATATATATTATTAATAAGAATAATACCCGCAAAATGACAGCTCTAAGATCTAATTCTCTTTTTTCTTCTTGTAATTTTTACGGTACCACACAGTTCGTGTGGTGAAAAACGAGGTTCAATGTTTACTATTCATGAGGCATTTTTCAAACACAACCACCCCCAGCCTGTGTATTATTGGCATACTGGAAGCACCAGGGAAATGTATTGATATTCGGTGGAGTTAAACTGCAAGTGGCAGTGATAGAGAATGTAAATATTTTCCTATTGTTACGCCATAAGCCGCTTCGACTTGGATGGTTGTAATATATTCATCTC
The DNA here is from genome assembly GCA_022457155.1 of Cladopsammia gracilis. Classification (NCBI taxonomy): domain Eukaryota; kingdom Metazoa; phylum Cnidaria; class Anthozoa; order Scleractinia; family Dendrophylliidae; genus Cladopsammia; species Cladopsammia gracilis. The sequence goes on from JAJGOT010000018.1 coordinate 1,315,152, forward strand.
AGCTCTCGAACTTTTTTTCTTAACTTTTTTTTTTAGATTTTTTTTCGCTAGACGTCTATGATTGTAACCCCAATAGGTTTATGCGACTGCATTTGATTGGGGAGTGCGTTCCCTTTTTGTCTCATTGGGTTTTCGTATCAGTCGGCGCACAGGGCTCTAAATAGCCTGGGTGACATTTTTCCGTTTGCTGTTCTAGTGTGTTCAATCAAGTGACTTTACTCGGACGGTATGCAATAAACTCTCAGACTCACTGTTCGAGCTGCAGACCCATCTTGTTATCTAGCAGTTGTGAATATAAATAGAAAGGTATTTATCATGTCCAACTTAACAATCCACCTTCCCCAGTTACCAAATACGTTTTTGCCGAGGTTATTCCAACTTACTGAGCAGAAACACGCGTTATATGATATTTTTTCTTTGCGCACATGGTATTCTTGATACTAACATATGCATATGTATAACTTTATAGAATAATTACAAACACTGAACTATGTGGCTCAACTACAACGAAGTCAGGCAGCGACATCAGAACGAGTAAAATATGAAAGCAGCTTTGATTTCTTCGTTTTTGTAGGTTTTAATTTTTTAATGCAGTGGCTTAAAGCACTATTGCCTTTTCACACGATTTTTAGTGATGATCGCGTTTCTCTCTGGTGTGATCAATTTAATTCTCCAATGTTTTGCGTCGATTTTCTCGCCACTTCACTTCTACGTACGTAAATCACGAGCATATGTTTAGTCCTAAAGAAAAGTTAAAGCGCGATTGAACCATGCTTAATCACGATTAACATGTATGACCCTAAAAATTGCTTAATATCCTAAATCTCGCTTAAAGTCAAATCGGCAAAGTTCAAAGAACTCGCCATCTAAATCTTCAAAAGAAGCAAGATTTAGTTCATTGTTACGCTTGCTGCTTAACAGGCAAAGTCGACAAGATGGTTTAATTCACAAGTGCAAAGTGTCATTAACATTAAGTTTTATATCGTGATAGATCACGCATTTAATCCAAGAGAAACATACAGTGGAATTGACTTTTTTATAAAAAATATAATGAATTGTTGGAGGTGGGAAGAGGTTACAAACCAATCACAATTAGGAAAGACCAGCAACCAGTGCTAAACTGATTTTCTTCGTTGGGCGATAATGATTTTGATCTAATATGTATTATAATCGTTTCCCTACCAAGGCCAATCTCAGTCACGTACTGTGATTCTGTTCCGTAACCATTTATTTAAATCTCTGGAGGACTACATCCTCTTGGAGATTTTTCTTTAATTTCCATTGCATTCTGCATAATAATAGACGCTTTTGAGACTGAAAATGATAACGGTTTGGCTTCAAAGTAAAGAAAGCAATATAAGGTGGTTTTAAAGACGTCGAGCTACTTGAAAATAGAAGCAAAGCAGTAAATTGCGTGTTCAAGCAACTTTTTATCCCACAATTTAACGAATCTCAAGTTTAAATCTCATTAAATTTAAAGCAAAAAAAAAGTCATTACAATAAATGTTCACCTTCGTTCATCAAATATGCATACATTCAGCTTTAGAGCTGTCAGTGCAGGAACAGGCGAAATAATATGTGAATATAAATAATGGTTTTTTCAACTTGTTTTGGGGGATCCCTCCATGTCCATGCTTTAGCTACGGCACTCTTCATTGTCTCTTTAATGAGCTCCGATGTCAAACTCAGGACCAATACTCAGACCTCCTTTCAGTAGAAAAAAAAAACATAACCTCGTGACATCATATACATATTTAATGTAAATTAGACCTGTTTATAACATTCCCAATAAGTAACAATTCTAACACAAGGACCACGATGATCATCGACAGAATAACTTCGAAAATGATTCTCATGTGCGGGTGGGTGAGTAGAAGTGTTGAACTTGAATTGTTGTAGTCAGTTCTGTTAAATAGTTTGCTTTGAATTACAGGTGCTGTTTGAGTCGACCATTGTTAGCAATCACTTTTGTTAAGTGATCGCTGCTATCTGGTTGGAGCTTCTTTGAGCCTATCGTGGACGGGTTTTTAACTATTTTCTTTAAAACTTTAAATTCAGTAGTCTTCTTTCTTGATCACACAGGAGATGTTGTAAGATTTTGCACCAGCTGTTATTTGCTAGTTGTTCTTTGGCTTTGAAGACCAGAAAATGACTGTGATGTCCAACTATCTGCAAGCTTTTATGTTTTTGTTTCGTGATTTCGTGGATGTACGAAGCGCTGAACAAGATGTTCAAAATAAAACTTGCAAACTGTTCTTGTACTTTCTTGCACGGCAAAAGATTAATAATGATTTCTTGACCATCTAAAACAGTAATATATGCTAGTTGCGGTCACAGTTTGATTTTTTTCGCCAAAACCAGATCGAACTCTAAAGAAAGGGGGAAGGGTGAGCAACAACACACATCGTTGCATGTTCATGACCGGCACACGTTAACTGAATTTTAAAACATTAAACGCCTTATGAAGGCGGAGCTTGGCATAAAAGGTAACAAACAAACTAACAAACAAGTAAAAAAAATCGTTTTGTTCCAACCTGATGTAAAAAGAAATGTTCTTTTTTCCTCTCTGATTACTAGTTCGAAATCCGTTCTTCAGAAAGGACGTTTATATCCGGAATACAGTAAACACCCACGTATAAGAACCAACATTTTTACAAGTCAGCTTGAATGGGTTTTTATATATCGAGTGTTTAGTGGGGAATCAGACTGTTTAGGTTCTTAATTAGGTTCTTATTTTATTCAGGGGTAACAACTGTTTGCTACTATTCAGAATAGTACTTAAAGCCCATTATTTTAGTCGTCATATTACGGGAAAAGGAAGGTTCTGCCTTTCAAGTTCTGCCATCCAATTCATCTGAAGAAATGTAAAATAGGAACAATGTGTATTTGAATTAACTTAATTGGGCGGATCTTACAAATAAGAACCTATTTTAAATGTGAGGCTGGATGGGTTTTTATATAACGGGGGTCTAATTTCCAAATTTCATACGTGGATGTTTACTGTATTGCCGACAAATATTTGATTTCCTGTTCCTGGGATTGCATTCCATTCCAAACTATAATGGATTCAAGCACGGTGCTTTGTAAAATCATTCAAATCGGCGTCTAATTCTGTTTTCATATGACGAGTTTCATGAAGCGAACTTCCTCACGCTATTAGAGTTTTAAGGAACTTTCGATTTTTGTTTCACGAAGCATAAATATAAAATGATCTCACTCGTAAAATGTTTCACTGGCTAAAATTCAGAAACTGAGTGCTATTTGTTGAAAAATGTAAACATGGATAAGCACCTTAAGTAAAGGCTGATTCCCATTTTGCTCGCGGACGATCCCGAACTTTAAGTAGCTACATGTTTTAATTCATGTGATCGTTGCCGAAAATATGGAAAGTTGCCTTGATAAATTATGATTCTGAACCCTTGCGATAGATCACTAACGATCAGATGGATGATCGCTAGGTACTTGTTTTCAAATGATAAGGTGTAAACCCGTCTAAAAATTAACCATTGTGAATGTTCTTCTACAGGTGGACGGTTTCGCCATGGAACCCGTGTTCCAAGACCTGTGGAGCAGGCCTACAGTACCGCTCAGTTCGATGTATGCATCAAACACCAAACGGTTCCACTGTTGAGAGCCCCAACCATTTGTGCCCCAGCGACAAACCTTCGGGGGTCCAAAACTGCATCAGGAAAGCATGCCACCTTAACTGGATGGCAGGGCCTTGGTCTCAAGTAAGTCCTTACAATAACGTACTTACGAGTTTAGCCGCAAAGCAAGATCACATAAAGTAACGATTTAAAATCGTGTTCTACTGGTTTCGAAATACTAAATTGTTCGCTTAATACGGTTGATAATTATTGAAAAGAAAAAAGAATGTTCAATCATATAGTCACCACCCGAGTCAAGCTGTTTTTCAGGCGAGATGGGACATTGACCATACTGACCGTTAACCCTTTAACTTCAAGAATGCCAAAAATCAAAATTCAAGCAAAATCCCAAATTTCCTTTTGTAAAATATTGAAAAACAAATGGTACCATGCAAAAGTACTGCTAAAGACGTTTCATTTGAATGGTCACACCATAGGATTTCATCAAAAGACTCACAAAGTTCGAACTACACTACAAGTTGTTAAAATTGACTCTGGGAGTGGAAGGGTTAAGGGAGAAGCAACTGCGTACAAAATTTATTCATGTGCAACACAAGAACATAACATTTCGGTTAAAAAGGACACCGATATTTTAGTAATTTAAACACATTGTCTTCTATGCCACTGCAGTGCCACGGTCTCTGTGGTGTTGGATACCATATGAGGAATGTACGCTGTCCAGTCAAAGGAAAATGTGCACATTGGAGAAAACCTGGTTCAAGAAAACCCTGTTTTAAAGGATCTTGTTACCTGTGGACGGCTGATGAATGGGGAAATGTGAGTAATTGCTTTTCATATTGCGCATACAACAACAAACATACTATCTAGGATGTTCTGCAGTGATGTTGTCTCACATGATTTTTCTGTTTTCACCAGTGTTCAGTTGGATGCGGTAGGGGAGAGCAAAGACGGATTGTGTCCTGTACGCATACGCTAACAGGAAAAACTGGTAGAACTTGTAATCCAGGCTTAAAGCCGACTATATCAAGAAAGTGTAAAATCAAAGACTGCAGGAAAATCGGTAGGTGTTCCCAAACAAACGCGCTATACAAGACTTGTTAGAGAATTCGAATGGAAATACTTAACTATGAATTTCCACAGTTAAAATTTTGGCTATTTTTTAACTAAAGGTACACTAAGAGCCTAGGTTTTACCGTCTTTTAGAAGTTTCTTCACAGGTGTTACGTTTTTCATGTCTTTAATCATATTTGGTAATCGGTGTTTCTAAGTATTATCGATGAATACTTTGGCCTTCAATTTATATTGGATGGACATAGTATCAGAGACACCATGTCTATCTGGAGAGTGCAATATAGAAAATGTGACGGCAGGTCTTTGGCATCCCATTCTATTCACACTGGTTTAACTAGCTCATGTCGCAACCATAATTTTGTCAACTTAGATACAGTTTTTCATATTGTCTCTCTCCATCCGCATAAAATTAGTATCAGTAAATTCTACTACTTCCTACTACTACTACTACTACTACTACTACTACTACTACTACTACTACTACTACTACTACTACTACTACTACTACTGTACTGCTACTGCTACTGCTACTGCTACTGCTACTGCTACTGCTACTGCTACTGCTACTGCTACTGCTACTGCTACTGCTACTGCTACTACTACTACTACTACTGCTACTGCTACTGCTACTGCTACTACTACTACTACTACTACTATTGCTGCTGCTGCTAGTGCTTCTGCTGCTTCTGCTGCTGCTATTGCTGTTGCTGCTACTATTTAACTACTATAACTTCTACTGCTGCTGAACCCTTGGCTACATTAATAAGCTAGAAGTTGGACAGACATTTCTTACATTCGCATCATACTGATATGTCATTTTATAGATGTGGTGTCAGTGACCGTGTGTAATAAAGACAAGTACAGCAGAAAGCAGTGCCAAACAATAGTAAAGTATAACCTCTGCACCACCAGGGTGTGGCTGGACCTTTGCTGCAAGACATGCCAAGATGCCGGTCGACTTTAACAATGAATAACTTGAAAATATCAAAATGCTTATGTTCTGAGGATGGTGGTAAAGGGCATCTTCATGGACTATAAATTGCTAAATTGCTAAATGCGTTTTCAGGTGTAGAATTTTAAAACGAGCTTGAAATGGCTTGCGTTATTCCATTTGCAAAATTTCGGGAGTTATGGGCCACCGGTCCATATTCAGCATTTTCTGTCTTTTTCGACTTTCCTTAAAATTGCACGTAAGTTTTCCCAATCGGATGGTTTGTGTATTCTTAATGGCAGGTTTCCGCTCCCCCCTCCCTTCCCCCGTCTCTGCCCTTCACCATCCTCTTTAGGTTTCCGATACTTTGTGTTATAATGTGCATACGTAAGTTAAATAAATTAAATTAAGATTGCATAAATGTATTATAGAAAAAAGAATGAATAAATGAACATGAAATAACAATGTGTTTTAGAGTTTAATTTTCATATGACAAAAAGACCGTCTTACAGACTTTGATCTATTTATTCTTTCACTATGCATAAAATTATTTTTTATTGGATGTTGAAATTGTGATCTTTTAGTTATCATCAAAGGATTGATATTAGGAATAAAATCATTTTTGGAGAGTATTGTTTGGGTACCTCTGCATGCGCAGTGATCGTCGTTCTTTGATTTTGTTCAGATTTTGGCTCGGTGTATTTGTTGTTTTCTTTGTTGTCAGTTGTGATTGACCAGTTGTCAAAGCTTTGTTTTTGGTTTGACAACAGTCATTGGAAACAAAACAGGTTTTCTAATGGTAACAGTTAGTTTTAACTCTACATTAGTGAAGTATACTAATTTAGCCCCGTATCGCGTATTAAACGTCCAGACAGTAAAAGTCTCCTATTTTTATGTACCGTTCATTGTCGGCTGCCACTAACCTTGCAGCAGTCGCGAGCTTTGCGTTATCAATCCAGCGTAAATGATGTCACCATCAAACGTGCTGTTGGTTAAAGAAAGAGTAACGTTTGTCGTCAAGCCAACTTCTAGGAACTGCAAGACGTCGGTCGTGTTTGGCTGACTGCCGACTGCTACTCGAATTCCGCTGATCTCCGATTCATTTTCGTTGAAACCGTACCATAAACCAATATGGGCGAAGAGTATTTTTTGAGCAGGGTTTGGCGTTTATCCAGAAAAAAGGGACAGTGTCCCTGTTTATATATTTTGATTTTCTGATTAAAGCCAGGAGCTTTCTTTAAGCTTATTTTATTGTCGTGAATTAGGACGATTTCTGATGACTGCTTTTTTTGCTTCACAGTCATGTACAGTTTTCCTTGCTTTTAGTGACTTCTGGCTTTATAGTGCAGGCGCGGTGATTTAGTAATAAGCGCGTTGGATTTCATATGTGCAGATCACTGGTTTGAGGCCCGGTCTCTGCCGTTGTGTTGTTTCCTTAGACATGAATCTTTCCTTGATATCTGTCTCTCTTCACCCCAGATGTACAACGGAGTATCGACGACATAGTGTTGGTGCAAGCCCTGTGATAGAATAATTATCATCCCATTCAGGGGGAGTAGCAACACTCCTAGTTGCTTTATATTCCGACTAAAACCCAATTAATTTCCGGTAATGTAGGCCACCTGTGGCGCATATGCGATTTTACCTTTACCCTATGGAAAATGATTTCTTGGAATCTGGCACTTGCGAAAGTTTTCACTGAACCTTATGTCGAAAATAGTCGCCAACCAACGGAGAAATATGTGACACTTTGGCATAAAATATCCCGAGCAACCAAAGATCAATTACATATACGTCGTCGGAAAAGCAAGCGTAATGAACATATATACGATGTACGTTCAAGGAATGAGTGAGTATCTGGAATAAAAGGTTTGTGACGAGACAAAACATAGAACACACAGTCACCCTTTCTTTCATTTGATAGTTTCAATTTATTTAATCCTTATCACGTTACACGAGTTAAAATGATCCTGATCATAATATTTCCAATACAAGAAGATTACAAGGACTAAAACCTACCAATTTATCAACCAAAATTAAAATAAATGAGAATGGACCAACCCTCTTTTTATAATTATTTTAAGATGCAGGGCATGGTTGCATTTCACATAAGCATCCTTCAGTAAACCCTGGATAACCATACTCCCTTTCATACAACCAACTATTATACTTCCGGCAAGGCAGAGGGAATAGGTTCCAGTCCACCATGCCGCGATTCTTCTTGCACAGCCATTCGTTGGCACAGGTGAAGTAATTTTGACAGAAGAAATATTTGCCATCTGCGTTTGGTGATGGATGACCTCCCTTGACGACATAATGCTTGCTTTTGTCGATTTTTTCTTCCAGCAGTTTGGCGTTATAACCCCACAGGATCCACACAGAGGGATTAGCGTTGTCATTGATGTACTCGATGAGGTTATCACTAAATTCCTTCCACAGGTCGATGTGCGAACCGATCTCGTCTTGAATCAAGGTCAAGGCTGAATTAAGCAAGACGACGCCTTGCTCGGCCCAGCTTACCAAAACACCATCTGCAGGATCAACGCAGTACCCCTCATTTCGTGCCTCGAGAATCACTCTCTGGACACTTGGTACCTTGGTGGGATGGACCGACTCATTCAGGCTGAACGCGAGCCCCGTCGCTAGGCCGGGTTGTGGAGCTGGATCTTGACCTATGATTATGGCCTTCACTTGGTCAGGTGGAACCATGTGGAGTGCTCTGAAAATCCATCCGATTTTAGGGTTTATCCCAAGACCCAGGACTTGTGAGTCATTCTGGAGGCGATCGGAAATGGTTTCAACCATTTGCACGACGTCTTCTCGGTTGAAGAATTCTTCCCATCCTTTCGGCGAACAAGTCAAGTCATACACCAGCTCCGTAAGGGTATTCGTCTCATAGGTAGCAGACTCTAGGAGCTCCTTGCAAGAGTCATCTGACGACTTCCCTTCATGGACACGTGCAGCTGTTAAGAACCAAGAGAACATTGGTTTCGTTTCCATTTCGTTTTAATGATAATGCTTTTAAATTTCTGTCCTGTATAGACATATTCTACTGGTTTAATTTTATGGGTATCTCGTAGATTTGTCAATGACATTGCATAGAAGGGCTGCTGAGATTCGAGCAAGCTCATGTTTCAGGTCTCACGCGCGTGTGGCGAAGCCACAAAAACGAGTTGGCGAGAAGACTGAGAGACTCATGACAAACTAGAAGTTATACAGCGTATTGCTGCTGATACCATTTTTTACGCTCGCTTCAAAATGGCGACCATACAGCTATTTCAATTAACGTTGTCGGATGAAAGCTCAAAGCTACAAGCCCAGATAGTTGGAAGCGGCGCAAAAAGACTGACGTTTTTCCTGCTCGTCGTATCGCTCATTCGCGCCGTTTCTTTTCGTTTCGCAGCTCCCAACTATCTGTATGCCTGGAACAGGCGCTTGCGCTTTGAGCTTTCACTCGACAACGTTAATTGAAATAGCTGTATATTAAGTATTGCATTTCTAATTGTTTGAACTTGTTGGGGAAGTACAGTTTCAAGGGTTAAGAAGTTGTCGTGAATTGCATAGGGATACTGATTCATTGCCTTTTTCGTTCGAGCACAACATGTCATTACACCACCACCTGTCCATCTTGGGAGCGTTAACCAATACTCTGTGGCTGAGATTCTTAAAATAGCCCTGCCCTGTTTACGTTAAAAACTCAACAGAACACTAAAGAAACTTGTTCATTAACTTATGTGGCCATTCTAAGTCATTATTTATTCTATTTGAATAGGTAACTTACATCAAGAAATAATAGTCATTTGTAGCAACAGAGAACAACCAAATCAACTTACCATCATGGTGAGCCAAAACATAAATTACCAAAATACACACAACAGACTTCATTGCTGCGACGCAAAAGCCTATCTAGATCTTGAAGACGATACAGCTAAAAGAGGTAAAAAAAAAAATAATAAAATTATCAGTGTCTTGTCTCATACAAGTTAAAATCAATGGGTCTTGACAGGACAATTTCGTCTATCTCTAGGTCTGTCTGTTTGATAATATTCACTCTAAAAATGTTTTCTGTTATTTCATGCAACAAGGATGTTTCTTAGAAATGAAGCTGTTGCAGTTTAATGGTTTTCATTTGGTTTGAAATTTTTCATTTGTCCTTGTTTTGGATCATCTGCATAATCGAGACAAAGGATAATAGAAATTAAGCTGCTTTGAAAATGTTTAAACAAAGGAAAAAGCTATTCTTCAACGTAGCAATCTGTCTATTTATTTAAAAAGGATCCTAGAGTCTCTTAGTTTGTAACTAAAATCATACTTTGTCAAGGTGTAATTAATTCTCTTCCAAGCAGTTAAATGACTGATTCTTCTAAAAAGTGACAGAGATCAAAACAGACAATGAACAATACACGATCCCGCCAAAATGCTCATTTTATCTTTGAAACCGTCGTTTAATGCCTTTCGAACTGACTTTCTTCCACTCAGTTCTGAAGTTCTTTTAAAAGAAGTGAACCACCAGTTTGTCGTTTTCTATTTCTAAAGATTAGAACGTCAATCTTCGTTTTTCTTTAACTTTCAATTTATGCCAAATAATTAAAAAAATAAATATTCTGAGAACAACGAACAACGAACATAAAATTGAAGATGGAAATGGAAAAACGCTGCAGGCAGCATTGGAGACATAATTATTTTTTATCACTTAACCAACGATCTGATAAAATGAACTTTAAATTTAAGCCACAAAAATTCCATTTCTTTGCGCAAATAACATTTTAACAATATCGGGTATATATGTAAACCTCGTCAGGAATTCGAATAGTAAGGCAAAAGATAGATTAGCTATAGTAAAGGAATAAAAATCTCGCAGGCCAACGCCCTTAATTGTGTTTTAACCATTTGATCAATAATATACAGTTATTTAGTTGCACAACTTGCCAAATGTCGGTTTAGATATTTTATTATCGCTGTCCAGTATTGAAGTATCTGATAATATGAAATTATATGATATGATATTATGTATCTTATCGCGGAGACTAGTTACAATGCGATCGACGCGCCTTACCGTGAGCATCCGGCAATTTTTTTACAAGTTTTGTAACTAACTTTACACTCCTGTGATAAACATAAGGTTACAAACGAAAAGGTAGTTACAAAACTTGTAATAAAAGTCTGTTGGGTGCTAACGGCAGGCGCGTCGCACTGTAATTAGGAACAATTTAGGTTTGAACTTCCTCTTCTGAACAATACTTTAATAGTGAAGTTAACTGGCATTCATTATATTGATGCTTTCTGCCATCACGTTGCATTTGCCAAATGTATTCGTTTAATGTATTCTGTTTTCATCTCAGTTCCCAAGTTCCCTACTTCAAATAACTCAACTCCGGTCGCTCCTGCATCATAAAATACTAATTAGAGACCCTCCAATTTCCTTATTCTTATTCTTATTCTTGCCCAAAGCCCCAGTTACAATCAGTAAAATCATCAATTTTTCTTGTCACCAAGAAAATGACTTTCTCCAATCTATAAAGTTTATCGGATGATGCTTTTGTTAACGTGCACATTAAAATATTTGAAAAATGATATTCTCTCGACTTTTTTCAGTATTTCTACGCACATCTATTTTCGATGAAAGACGCACTTTTTTATAAAACAGTTTAACTTTCTTTATACTCTGTTATGTTGACTTTTTTTAGCATCAGAAAAAATTAAAAGAAATTAAAATGATCTTCAGGAGAACATAAAATTTGTACTTAAGCACATATCTGGCATGACATCGTGCAAGAATGGGGCAGACTGATCGAATATAATACTCGCAAAAGAACAGGGAAGGTAAAACAACTTTAGTGGAGTCTAAGCCATTTGGGGAAGTGGAATATCATTTCTAACATGTAAACCGATTAGAAACCTTTTCAAACGGAGAAACTATTTTTATCTGTTACGATTGTAAGCTATACCGAAGTACTCGCGTTTGGTATGCAAACAGACTTGATGCAAGGAGACAGGAGCAAGCGAAATAACAATTATTACTTATACAAGGAAACCTTTTGCGTGTCAAATCATTCTTACCTGTTTATGTCGTAACTTGTGTTGAGATCTATGCAGAACTCTTTGTCTTATGATAGACTTAACAGTAATGACACGTATGCCGGCTTTCTTCGGACTTAAATCAGTTGATACGTGTACTAAATTGGTTAATGTCACCTTGTCTCTGATTGGCTCAGTGGGTTCAGCGTATGAAAATTTCTGAGTGCCTGAATCGCCTCTCAGACAATGATTCTTCAATATCATCTCTTCTCAAAGCTAATAAATTCGCAATAAATGCCTCAAGCGTTTATTCCAAGAAAAAACGTACGAGCTAAATGCAATAATTTTTTTTCTTTAATTCTGATCTGGAAGCGGAAGCAGTTGATGATGATCAAAAAGCAACTTGAATGAATAAGAATAAATGTATTTGTATAGCGGAGTTATGGTGTTTTTTTTAGAAACAATGTTTACGTTGAGCCTTGCGTATCTGACGTAATCTGTTGTCGATACTGGCTACCTCTCAGAACACGTCAATTTCGTGTATCTGTCTGTAAGTCTGTTACCGGGATTCAACTAGAAATGTAAGGTTTCTTTCACTTTTTGCAACAGAAATGCACCTTTTGAATGTAGTCGCTGCTGTTTTATTAACCGATTCAAGGCTTCCGTAAGCGTACACCTTCAGGAAGCAGAAAGAGTGCCGGTAACTAAAGCTGGTCTTACGGGGAATGAATCTCGTCAGAGTAAATTTCGAACGGGGTTTTGTCAAGGCGGCCGTGAGTAAAGATGTCCTCTTACGAGAGTGTCTGCTCAGAGAGCTTTGACTCTTGTTTAATTATTTTTTTTTCGTAGTTTAAAAACAACAACCATCTTCAATCTGTATTTTTTCTGTGTCTTGGTTGATTGATTGATTGACTGATTGACTGATTGATTGTTTTAAAACGTGGCCATTTGGCCGGCATTCAATCAAAAAGGATCTCAGAGTCCGATCTTCAGTTTGTAAAATAATTCTGTATAATTTCACTTAGTTAGAGTGATTTTACTTCATCTGTGAAACACTATCTAACAATTAGTGTATGATAGTCAAAATTAAACAAAAGAAAACAAAGGAATTATAGTCTAAAAGTGCGTACTATTCTACTAACTATTTCACAGATGAAGTAAAATCACTCAAAATAACTATTTTTCCAAACGCTGACACAGAGAATTAGCAATACGATTCCAGCAAAATGCGCATTTTTTGTCACTGTCGGTTATTCCTAGAACTGACTTTTTTCACTGCTTCTGGTTTCCTTAACCCCATATAAAATTGATGGGGGTGTCATCTTCTAAAATGAATTCCTTAAAGTAACCATAGACCCGTTTTGTGGGTGAGGCTCGCGTCAGTTTTCATTCCTAAGAGGTACGAATTAGTTCTAAAAAATTGTTTCTGTTATAATACTCTAGAAGGTATCAGAATAACTTTGGCAGTAGTTATTTTCGATTCAAACACCCTTAGTAGTATAAATGGATCAATTTAAATTCCTAAAAGTTATGACGATCACCCCCATCACTTTTATGTGAACAAGCGAACCATCAGTTTGACGTTTCTTTTTCTTATAGAAACTAGAAAGTAAATCTTTGTTTCTCTTTAGCTTTCCATTTTTGTCAGATAGTTTAAAGATAAAGTTTTCATGAAGGGGTCTGATTAATACCCAGGTGTTTCGTTCACCACTCGAAAAATCTTTTAAGTTAAGCCACAAATATCATTTCGTATTCTGGCTATAGTTCACTCCAATCGCGTTTTATTATTCATGTTGTTTCCCGAGTCCCTATACTCCTGCGGTTACTATGTATGACTGGTATAAACACTAGACAGTATAGACACTAGAAAGTCAATCTTTGGTTCTCTTTAGCTTTCCATTTTTATCAGATAGTTTAAAGATAAAGTTTTCATGAAGGGGTTTGATAAATACCAAAGAATTAAATATTCTGAGAACAACGAACATACAGTTGAAGTCAAGATGAATATTTTTTTTATTAAGAAAAGCCGCTTCAGGCAACATTGATAGAATTGCTATTCTTTGATTGTGTTCAGTTAATCACTCGAAAAAAAAAATTACAGTTAAGGCACAAATCCATTTCGTATTCTGGCCAAAGTAACACTCCAATCGCGTTTCATTCGTTATGTTGTTTCCCGAGTCCCTTATTCCTGCGATGACTGCTGCATGTCGAAATTAATAAATACTAATTAGAGTTTAATAATAACTTTAATTTTCGCCCTCGGCAAAGAGAGTCACGATGATATTACAATAAATGAAAAATAATGAAAACTGCAATTTATAATAGCGTGCACCACCTCTGAGAATAACGAATATAAAATTGAAGATGGATCTTTTTTTCTATTAAGAAAAACGCTTCAGGCATCATTTGATTCCTTTGTTGTGAAATTATTGCTTCTACTGCTAGCGACGTCTCAACTGCTTTGACTAATTGTGGAGCGTGGGATGAATTGTTCTTCTTGCTCAGAGTTGAAATCATCCAGTTTTCTCGGAGCCAAGAGATCGACGTTTCGCAATTGTTTGAAATTTATAAAGGTGATGCTGTCAATGACTGCATTAAAACATCATCAGATATTCAGCATCTTTTATGTATATTTTTTGATGAAATTCGCGCTTTTCTGACATGAAGAAACTTCCTTATACTTTATTTTCATTTTTTTCTTTTAGAAAATTTATTATATGACAAAGCAATCAATGCAACATGCACGATCTTTACCATCTCAAGTCGAACATAAAATTTGTATCCAAATCGTTTGGCGTATTGATAGGACAGAACGTGACTCGCACTAAAGAAATGGCGAGGTAGAACACCTTTTCTTAGGTTTAAGCCATTATTTTAATGGAATATCATTTACAAACATGTGAACCAGTAAAAATGTTTTCTATAATTTCTATTTCTCCGTGTTTATTTGTTACGAAACATCTGAAACATTCATGTTTTGATGCAAACAGACTTTTTGATATAATGAAGCAAGTTTCTAGAGCCGTGCATAATTACGTTTTGTTCTTTAATTTGTAATCACAATTAAACAAAACAGTGTGTTTTAGAAGCTGCCTTCTTTTGCTTAAAACGTAGCTCGCGCCCTTGCTCTTTCACCACAAAGGTGCATGTTGAGAAGGCTATGAAGACTACAAAAATAATAAAACTGTATAAAGTTTGTTTTAGGCATATGGCGACTTCAAAAAACATCCTCAGTTACCGAATGATGTCGAACCATGACGAGGGATTTTTTTCCCATTTAAAGGCCCGCTCACGCGATTTTTGCTGCGATCTAAGGTGCAATTTTTACGGCTATTGTTACGCGATTTTGCTACAATTTTGGAAATACACGTTGCCGAGATATCGCAGGTGTTTTGAACCTGTTCAAATTCCACTGCGATTTTCGTCAGAAAATTGCCAAAATATCTACCAGGGAAAATTTCTATCCGTGTTTTATGTCATACCACAATGGCCGGAAACATTAAGGAAACCGAAAAGTCAACAAAACAAACTTCATGGAAAGTTGAAGAAGAAGAGATGCTAATAACTGGACGGGGAAAGTATGAATGTCTCTACCGGATAAACTGCGAATATTTTAAGAGAACAGACCGCAAGCAAGCAACGACTCTGGGAAGCAATACGAAGTGTCCTTGCCAAGGAGACCGCAAGCGCTTTATGAAACGCTCCGTCTTCGTCTCTTGTTGCGATCCATGGTTTTATGTAAAATTCATCGTTTTTTCCTTTTTCTTTGCCGGCGAACAGATAAAGCAATTGTCGTACATAAACAGGCTATTACTGCGTGGGATTCATCGCCATTCATGCCAAAAAAGACACTGGGAAGATTTCAACTGTTTACATTGTTACACCAATTGTTAAAACAAAATTTGCAACAATGTTGATCAACTACGCATGCGTCTTGTTTAAAACCGCTGTCGAAATTGATGGTCCTTTATAAATCGCTGGAAAAATCCAGAAAAGAAAATCCAGAAAAGGACCAGTTCGCAAAAATCGCATTAAATTCGCCGGCCGTTGACACGCGCGAATCGCAGCAAAAATCACTTGTGTAAACTTCCGTCGGGGTCAAAGGGATTTTTTTTCAATTACGTCACAGGAAACCGAAAACAGTATATTTTCATGAATTGACCGAGCTTATCACCATATTTTTGTTTATCACCATGCGTGGAGAGTCCTGTTGGTCGGGACAACGACTAGCCTGAGTGTAAGCGATTAAAAGGAAAACAAAAACTGCGTATATCTTCTATTTTATTTCAGTCATGATCAGGTTACACGATTTTAAAAATCAGGACAGGGCTGCATTTCACATTCCTTTTTCTCAGAAAATCCTGAGCCCAATTTCTTCCAGCCAAACAAACGACTGGCGTGCTTTTCGCAAGGTGGGGGAACTAGGTTCCAGTTCACCATGCCGCGGCCTTTCTTACGCAACCATTCGTTAGCACAAGTGAAGTAATTTTGACAAAAGAACTTTTCTGGATGTGCCCTGGGAGAGGGATGACCCCCCTTGACAATATAATGCTTGCTTTTGTCGATTTTGTTCTCCAGTGCTTTGGCTTTGCTCCCCCAGAGAATCCAAACCGATGGGTTGGTGTTGTCGTTTATGTACTTCATAATTTCTCGGCTGAAATCTTTCCATATTGGTATATGCGAGCCAATCTTGTTTTGGACCAAGGTCAGAGCAGTGTTTAACAGAAGAACGCCCTGTTTTGCCCAGCTCTCCAAAACACCAACAGTAGTATTAACGCAGTATCCCTCGTTACGAGCCTCAAGGATCACTCTCAGTACGCTTTGGACAAGTTTGGGATGGACTGAGGGATCCAGACTGAAGGAGAGCCCTGTTGCTAGCCCGGGTTGTGGAGCTGGATCCTGACCCATGATTATGGCCTTTACATGATCAGGTGGAACCATGTGGAAAGCTCTGAAAATCCATCCAATTTTTGGATTCAGTCCAAGCCCTTTCACTTGAGAGGCTTCCTGCAGTCGATTGGAGATTTCTTGAATCATCTTCTTGACGTCGTCTCGGTTAAAGAATCCTTCCCATCCTTTTGGTTGACAAGACGAGTCGTAGAGGATTTGCATAAGGGTATCAGTCTCATAAGAAGCGGTTTCCAGAAGATGTTTGCAAGTGTCATCGTGTAATTTTTCGTCTGCCTGATGTTCTTTCGTCGGGAAATTATGGCTTGTGGTATGGCCTTGTAATAGGGTTAGAGAGAAAGAGAAGCATAAAATTTTAATTAGATATATTTTTTATATAAGGGTGCGTTGGTTGACTAACTATTGACTAACTACTAGCAATGAATATGTCAACTTAAATATAAGATAATTCCTGCTGAAAAATCAAGCTACGCAGTTTCATATTATAAATATTCCCTTTTTCAAATTTATAGACTTTCAACTACATACATACATAAACATTATTTTCTCTCGAATTTCAGAGTAGCTTACAGAAGCTAATATTTTCGAGAACATAAAAGTTAAAATATATAGTATTTACGTACAAATAAATTTATATCACTAAAATTTCATATAGCTAAGCGAACAGCGACTACACAAAGTTACAACCCCGAATTTTTCTTCTAAAGTCTGTAAACACACTAGTACGGATAAAATTGGGCAGCGCATTCCACAGTTTAGCTGAAAAATAAGAAAACGAATTAAGGCCATAGCTAGTTGTTTTAGGTTTACTAAGTGACAGAATGTAATTCCCGCGAAGATCATAAGAAGAAGACTGGAGTGAAAACATATTTTTCATAAAGGCAGGAAAATGAGTGAAAAACAGGCTCTTTTATAATAATATAAGGAAATTCTAGATCTGAACGCGCCTATTACATAAAGAAGTAGAGTTGACTTTAATGAGAAGACTGCTGTATGGGGACGAGTAAGGTCAAGTAATCCCCAAGTATAAATTTAAGTTTTCTCTTATTTAGCGCTTCTACCTTATTCGTATTGCGCGCTCCACATAAATACCAGACAGAAGAGCAATAGTAAAAATGTGGTAAATTGTACGCTTTGTAAAGCTTAAGTAAAGTGTCCCTAGGTATAAGTTTTCGAAAGCGCAGCATAACATTAAACTGATTATTGTTCCTTTTGCACACATTGGATATATGACCAGAAAAATTGAGCTTATTATCTATTTCCATTCCAAAAATCTCTAACGTATCCTTTACTGGGAAGGAGAAACTATAGTCCGTATCACCGATGACTAGTCCCTGGTACTTGTTCTCATTAACTAACATCCCATTCTCGTGGTACCACTGATTGGCCACCCTGACATCGTGAGGTACGCATGCGTCAAGAGCCGCTGGATCGACGTGGGAGTAGTAGACCTGATGATCGTCAGCGTAAGCGTTCAGCTTGGTCCTCTTGACGTGGAAGAAGAGATCACTAATGAAGTGTTAAATAGCATTGGCCCTAGTACACTCCCCTGCGGGACCCAACGTCTGACGCTTTCCCAGGCGGAGCAGGTGTCCCCAACCTTGACCCTCTGAGATCTGCCAGAGAGATAGTTCCTGAGTAGAGCGCAACATGCGTCATCTATACCGTAGGCCTTGAGCTTGGAAAGGAGGAGTGGATACTGAATAACATCAAACACTTTGGAGAGATCCATAGAGACTACAGTAAACACTCGCATATAAGAACAAATGGATTAAGAACACCAGGCTGAAATTTGGCCAATAAAGCCCCATTTTTATAAGAACAAGATCAGCATGAAAATTGTAACATGTTCTTATAAAATGGAAAAAGTGTCATAATTACAAAACATGTAAGTTTATATTTGCTGTAAGATAACTACATAACTCTATCGGCTGTCAAGCTGTCTTATTGATTGTGTTCATTTGTTAATATAACAAATTACAGAATA
The DNA here is from genome assembly GCA_022457155.1 of Cladopsammia gracilis. NCBI lineage: Eukaryota > Metazoa > Cnidaria > Anthozoa > Scleractinia > Dendrophylliidae > Cladopsammia > Cladopsammia gracilis. Next base: position 1,333,675 of record JAJGOT010000018.1, read on the forward strand.
ATTATTTATTTTATTTTCCTAAAATATGCTTATTATACCTCTAGCAACATGTTTTGGATAGTATTACTAAATAAAAATTTAAGAACATTTTAAGGCTGATTTGTCACTAAGCACCCGATAAATAAGAACTCAATCAACCTGATCCCCGAAATCGTGTGTTCCTATATGCGGGTGTTTACTGTACCGCAACGCGCGAGCTCCCCTCTGTCGCGCATCATCCTCCAGTTTTCCGTCAACCTCAACAACGAGGTCTCACAACTATCAAGCTTTCTATAAGTACTTTCATTTTCCTTATACATTTTCTTAGGGCGAGACTCGAGCCATTGTTTCTTACGCCGAGGCACAGAAAGGTATTTAGGGGGTTATATGCACTTTAAAGACCCTGAGTGTTATTCCAGGTGGGAGGTGAATCCTACCAACTGAGGCGTTGCTAATATTTGATCCGATTTGAATGATGACACCCATGAAATGACTCAAGTTCAAGACATACAGAAAGAAACGATGTTGATATCAGTGATCATGACGTCACCAAACTCGTAAGGCAGGCTTTTGTGAGATTTTTGGTCAACGCTAAATTAGCCGCCCCGCGCATTTTTCTGGGACACTTCTCGTCTGGAGACTGGTACCCACTCCAGGCCTCGCTTTCGCTCTCGTGCTCAGATCTCCCCCGGCATTGGACGTACTCTTTTAATTTGTGATTACTACTAGTATTTATCTATACTAATAGATGGTCAGTTGGTTATCCTAAAGTAATAGGTAAAGACCTTTACGAGCTAAGGCCCGTCTGTGACAGGCCAGACTGAGCTTATCTATAATTCCTTTAGCATTGTAATACCCGATTCTGGAGTATCGCCCTAACAACTTACATGGGATGATATAGTATACTGAATCCATCGCAAGGTTATTATCCGCAGGGGCGTACCTTCCTGTAGGCCAAGTAAGCACTGCCTTACAAGTTTTTTTTTAATTTATCAGCTACAAAATGAAAACGCGATGTCTTTCCGTATATTATGCTATGTTAACCTTTTGTTTTTTCAACTTGTACCCCCCCCCCCCCCCCCCATGGCTTACTGGTAAAAACTGGCCAGGAAAGCCCCTTTTATACTCATACCGATTTATACAGTTGTTCAAAGATGACGGTATCCTCCGGTGAAATCACTAACAAATGGATAAACGTTAACAAAACCCATTGCATTATGAATTGGATAGTGATTTATCCGGTAGATATCGCTATTCACCTTTTGAATAACTGGGCCAAGGGCCCCACTCTTGAAAGGGTGGGTATCGCTATGCACTGAATAAATAACAATACAGCGGACTACCCTAGATAGCGTTATGCACCAGGCAAGTTAAGATATATTCTAAGTGACTACAGTAGCTTCTTGTTTGGAATAACAATAGCCGATTGTTAATAATAATGTAGAATGTAATGTATAATGTAGAACTAGAACTAGTTAAGGAACAACACCATATCTATTTATACTATATATCTTTATCCTTGGACGTGCAAAGGGGAGGGGAAGTGGAAGGTTTGGATGCCACCCCACAAACCCCCTCCCCCTCTTTAGGGTTTTTCAGATTTTTTCAAGAGCATTTCCTGTCAGCACATGCCGTCTTTAGTGGCTATTCGTTTATCCTTGAGAGACATTTTGTCAAATTTTGGTCAGAATCTTTAGCTTTGGCGAGATATTTTTCCACTCCATAGCATTAACCGTCTTTTGAAATTGTTCGTCCGTATCCATTCCTGCCTCTGGGTGGAAAGAGACAATGTGTAGCCGAAACGAAACAACATGTCGTCGAAGACCAGGATAAGAGCACTGACCTTATTCTGATCGGAATTCCGATCCTCTAACACCGGCACATGTACAGTAATGCCTCTATAAACACCCAAAAGTAATAAAAATATAGTAAAAGGTTCTAAATCCTTCCTTTCGAAACTTAATAGATCGAGCAAGAGTTATTGAACTTACCTCTATGGATCAGCAATAGGCCAATTACCAAAGCAAAAATTGCAGTCTGAGGGTACATCTTTGTTAACTGGATGTTACCAATGTATCTACCACCGAAATCGAGTTGCTGTGAAACAAATAAAGAGAAGGAGTACTTTTCAAGGGCATGTGTAGATGTTGAAAGTGCTTTAATCCAAAATGTCAACAGAAGGATCACAACCCAATCCTTTAAGTTAAAATAAAATGGGCCTCAATCTTTATACATGTATATATATGAATACGTATATGATGCTTAGTCGGTTCGCGGTAAATGAATGTTTTAGGGTGATTCCTGAGAAATAGAAGTTCTTGACGAACGATTTATTTTTTTACTTTTCCTGATTTTTCCCTACCTGGCATTGTCTCGAAAAATTAGGCTATTTATCCATGTTACTGTCTATCACGCGCGTGCTTACACTCTGTACTTATTTGATCGGTTTTCCTTACCTTACATGGCAACTGGAAGTATATTTGAACGGGTATGCTTGAGAAAAAGTATTATGTATTAAACCTAAAATGTTTCTTATTTCTCGGTAGTAGTAAACGTTAATCCATCCGTCGCTCCTGGATAGTTATTAATTAAAATAGATATAAAAGTAAAATGTAAACTTGATAGATTATTCTGGTCATCAAATAATTAAACAAAGCAAACTGTCTTGAGATGCAGTTTGTTCACATAACGAAAAATGAATATCATATGTATAGAGATCGATATCTGCTGTTTACATAACGGCCAATTACCAAAGCACAAGAATCACTAAAAAAAGGAAACTTTCCACAACAGAATTAATGACCATAAAAATACAAACTTGCTCGTTTTATTTCCTACAGCCCGCAGTGAGATTTTTCGGTTCCAATCCACTTCAAACAATATTTAGGAACATTTTCAAGGAAGCATAAGTATATACCATATTTTAAAGCCAATTATTAGAAGACATTTTCAGAAAATTGTGTTTGTTCATTTTTTTTTTTCACATCAAGCGGTTTCAACAGCTTTGCCAAGGTAAACTTACATTCGGCTTCGCCAAGGTGGACCGCGATACGCGGCAATGATTTTCGCGACTTTTTTCGTTCAGCCATTTGATCAATATTTTTTCTTTTCCTTTCGCTGTGTCATAAAAGAATTGGTTGATGCTTTTAGCTGTGAATCTATCGAGTTATAGATGCACTTCGCAAGTTTTGAGAGCACTCGAGAAACTAGAGTTGCTCTCGACTATCGCCTCGAACAACTCTTACGCTTCTCTCGTGCTTTCCAAACTTCCGCGCGCATCCATTTAACTATTATAGCGCGAGGGCGCGCGTGATATCGCCTAAATTCTTAGCCGACGAGGCCGTAGGCCGAGTCGGCTAAAATTAGGCGATATCGCGCAAGCTTAAGCTTAATAATAGTTTTATAATTCAACACATTGATAACAAAGCACAGTTTGAAGAAAAAATATCGAGGTCGGTCCGTCATTTTGCATTCTCTTGTCAAAATGCGAAATTTACCTCCATCGTTGGATATACGTCATGTAGACATAGTGTATATCGATAACTTTTTGACCATATTTGGGCAGTGTATCAATGTGTTGAATTATAAAACTCGATAGACGCCCGCTAAGCACGAACCAATTCTTAAAGTGTTTGTTTATTCATTACAAAGGTTGTAAATCGATTTTACGTAAACAAAAGAATACTTGGATTTTATAGTTCTAACTTCACTCGCGTCGCTTCGCACAAAGATGTCTGTATTTTTTGCAATTTTGATTTCCAAATCAGTTTATTCTCGGGCAATTTGCGATACGCAACAGCTTATTTTGTTCGGAAATTAGTTATACTAGTTATTCTAGACCGAGAAAAAGTTGTTTTTGTGAGCTTTTGTGCAGTCTAAATGTACTGTGCAGACGGACAATTCTAATTTTTCTTGTGCTTCCGACCATTCACCTAAGTTAAGCTTATCATCATCGTTTCTGTTTAGAGAGCACGGCTGTTAGGCTAAGCCTATCGATATATATATATTATTACTCATACAAGGACACCTTTTGCCAAATCATTCTTACCTTTTTATGCGTAACTTGTGTTGATTTTTATACAGAATTCTTTGTCTTATTATAGACTTTGCTGTAATGTCACGTATGCCGGCTTTCTTTGGACTTTAATCAATTGGTACGTGTACTAACGGGGTTAATATCACTTTGTCTTTGATTGGCTGAATTAATTGATTCAGCAGCGCATGACAATTTCTGAGTAGCTGAATCGCCTCCCAGACTGACAATACTCTCTTCAATTATCGTCTCTTCTTAAAGTTAATAAATTCGCAATAAATGCCTCAAGCGTTTATTCCAAGAAAAAACGTACGAGCTTAATGCAATAAATATTTTCTTTTAATTCTGATCTGGAAGCGAAGACGGTTGATGATGATCAAAAAGGGGCATTAAAAACAGTGAAACGAAACAACGGAACACTGAAACGAAACACTGAAAAACCGAAACGTCGAAACGAAACAACGAAACACATAAAAATACCGAAACAGCCAAACGAAACACCGAAACATCAAAAATACCAAAACACCCAAACAAAACACCGAAACGCCATTTTTTCAGTCTTTCCTGTCCTTTCATCACGAAACACTGAAACATGCACCTTTAAGGTGCCAACTTTGAACGGCTGATACTTCTCTTTCTGAGCTTGATCAGTCTTTCAAGAGCTGTTTAGTAAAGGCTAAAATATTAAAATGCTGTGTCAGTTGTGTGCTCCTCATCGGTTTTCACTTTTTTCATTGACATGTGAAGTAAAGATTTGTGATCCAAATGGTACATGAGACAATATCTTATACAACAGTAATACCGCCGTTGAACTAAGCTGTGTCTTGTATTTTGAAATATACAAAAGGATCTGTCTCCAAAAAGAATCAGTGCACCAGTTGAGTAACAATGATTACAAAGCGGAAAACAACGCTAATTTCGAATTGTTAAAACAGAAAGATAGATTTATATTACGTTTTCTTCAAATATTTAAGTTCTCGACGCATTTTATACCAAACAATCTTTGTTTAAGCGAACTGGCGCTGCAACACTTTGTATTTTCGGCAGGAAAGTTCACCGGTGTTTCGTTTCGTTTCGTTTCAGCGAAATTTCTAAAAATTCGCTTCTTTTTTTTAATTTGCTTTGCGAATTTTCGTGTGCGAGTTATCATGAGAACGATGCGAAAGTACTCTCGAAATGTCGGCGATATTTTGTCGAATATTCACGAGAACAAAGAACGAAGATGTCAAATCAAACTACAGAGAAGGTAAGCCTTAAAACTGCTGTTTAAATGTTTTGTTCAAACGACTTTTGTAAAGTATTGAACTCTGTGGACCGAACGAATAATTTGAACGACTTTCCTGACGCTTTCAACGCGTCAACGGCCTGGAAAAAAGTTTTGTACGCTTTTTTTATAAACGCTTCCAAAGGCATGGATGAAAATTCAAACGGTTTTTCCAACGCTTCTAATGCTTTCCTAAACCATTTTAACGCAGTTTCCGAACTGCGATCAAACGCTTTTAGGCCGTTTAACAGATAACTGTTTAGTGTACGTTTTCCCGTGGAAGGTCACATTTATCATGTTTTATTATTATTATGTCTTGCTGTTCTCGCTCAATTCTCGTTCAATTCTCCACAACAACCGCGACTCAGTCAGAAAGGCACGCGAGGCCCATCTTATAGATAAAGCGATGACACTTCATCCTCATGGTATAAATAGACGTGATGAACTTAATTAGTGACATTTAGCTTATTTGTTACCAATCACTTTCTGTTATTCTGTTGTATGTCCTATTTCAAATGATTTATATGTAACGGTCATTTTATTTCTGTATTCATTTTTGTCTTCTAGCCCCCGTAGAAGGTTTGTTTTGCAAACCGAAATATCGGGCAAATATATTCAACTGTTTATTGTTTTTTTTTATTTCACTTCTGTCTCTATCTTTTCTTCTTGCCGTAAGGATCAGTTTGCTGTTTTTACCATTACTATTTCAATTCTCGTTTGTTTGTCTTGCTCGTGTCAGCCGAGTTATTACTATGACTTGTCACTTCAATTCTCGCTGATAACCATATTTTTTACGGACTGAATCTGGCTGGTCACTCGCCGAGAATATTCGTACGGCTTGCCTTCGGACGAGTTAAATATAACGTTTCCGAAAAACGTGCCTAAATGGGCGTAAACTGTGCCTAAGCATTCTGTAAAACGTGCCGAACCTGTGCCTAGTCTGTGCCTTTTCTTTTTTTTTCTCGTGTGCTTTTGCGTGAAATCCGTGCCTTTCACAGAACGTGAATTGGTGCATAAGCACGGTATTACGCTCGTGTACACAAGTTGCGTGCGCCAGGCCCAATGCTGTAGGGTTCTGGCTGCGTTAATATTGGGCCAATGATGTAGGGCTCTGGCTACCTGAATATTGGGCCAATGAAGCTGGACTCTGGCTACATTAATATTGGACCAATGATGTAGGGCTCTGGCTGCATTAATATTAGGCCAATGATGTAGGGCTCTGGCTACATTAATATTGGGCCAATAATGTAGGCCTCTCGCTGCATTAATATTAAGCCAATGAAGTTGCGCTCTGGCTATATTAATATTGGGCCAATGATGTTGGGCTCTGGCTACATTAATATTGGGTCAATGAAGTTGGGCTCTGGCTATATTAATATTGGGCCAATAATGTAGGGCTCTGGCTACATTAATATTGGGCCAATGATGTTGGGCTCTGGCTACATTAATATTGGATCAATGAAGTTGGGCTCTGGTTATATTAATATTGGGCCAGTGATGTAGGGCTCTGGCTACATTAATATTGGGCCAATGAAGTTGCGCTCTGGCTATATTAATATTAGGCCAATGATGTAGGGCTCTGGCTGCATTAATATTTGGCCAATGAAGTTGGCTCTGGCTATATTAATATTGGGCCAATGATGTAGGGCTCTGGCTACATTAATATTGGGCCAATGATGTAGGCCTCTCGCTACATTAATATTGGGTCAATGATGTTGGGCTCTGGCTTCATTAATATTGGGCCAATGATGTAGGCCTCTCGCTGCATTAATGTTGGGCCAATGAAGTTGGGCTCTGGCTATATTAATATTGGGCCAATGATGTAGGGCTCTGCCTACATTAACATTGGGCCAATGAAGTTAGGCTTCGGCCACATTAATACTGGGCCAATGATGTAGGCCTCTCGCTGCATTAATATTGGGCCAATGAAGTTGGGCTCTGAATACAATATTGGGCCAAGGGCCTGGCGCACGCTACTAGTGTACATGGCTAAAATTCACACTTAATTTAGCTCTTCTGAAATTATTAAAATTCAGTTTAGGTTGAGATTTGGTAAAAAAAATAAAGTTCATTAATGTCTTCTCTGTGAACAATTTTAGTTTTGCATAAAGGGTTGAATAAAAGAAAATTTTACAATAGTCACCAAAAATGAGGCCATTTTGGACACTACGCGTAACATTTACAGTCTAACCTGGCACAATTCATAATTTCTCCGCTTTGATGATATGTAGGCATTTTTTCTTTTGCAATTAAAGTTAATAGCTAATGAGCATTATGTATTTTAAGAATGACTTTAAATGATCGAAAAATAACAAATTTATAGCAATTTGCAGCAAGGTAACCTAATATTACGTACCTACAAAAACAGCCTGGTCGAAAATTTTCAAAATCGATTTGGTTTTAGCCCCGTTTCTTATGTTAAAAAACAAAAAGACTTTTGAAGTGCTCATAAGTTCAGCTTATTTTCTGGGGTAACAATTTTCAATTTGGAAAATCCATTCTCAAACTACAATCCAATTTTCACGGTTAGACAGCGTTTATTTTACATAAAAATACGTTTCGTTGTACGTAGGATCGAATTACGGATTCTACAGTGTGCCTTGGCACGAACAAGTTGTGCATAAAGTGTGCCCAAGTTGTGCATGAAGTGTGCATGTCTAGCTATTTTTCATGCCTAAGCTGTGCCTAAGTTGTGCCTAAATTGTGCCTTTGAACGGCGTTATGTAAATATTCCCGGGAAACATTATTTTCATCTTGCTCGCGTGTCACAGCGCTTTTTGGTCACACATTGTTATGACGATAAATTGCAAGATTGTTCTCATGCAACGAATTATTTTTTCTCCAAGTGAAAGCGACGGCGGGAAATCAGTAATCGTGTTTACTTGTATTCTTCCCGCACTACCGCTTTCCCAGCCGTTTGGAGATGTAGAATAGTACTTGTATTAAATACAGATGTAGTTTCTGACCATTCGGTCATCGGCTTTGGATAAATACTGCCAAACATTCAAAAAAGTTGTTCGAACAAATTGACGTTTTGGAGTTTTATCATTCGATTTGGATTTATAAAACGGAATGGGTCATTTTATTCATCGGATGAGCTGTCTGGTGTTTTCACAAGTTGGTCAAATTTCAGCAATAAATTAGCATAACCTGATGTCAAAACTGTGCAGATCACATTTCAGCGCGGAGAGATTTGCGTGTTTATTGACAAAAAGATCTGTCTCCAAAAAGAATCAGTGCACCAGTTGAGTAACAATGATTAAAAAGCGGAAAACAACGCTAATTTCGAATTGTTAAAACAGAAAGATAGATTTATATCACGTTTTCTTCAAATATTTAAGTTCACGACGCGTTTTATACCAAACAATCTTTGTTTAAGCGAACTGGCGCTGCAACACTTTGTATTTTCGGCAGGAAAGTTCACCGGCGAAATTTCTAAAAATTCGCTTCTTTTTTTTAATTTGCTTTGCGAATTTTCGTGTGCGAGTTATCATGAGAACGATGCGAAAGTACTCTCGAAATGTCGGCGATATTTTGTCGAATATTCACGAGAACAAAGAACGAAGAAGTCAAATGAAACTACAGAGAAGGTGAGCCTTAAAACTGCTGTTTAAATGTGTTGTTCAAACGACTTTTGTAAAGTATTAAACTCTGTGGACCGAACGAATAATTTGAACGACTTTCCTAACGCTTTCAACGCGTCAAAGGCCTGGAAAAAAGTTTTGCACGCTTTTTTTATAAACGCTTCAAACGGCATGGATGAAAATTCAAACGGTTTTTCCAACGCTTCTAATGCTTTCCTAAACCATTTTAACGCAGCTTCCGAACTGCGATCAAACGCTTTTAGGCCGTTTAACAGATAACTGTTTAGTGTACGTTTTCCCGTGGAAGGTCACATTTATCATGTTTTATTATTATGTCTTGCTGTTCTCGCTCAATTCTCGTTTGTTTGTCTTGCTCGTGTCAGCCGAATTATTTTTATGACTTGTCACTTTCGATTCTTGCTGATAACCATATTTTTTACGGACTGAATCTGGTTGGTCACTCGCCGAGAATTTTCGTACGGCTTACCTTCGGACAAGTTAAATATAACGTTTCCGAAAAACGTGCCTAAATGGGCGTAAACTGTGCCTAAGCTGTGCCTAAACTGTGCCTAAGCATTCTGTAAAACGTGCCGAACCTGTGCCTAACTTGTGCCTTTTATGTTTTTTTTTTCTCGTGTGCTTTTGCGTGAAATCCGTGCCTTTCACAGAACGTGAATTGGTGCATAAGCACGGTGTTACGCTCGTGTACACCAGTAGCGTGCGCCAGTCCAATCAAATTTCAACAAAGTTACATGAAGGTGTTCATTAAGATATATTTCAATATGTTAAATCTTGATATACGATTACGTGTAAGCTACCCAAAGAAACCAATTAAAGACAATCTCAGAGAGAATGCATAAAAATCCTATCTCCGACTCCAAATAATGATTGTTTTAGAAGGTAAATCTAATAATTCTTTATACTAATTTTGTTCTCTAAGTCTCTATAATTTAATAAAAACGTATAAAAATTATGATAAATAAAACCTAAATGCTGTCGAAAACCTAAAATACAACACACATAATGGTCTGATACATGGGAAATTCTATAAAAAAATTAAAGACATTAAATAGGACATTAAATTCATCGTTTGTACTTTCACGAAAATAGCACTACAATACTGTATAGCATTTTTAAAATAAATTCTCACGTAATATTTACTTATCTTGATTGGATTCTAAATAAATAATCACATGTAATAAACTGTAACCTTAATGTTTACCTTAGCCTTACATGTAACATTTCCATGAGATTGTATTTGTCATACATATAAATTCATTACTTTACATCACTAAGTTTCTTGGCCTTCAGAAAAAAAAACAATGCAGTAATTGATGCATAGGATAGTGAAATCTACACAGCGTGGACGAAAGCCGCCATATTGGACCGCCTTGCGAGGAAGCCTAATTATAGCGAATTCTACTACAAAAGTTGTAATATAAACAAGTAAATACAAAAAGTAGCAACACGCCTTTCATGAAAACTCTTTTACTGGAAAAAACGGACTTCATATTTGAAGAAAAACACACTAAACAACCATGAAATGTTGCGTGGAGAAATTCTCGCAGAAAAGACTGTGAATGAATACGTTAATCTGATTGGTCGACTACTCCTACCAGGATACCTTACGGCCCGTGTCCAACCTCCTCTGCGTTAAGTTCAGGTGCAGTTGATGTAACAAAATGCCAAATGCATAAATGTAAACTAGAATAAAGGTTTTACATCTGGTAAAAGTCTTGATTTGTTCAGTATTAATGGACTGGAGAAACGATGTCTTACATTTTGCACTTTTTAAGGAAGTTTCTGAGGTCAAAATTGGGTTTAGTGGTACCAACAAACATCCAGTGTTACCATGGCAACAAAGAAGAAACGACCTTAACAAAGGTCATTTTTGAACATCCCCCCTGAAGACCTATCTGCATGCAAAATATGAAGGGGGGGGGGGGGGGGTCAAAAATTTTCATTTCCCACTTTTCTCGATTCTTACAGAGACCTGCTCTTAAAGACATTACATAGGACATTAAATTCATCGTTTGTACTTTCACGAAAATAGCACTACAATACTGTATAGCATTTTTAAAATAAATTCTCACGTAATATTTACTTATCTTGATTGGATTCTAAATAAATAATCACATGTAATAAACTGTAACCTTAATGTTTACCTTAGCCTTACATGTAACATTTCCATATGAGATTGTATTTGTCATACATGTAAATTCATTACTTTACATCACTAAGTTTCTTGGCCTTCAGAAAAAAAACAATGCAGTAATTGATGCATAGGATAGTGAAATCTGAAAGGAAACAAAATAATGCATGCAAGTCAGAATGTATTTTTTTTTATAATTTAAACAATGAGTTGGAGACCTCCATCAAACCAACTAATCTCACACATGACCTACACTGTACACACTGTAGGTCGAAAACTTAAGGTTTTGTTATATACAAGATCAGGGCTTTGCTCTAGCAGTGCCTGGTGTTTCCTGGCAACTTACTTTTGCCCTGAGGCAACCAGGAAATCTATGTTTTTGCATATTTGTAAAACTCATAATGCTGGGCACCCTGGTTTTCACAGGTTCAGAGCTTTCGGTCCCGTGCAAACTTTCTCAGAGTACAGCCTTGAAGAGCCACCACTCTTGTTTTACAACCTGCCTGGTAACGGGTTACCTTGCAATACGATAAATCAGCTTTTTCAACAAATGCATCGAAACCCTCAACCTGAATTCCCTGTATCTAATCACCACAAATATCAATCCCATTATAAATGTGTTAACTTACTAGATTCTGTTTCAACAGCATCAGGTTGTTTGTTATCCTTGGTTTTGTCCTCAGTCTATAAATTATGAACCAGAAAAATAACATTTTTGACTGCAGGCAGTACGTGTTTTCACAAGGAATTAATCTGAGGAATTCTGCAAACTCTAGAAATTAATATGCTGTTACTCCTCTGGTTGGAATGCCATTATCACAAATAAGACTCTGCATGTTGTCTGGTAATGTGGCAGTACTCATTTACTCCTAATGTGCAAAGAGGCACTGCAAGGGTCAAGTTAACACTTGAACAACTTGGGAAGTAAAAACTGATTGACCCAGGACTTCAAATATCAGCAAGTCAGTGACAAAAAGTTTCCACAAGTGAGTGCAAATGCTCAAGCCCTCAACAATTTATAAATGAGCTTTCCTGTTTTACTTTTTTTAAAGTGTGTTAGTTTCCCAGTGTTTCTGCTGGTAATAATGTACAATGTAGTTATTTATTCAGGGTTTAATTCTTCATAACAACATACTTACACTGTACTTGAGTGTTGTCATGCAAAGTGTCACTGCAATCATCATCACTACATGTACATGTACATGTATCTTCTGCAGTGTACCCTGTTGTTCTGTTTTGTAATTAGAAAAAAATATTGTTAGAAGAATAATGTCAGTTGTTTCATTGTTTACGCGTAGATTAGTTTGATCAACTGAATTGTTGATAAAGTAAATTAAGGCTGCTGTTTTGAGGGCTAACACTTAAAAAATACCTTCTTTATTCTTTTATGGTAGCAATTTACTTTATCAACATGACTGATAACACTAACGTTTTGTTTCACTCCCCACAATTCATTATCACAGTTTCATTTGAAACCAACTGCTTTATATTCAATGTCTATCATAATTATACATGCAAGGCTTTAGACCAGTGCAAATTATGGTCCTGTACATGTACATGTATTTACACAACAAAGAGTGACACAACTCCTGCATAGTTTAAAGTCTACTCTGGGTTGAAGGCCCAGTATCACCCATTCGGCTTTGCGGTCGTTTGTTTTTGTTTTCATAAATGGTACAATTTTGCAATTTTGGGCTGTGCTCTAGCAACACAGTGGCCCATAGCATGTCACTTTTGACCTTGGGTGATCAGAAAGTGTACAAACATGTAGCTTTTCACAAAACATATAAGCTGGTACCAATAATGTAGATTTAGAGCACAGCCTTACAGCCTTGTAAGGATGTACAGTCCATTGTTAAGTAAAAATACATGTAGTTATTTTCATAATGATGCTATTTACCCACACGATGGCTACAACTGTACATATATGCTGTGCTTAAAACTATCCTTGATTCTATTTTTGTTTTATCCTCATTAGCAAACATTACATGTATGTCACACAGACTAAAGAAAAAAAAATAAGTGAAGTGCAACAGCTACATGATCAATCAACATATGCACATGTACCTACAACAACAAATTAAAATTGCCTTCTTTTCTGGTGGGCCTTTCTCTTTACAAAGAGCTATCCAATATGACGTTTGTGAACTACAGATACGTCCATTATAATCACACTAAAAAATACACTGAAATGAGGACGTTTACAAAACATGGACCCGGGTCTATGGACCACCCCTGTGGACCCAGTCCATGGACCACCTGATGGACCACCCCTTATTTTTGTCAATTTTAATTTTCTTTTCCCAAATTTTTCTGTCAGTCTAAAGGATGGACTGTGGACTGAGGACAGGGTATAAAACACAGTCTTAAGTTGAAATAAATTATGGCATTCAACATCAATATTTAACTTCCTACTATTTTACGCTTTTGCCAACATTGCATTTTATACAATGTATGCAGTCCGATTCTTGGCTGGTACTGTTGGGGCAGGAGCATGTGAAGTTTTAGTGCTCTCCCCACAGATTTCATTTGACACATATAGAACAAGAAGGACTGGGTCAAGTCCCACGCTACAGTGTGTGCTATTACACGTATCATGGGATGCAGACAATCCCATGTGCTTGTCTTTTGGAACATGGATAAAACAAAAGTCTAGTGGAGTATACAAGTGTAAACAAACACATGCCAAAGCCACCATACTGATTGTTTTCATTGTTTCTACATGTAGGTGCTTCGTGGATACTCGCAAAGAGCAGTGTTTTCATTTTGAGTTCTCGGTGAGGGAAGGGGGAGGGAACGGGGAAGGTGAGGTTCATTCAATTCAAACCTTAAACACTGCTCTGTGCGAATATCCACAAAGCATCTAGAAATAATAACAAACAAAACCAATCTTTATCTTGTTCCGACACTATTCATCAGTATGGTTGCTTGCGCACATGTTTGTTTATACTCCAGCAGGCCTACACTGTAATCAGTATTTTTTTAACAGCACATGCACAACAAATCCAAAAGAAAAGCACACAGGATTGTCTGTATCCCATAATTATAGTACAGTGTAGCTTGGGACTTGGTCCAGTCCTTCTTGTTCTACTTGTGTCTTGACATTGCTACTTGATGTTGAATGCCATTAATTTATTTAAATTGAAGACTGTGTTTTATACCCTGTCCCCAGTCCACAGTCCATCCTTTATACTGACAGAGGTCCATGTTTTGTATACGTCCCTGAACTGAAAATTGTCATTTTTGCCGGGTACTGATTACCTAAGCAATGTTCACCTTTTCCAAAGGTTTTACCTCCAACAATTAACAAGTCAGTGGTCTTATGACCTACAGTATGGTTTCCTAAGCATGGACGGCCAAAGGCCCCAGCAAATAAGAAGAAAATAATACTGTATATGTATTTTATGTTAAAAATCAACATCACTTGAACAGAATTGCAAGATTGACAGATATATTAAAATTCAAGGTTTAGTTTCTTATAAGCTTATTTATTCAAATGAGCGGGCTGAAATTGGTTCTGTCCTGGTGTACCGATACATAAGGACAAAAACAAAAGACCAAACAAAACACAACGTGAAATCCCTTGTAAAGACTGTAAGCCCGTACAGTCACCAAGACAAAACCCTGAAATTCGCAGAAAATCTTCAGTACAGGTAGCCAAAAATAATATTTAAACTGGTTTACATTGTTAACGTAAGCTTACTTACCTTTGGAATCACAAGGGCAGCAAGAATGAAGCGCTTGAAAAGAACTAGCCAACACGGCGATCAAATTAACTTGACTTGACGATGCATGTAGGTTGGAAGCAATCGTATGCATAGCGATCGTTGATATGTTGTAAAAACATTGCATGTAGCTTACTCAGAAAACGTGGAACGATAAAAAGGCTCAAACCACAAGTTGTCTTTTCAAATCAAGTGAAGTTTAGGGCGCTGAAAGCGAGCAGTAAAGTCGTTGAAATAAGCGCCACAAACTGCCCGCCGGGAATGACTCTCTTGCGCATGATCAATTCGCACCCAAGACCTCCCGGCCGAGCGGCCCCAGCGGAAAATTGCTTTGACGATTGCCTTTGATTTATTTATTTCTGATTCACCATTATTATAATAGGCTTTAAAATGCATTTCTTTTGAATCTCTCGTTCTTCGGAAATTATTCCTATTTCCGTTCCAGGTAAACCCAGCCTTTAAAAACACCTCTTTCAAGAGCTGTTTAGTAAAGGCTAAATATTAAAATGCTGTGTCAGTTGTGTGCTCCTCATCGGTTTTCACTTTTTTCATTGACATGTGAAGTAAAGATTTGTGATCCAAATGGTACATGAGACAATATCTTATACAACAGTTATACCGCCGTTGACCTAAGCTGTGTCTTGTATTTTGAAGTATATATATATATATATATATATATATATATATATATATATATATATATATATATATATATTTTTCTTTGAATGATACGTTTTTTCTCGCTCTCGCTCGCGACGGAAGCGGCAATCTCTTATGTGTATCAAAGCAAGGAAAGGGGGGACTCAAAGTAAAGTAAGTCACTCAAGAGGAGGGGGCTAAACATTCATAGTTCACACTGAAAGGCTTGATGACCTGTTCTGTGGCTGAACTGCAATTTCAATCTGTGGCAATACGATTATCTATTCTTCTCTATCTCTATAATATAGAGATGAATATTGTGATAAAGAGTTTGTGGCTTTTTAAATTTGAATTGTCCACAACATTTGAACAGTAGAATATAGTATACGTCAATACAAATATTTTGCCTTGCATGGTGAAAATATTTTGTTCCAGTTCAAATATTTTGCACTTGTTCAAAATAAATTTGAACCACTGCACACAAAATAATAATTGCACCAAAATCATAATTTCACTACAACATAGATAATCATATTGCAACAGATTGAAGATGCACCTCAACCAGCATGGTCTTAAGATCAGTGGAGGTAAAGTGGCACTGGTTGAACGAGTTCTCCATTACGTTCGTGGTGATCATTCTTGCATCCCACGAGAAACCCAAGAGAACTTTAACGAGGAAATTAGTTCCAGTGCAAGCAACTCGGATTCGCAATCAAGTGATTCAGAAGTGGAATCGGATAGCTTTGTTGAACACTGCTTGGAGGTCATGTTTGTTCCAGATACGGATGTCCAACACGTTAACATGTAGCATTGCTGTATATCCACGTCTGGAACAAACATTACCTCGTAGCAATAACAGGTAGGTGTATATGAAGAAAATGTTGGGTAATTGTATATAAAAGGTGTGTGAAGAGGGGGGGATCATAAAAAATTTCTGACTGATCAGAGGGGGGGGGGGGGGGGGGGGGCAATAACTAAATTCGCTCCTTTAGAAGGGGGGATTACGTAATATTTTCCTACTTGAAGCCCATTTTCCAACCCCCCACCTGATAATTATTGCACAGTCCCTAAGAAGTTGTTTCAACTCACTTATGTTGGATTAAATATTTAAGTCAAATTTTAAGTACACTAACTCAGAATATCGAGTAGTACAATGCCTACTTTACAAAAAAAAATAGTCGGTTGTACTCATTTGCGTTAATTTACAGAGATTTTGTGATGCCCCGTTTGCGTCAATTTACAGAGATTTCATAATGCCCCGTTTGCGTCAATTTACAGAGATTTTATAGTGCCCCCGTTTGCGTCAATTTACAGAGATTTTATAATGCCCCATTTGCGTCAATTTACAGAGATTTTATAATGCCCCATTTGCGTCAATTTACAGAGATTTTATAATGCTCCGTTTGCGTCAATTTACAGAGATTCTATGATGCTCCGTTTGCGTCAATTTACAGCGATTTTATAATGCCCAGTTAGGTAGGTAAACTTTATTTATCGTACGCGGTGTCAATTCATAATACATGTTCTTCCGTCGAGCCTTGATCAGCAACAGATTAATAACGTAACTCAATTAAATTGTCTAACTAAATTCATTATCTATACGGGATTATACTAAAAACTATAAAAAGTATCCTTTATTAACTATCATTAAATTAGATAAAAGGAAATGCATGATTTAAAAGAGCTAAGAGTGAGCTACATCTTAGCGCTCAAAGGCAAGCTGTTCCAGAGAACAGAACCGCGCTATTGCAAACTTCGTTTGCCTGCTTCAGTACTCGGTCTAGGAACGAAAAGGCTGTATTTTGAATTTCTTAGATTATGTGAGTGAACACTGGATATAGCTTTAAAAATTCTATATAGACGATTCGGAGAAAGATTATGTTTGTTTGTGTCAATTTACAGATAATTAAATAATTCCTCGTTTGTCATTAGATGTTACCCTTGGGGACCACATTAATTTACAGAGATTTGGTAACTGAATTAAAATTAAAATTACGCAGTGCCACTTACAGACATTTTATATTAGAAAAGTAGGCGTTATTAAATCTTTGTAAATAGAAGATTTACAAATATTGTTGGTAGATTTTATAAAGTCTGTAAATTGTAAGTCTTTCCTCTCACTACAGCTCCTATAATTTATAAACATTTTACAAACATTTTATAAAGAACAAGACAACAAAACTATATAAAATGTCTGTCAAACGAATTTACAGAGATTTTGTTTTCAACAGGAGATAGTACCAAGTCTGTAAATTCAAGATTTATAGACATTTTATGAAGTCTGTAAATGGTCCAAATTTTCCAGTGTTGGAACCATTTGCCATCGATTCATGTCGGCAGACTGTTGCAATCCGTTCGCACCGCTTTTCTCTTTTTCTTTCTTGCATTCAGTTTATTGGTATTATTGGCTGGAGCTTTTCGGCTTTGCGCGTTAAGCAATGAGTAAGCAGCACCCGCGAGTCTCAGGGCCGCTTGACTGTGTCCCACATTCACCAGTTTGCTCAAGTCGCTATTTCCCCAGATGTCATGTTTCCCAGCATGTTTTGAAAAAATTCTTTCAGAGCGTTTTGGTGTTACGCAGACGTTAAATATGTTGTCAGATTTGAAATTATCCAGTTTTCTCGGAGCCAAGCAATCGAGGTTTTGCAATTGTTTGAAATATATAAAGGTGATTCCGTCAATGGCTGCATTAAAACATGATGTTCACCCGTACTTTCCAGCATTTATTTTCGATGAAATACGCGCTTTCCTTTTACTTTCTTTGCAATTTTGTACTTTTAGAAAACTATTATATGACAACACGATCTTTACCATCTCAAGGAGAACATAAAATTGGTACCCAAATCGTATGGTGTATTTATAGGACAGAACGTGACTCTCACTAAGGAACGAGCAAGGTAAAATACGATCTGTATATTTAAAATCGTTCTATAATTACATACTTTTTAGTAATGACACGTATGCTTTCTTAGAAGTTTAATTAATTGGCCCATGTTTTAATGTTTAATATAAAATGCCCTTTTAAATAAAATATTTTGCTCTCTAGAAACCCATAATTTTTTTCCCAAAAACATTTGCATGATGCATTTTGCATAATATATACAAGAATTTTAATAAAAATGTAAGTTTACCATAATTTTGTCTGGTTTGAGAAAAAACTTAATAACAAAGATTTCCCATTGATAGCTTGCCATAATGAACTATGTACAATTTACTACAGATTTATTTTCTGACGCTGACGCACGTTTTCATCAAAACGTGGAGCTCTGGACACGCAAATACGAATCTACGACAGATTTCATGAAAATAGGCGACGTTTCGAACGTAAAAGCCGATCTGAAAACATGCCATTGCATTTGGGTCGGGGTCGGGGTCGGGGTCGGGGTCGGGGTCGGGGTCGGGGTCGGGGTCGGGGTCGGGGTCGGGGGTCGGGGCCGGGGTCGGGGTCGGGGCCGGGGCCGGGGCCGGGGCCGGGGCCGGGGTCGGGGCCGGGGTCGGGGTCGGGGTCGGGGTCGGGATCGGGGTCGCGGTCTGGGTCGGGGTCGGGTTCGGGGTCGGGGTCGGGGCCGGGGTCGGGGCCGGGGCCGGGGCCGGGGCCGGGGTCGGGGTCGGGGTCGGGGTCGGGGTCGGGGTCGCGGTCTGGGTCGGGCTCCGGTTCGGGGTCGGGGTCGGGGTCGGGGTCGGGCTCGGGGTCGGGCTCCGGTTCGGGGTCGGGGTCGGGGTCGGGGTCGGGCTCGGGGTCGGGGTCGGGGTCGGGGTCGGGGCCGGGGCCGGGGCCGGGGCCGGGGCCGGGGCCGCGGCCGGGGCCGGGGCCGGGGCCGGGGCCGGGGCCGGGGCCGGGGCCGAGGTCGTGGCCGGCGTCCGTTTTTTTTCTACTTTTTTAATTTCTGTTATTTTAAATGATACTTTCAACTCAATTTCCACTATTTAGCAATCTGTTTCTTGCGTTCGTATCGATGAATATTCAATCGTTAGGAGAAAGTCAAATACCAGCTTCATTTAAAAATTCACTAAATGAAAATTCGATTCTTCACAGTGATATGGAATTCTGTTTGGAAAAAATCGTTGAGTAATTTTTATCGGCTCTGTAATTTTTTCCGCTAACTTTACAAACAAATGTATAGACGGGAGAGTATTGAAAACGCCACTATGAGTTTCCAAGCACAGCTACATTCCTCAATTCTAGTTCAAGCCTGAATTGTTTCAGGTTGTTTTTTCGGCACTGCAAGGTTCACAAATTTCACTCATGTTTACATGTCAGATGCGGTATATAATTTGAACGAAAATATTGATGTCGGATTCTCAGACTTCTCATATAAATACTGAATATATTTTAGAAAGAGGGAGTACTTTCTAAGGGCATGTGTAGATGTCCAAAGTGCTTTAATCCGAAATACCAACAACAGAGGCATCACAACCCAACCCTTTCAATAAAAATAAAAAGGGCCTCAATATTTATAAAAACGTATATGATGCTTACAATAGTCGGTTCGCGGTAAATGAATGCTTAAAGGTGATTCCTGAGAAATTTCTTGACGAAAACTGTATCTTTTAATTTTCGCTGATTATATTGTTGCCAACTTGGCATTGTTTCAAAAAATTTACGCCATTTATCCATGTGGTAGACCTATCACGCGCTTGCTTATTGGATCAGTTTACCTCATTTTACCAGGCGAATGAAAGCATATTTCCCGCGTGCATCCATAACTCGATAGACGCACGCTAAGCATGAACCAATGTTTGTTCATTTATTACAAACGTTGTAAAGGGATTTTATGTAAAGAAAACAAGACTTGGATTTTATACTTCTAACTTCACTCGCGTCACTTTGGACAAAGATATCTGTGTATTTTTTTGCAATGTTGATTTCCAAATCAGTTTCCCGGGCAATTTTCGATACGCAACAGGCGTATTTTACTTGGAAATTAGTCATACTAGTTATTCTAGACCGAAAAAAAAGTTGTTTTTGTGAAATTTTGTGCAGTCTAAATGTACTGTGCAGACGGACTGTTTTTGAGAATTACTAATTAGCCCGGTCGTCAATCTTAATTCTAATTTTTCTTGTGCTTTCGACCTTTCACCTAAGTTAAGCTTATCATATTCATTTCTGTTTAGAGTGCACCGCTGTTAGGCTAAGCCTATCTATCTATATATTATTACTTATACAAGGACACCTTTTGCAAAATCATTCTTACCTGTTTATGCGTAACTTGTGTTGATTTTTATACAGAATTCTTTGTCTTATTATAGACTGTAATGTCACGTATGCCTGCTTTCGTTGGACTTTAAGTAATGCTCCACATAAGAACGATAGCAAACTTCATTGTTCTGCGGCATTGGCTCTTCCCCACATAGAATATTTTTGATTTCAAGAATAGAGAAGCAGCTGATGGTTAATAATAATATTTCATTATAAAAATAAAGAAAATCCATTTGCGTCAAACAAATTTTAGGAAATGTTCGTGCTTAACCAATCAGAATAGCAGAAGACAATAGCTAATAATTTTCCTTTCTTACTGTCCCTCAGATCCTAGCACTAAAACTGTACCCCCGTTTTATTTCAAATTGCCTTATACAGGCCATTTTTCAGGTGTTACACAGAAAAGGATTCGGCAACTTATCAAACGCTATTGTTATAATATAGATATAAAGTTAGTCTTTTCGTCTTTCAAGATCGGCAACATGTTTGGCGTGAAAGACCCTATCCCGAGCGGGCTCCGTTCGTGTGTTGTTTACAAATTTTTGTGTGCGGGCTGTAATGCCTGCTACGTCGGCGAAACCACCCGCCATTTTTTTCCACACGCGTACGTGAGCACTTATCCACTAATAGGGCCTCTCACGTATTCAAACACCTGGAAGACTCTAAAGAATGCCACAGTTTATGTTCACCCAATTGTTTCAATATCTTAGATCATGCTTCCACCAATTTTCAGCTTAAGATAAAGGAAGCTCTGCATATCAAATGGCAACAACATTCTTTGAACCAACAGTTGCATCATGTTAATTTAAAACTTTCTTTTTAATCACGTATTGTCACACATTCTTTCATTTATTTGTCAAAGGTGTTCTCTCTCATTAGCATTTTTATTTACTTAGTATAAATTCAACTTTGTAACTTAAAATTTCAAACTGAAGATGACAAAGGATTGTCGAAACATGTCTTTTAAAATCAAGTCAGTAGTCGTTGCTTTGAAAATTATTACTTGCTTGCTATTATCCAGACCCTTTGGGAATAAATCTTTTCTTTTAATTCTGACCTGGAAGCGAAGACGGTTGATGATGATCATAAAGGAGCATTACTAGACAGCGAAACAGCGAAACACTACGAGGGTAGACTACCAGTAGTCCCTCCTTTTCCTCAGGGATAGTAGAGCGAGCGAAACGCGAGCGCGCGCGAAAATCACCCCACGCAAGAAATGCGAGGCGCACGGCCGGGAGAGAGAATCAAAGGGCTCTTAAAGCCATCTCGTTAAAGCGTTAGAACGTGAGGTTAATTAAACAAAATAGAAGAATTGAAAGTGAATATGGTAAAGATGCCGTTGTAGCGCACCTTTAGAATAAGTCTACTTAAAATACGTACATGAAAACATCACATGATGCAAATCAACCAATAGAAATTTATGTTCACGAAATGGGCGTAGTTTACTGGTCAAGAACACCCGCCAAAAGAACACCGGTCAGAAGAACACCCGCCAAAAGAACACCCCTCAGAAGAACACCAGCCAAAAGAACACCCTTCAGAAGAACAACCGCCAAAAGAACACCAGTCAGAACAACACCCGCCAAAAGAACACCCTCAGAAAAACACCCGCCAAAAGAACACCCATCAGAAGAACACCCGCCAAAAGAACACCTGCCAAAAGAACACCCGTCAGAAGAACACCCATCAGAAGAACACCCGTCAGAAGAACACCCGTCAGGGATAGTAGAGCGAGCGAAACGCGAGCGTGCGCGATAATCACCCCACGCAAGAAATGCGAGGCGCGCGGCAGGGAGAGAGAATCAAAGGACTCTTAAAGCCATCTCGTTAAAGCGTTAGAACGTGAGGTTAATAAAACAAAATAGAAGAATTGATAGTGAATATGGTAAAGATGCCGTTGTAGCGCACCTTTAGAATAAGTCTACTTAAAATACGTACATGAAAACATCACGAGGCAAATCAGCCAATAGAAATTCATGTTCACGAAATGGGCGTAGTTTACTGGTCAAGAACACCCGCCGAAAGAACACCGGTCAGAAGAACACCCTTCAGAGGAACACCCGCCAAAAGAACACCCGCCAGAAGAACACTCGCCTAAAGAACACCCGCCAAAAGAACACCCGCCAAAAGAACACCCGTCAGAAGAACACCCGTCAGAAGAACACCCACCAAAAAAACACCCGTCAGAAGAACACCCGCCAAAAGAACACACCTCAGAAGAACACTCGTCAGAAGAACACCCGCCAAAAGAACACCGGTTAGAAGAACACCCGCCAAAAGAACACCGGTCAGAAGAACACCCGCCAAAAGAACACCCGTCAGAAGAACACCGGTAAGAAGAACACCCGCCAAAAGAACACCCGCCAAAAGAACACCGGTCAGAAGAACACCCGCTAAAAGAACACCCGTCAGAAGAACACCCGCCAAAAGAACACCCGCCAAAAGAACACCCGTCAGAAGAACACCCGTCAGAAGAACACCTGTCAGAAAAACACCCGTCAGAAGAACACCCTTCAGAAGAACACCCATCAGAAGAGCACCCGTCAGAAGAACACCCGTCTGAAGAACACCCGCCAAAAGAACACCCGTCAAAA
Source organism: Cladopsammia gracilis (assembly GCA_022457155.1). Taxonomy (NCBI): domain Eukaryota; kingdom Metazoa; phylum Cnidaria; class Anthozoa; order Scleractinia; family Dendrophylliidae; genus Cladopsammia; species Cladopsammia gracilis. Next base: position 1,356,845 of record JAJGOT010000018.1, read on the forward strand.
GAACACCCGCCAAAAGAACACCCGTCAAAAGAACACCCGCCAGAAGAACACCCGCCAAAAGAACACCAGCCAAAAGAACACCAGTCAGAAGAACACCCGTCTGAAGAACACCCGTCAGAAGAACACCCGCCAAAAGAACACCCGTCAGAAGAACACCCGCCAAAAGAACACCCGCCAAAAGAACACCCGTCAGAAGAACACCCGTCAGAAGAACACCCGCCAAAAGAACACCCGTCAGAAGAACACCCGTCAGAAGAACACCAGTCAGAAGAACACCCTTCAGAAGAACACCCATCAGAAGAGCACCCGTCAGAAGAACACCCGTCTGAAGAACACCCGTCAGAAGAATACCCGCCAAAAGAATACCCGTCAGAAGAACACCCGTCAAAAGAACACCCGTCAGAAGAACACCCGCCAGAAGAACACCCGCCAAAAGAACACCAGCCAAAAGAACACCCGTCAGAAGAACACCCGTCAGAAGAACACCCGCCAAAAGAACACCCGCCAAAAGAACACCCGTCAGAAGAACACCCGTCAGGAGAACACCCGTCAGAAGAACACACGCCAAAAGAACACCCGTCAGAAGAACACCCGTCAGAAGAACACATGCCAAAAGAACACCCGCCAGAAGAACACCCGCAAAAAGAACACCCGCCAAAAGAACACCCGCCAAAAGAACACCCGTCAGAAGAACACCCGTCAGAAGAACACCCGCCAAAAGAACACCCGTCAGAAGAACACCCGTCAGAAGAACACCCGTCAGAAGAACACCCGTCAGAAGAACACCCGGCAGAGGAACACCCTTCAGAGGAACACCCGCCAAAAGAACACCCGCCAGAAGAACACTCGCCTAAAGAACACCCGCCAAAAGAACACCCGCCAAAAGAACACCCGTCAGAAGAACACCCGTCAGAAGAACACCCGTCAGAAGAACACCCACCAAAAAAACACCGGTCAGAAGAACACCCGCCAAAAGAACACACCTCAGAAGAACACTCGTCAGAAGAACACCCGCCAAAAGAACACCGGTTAGAAGAACACCCGCCAAAAGAACACCGGTCAGAAGAACACCCGCCAAAAGAACACCCGTCAGAAGAACACCGGTAAGAAGAACACCCGTCAGAAGAACACCCGTCAGAAGAACACCCTTCAGAAGAACACCCGCCAAAAGAACACCCGTCAGAAGAACACCCGCCAAAAGAACACCCGCCAAAAGAACACCCGTCAGAAGAACACCCGTCAGAAGAACACCCGTCAGAAAAACACCCGTCAGAAGAACACCCTTCAGAAGAACACCCATCAGAAGAGCACCCGTCAGAAGAACACCCGTCTGAAGAACACCCATCAGAAGAACACCCATCAGAAGAGCACCCGTCAGAAGAACACCCGTCTGAAGAACACCCATCAGAAGAACACCCGCCAAAAGAACACCCGCCAAAAGAACACCCGTCAAAAGAACACCCGTCAGAAGAACACCCGCCAGAAGAACACCCGCCAAAAGAACACCAGCCAAAAGAACACCAGTCAGAAGAACACCCGTCTGAAGAACACCCGTCAGAACACCCGCCAAAAGAACACCCGTCAGAAGAACACCCGCCAAAAGAACACCCGCCAAAAGAACACCCGTCAGAAGAACACCCGTCAGAAGAACACCCGCCAAAAGAACACCCGTCAGAAGAACACCCGTCAGAAGAACACCAGTCAGAAGAACACCCTTCAGAAGAACACCCATCAGAAGAGCACCCGTCAGAAGAACACCCGTCTGAAGAACACCCGTCAGAAGAATACCCGCCAAAAGAATACCCGTCAGAAGAACACCCGTCAAAAGAACACCCGTCAGAAGAACACCCGCCAGAAGAACACCCGTCAGAAGAACACCCGTCAGGAGAACACCCGTCAGAAGAACACACGCCAAAAGAACACCCGTCAGAAGAACACCCGTCAGAAGAACACACGCCAAAAGAACACCCGCCAGAAGAACACCCGCAAAAAGAACACCCGCCAAAAGAACACCCGCCAAAAGAACACCCGTCAGAAGAACACCCGTCAGAAGAACACCCGCCAAAAGAACACCCGCCAAAAGAACACCCGTCAGAAGAACACCCGTCAGAAGAACACCCGTCAGAAGAACACCCGGCAGAAGAACACCCTTCAGAGGAACACCGGCCAAAAGAACACCCGCCAGAAGAACACTCGCCTAAAGAACACCCGCCAAAAGAACACCCGCCAAAAGAACACCCGTCAGAAGAACACCCGTCAGAAGAACACCCGTCAGAAGAACACCCACCAAAAAAACACCCGTCAGAAGAACACCCGCCAAAAGAACACACCTCAGAAGAACACTCGTCAGAAGAACACCCGCCAAAAGAACACCGGTTAGAAGAACACCCGCCAAAAGAACACCGGTCAGAAGAACACCCGCCAAAAGAACACCCGTCAGAAGAACACCGGTAAGAAGAACACCCGCCAAAAGAACACCCGCCAAAAGAACACCCGTCAGAAGAACACCCGTCAGAAGAACACCCACCAAAAAAACACCCGTCAGAAGAACACCCGCCAAAAGAACACACCTCAGAAGAACACTCGTCAGAAGAACACCCGCCAAAAGAACACCGGTTAGAAGAACACCCGCCAAAAGAACACCGGTCAGAAGAACACCCGCCAAAAGAACACCCGTCAGAAGAACACCGGTAAGAAGAACACCCGCCAAAAGAACACCCGCCAAAAGAACACCGGTCAGAAGAACACCCGCTAAAAGAACACCCGTCAGAAGAACACCCGCCAAAAGAACACCCGCCAAAAGAACACCCGTCAGAAGAACACCCGTCAGAAGAACACCCGCCAAAAGAATACCCGTCAGAAGAACACCCGTCAAAAGAACACCCGTCAGAAGAACACCGGTCAGAAGAACACCCGCTAAAAGAACACCCGTCAGAAGAACACCCGCCAAAAGAACACCCGCTAAAAGAACACCCGTCAGAAGAACACCCGCCAAAAGAACACCCGCCAAAAGAATACCCGCCAAAAGAACACCGGTCAGAAGAACACCCGCTAAAAGAACACCCGTCAGAAGAACACCCGCCAAAAGAACACCCGCTAAAAGAACACCCGTCAGAAGAACACCCGCCAAAAGAACACCCGCCAAAAGAATACCCGTCAGAAGAACACCCGTCAAAAGAACACCCGTCAGAAGAACACCCGCCAGAAGAACACCCGTCAGAAGAACACCCGTCAGGAGAACACCCGTCAGAAGAACACACGCCAAAAGAACACCCGTCAGAAGAACACCCGTCAGAAGAACACACGCCAAAAGAACACCCGCCAGAAGAACACCCGCAAAAAGAACACCCGCCAAAAGAACACCCGCCAAAAGAACACCCGTCAGAAGAACACCCGTCAGAAGAACACCCGCCAAAAGAACACCCGCCAAAAGAACACCCGTCAGAAGAACACCCGTCAGAAGAACACCCGTCAGAAGAACACCCGGCAGAAGAACACCCTTCAGAGGAACACCGGCCAAAAGAACACCCGCCAGAAGAACACTCGCCTAAAGAACACCCGCCAAAAGAACACCCGCCAAAAGAACACCCGTCAGAAGAACACCCGTCAGAAGAACACCCGTCAGAAGAACACCCACCAAAAAAACACCCGTCAGAAGAACACCCGTCAGAAGAACACCCGTCAGAAGAACACCCACCAAAAAAACACCCGTCAGAAGAACACCCGCCAAAAGAACACACCTCAGAAGAACACTCGTCAGAAGAACACCCGCCAAAAGAACACCGGTTAGAAGAACACCCGCCAAAAGAACACCGGTCAGAAGAACACCCGCCAAAAGAACACCCGTCAGAAGAACACCGGTAAGAAGAACACCCGCCAAAAGAACACCCGCCAAAAGAACACCCGTCAGAAGAACACCCGTGTTTTGTGTTTTGGCGGGTGTTCTTCTGGCGGATGTTCTTCTGAGGGGTGTTCTTTTGGCGGGTGTTCTTTTGTTGGATGTTCTTCTGATGGGTGTTCTTCTGACGGGTGTTCTTCTGACGGGTGTTCTTTTGGCGGGTGTTCTTCTGCCCGGTGTTCTTTTGGCGGGTGTTCTTCTGACCGGTGTTCTTTTGGAGGGTGTTCTTCTGGCGGGTGTTATTCTGAGGGGTGTTCTTTTGGCGGGTGTTCTTCTGACGGGTGTTCGCCAAAAGAACACCCGCCAAAAGAACACCCGTCAGAAGAACACCCGTCAGAAGAACACCCGCCAAAAGAACACCCGCCAAAAGAACACCCCTCAGAAGAACACCCGTCAGAAGAACACGCGCCAAAAGAACAGCAACAAAAGGGGAGGAATGCATTAATATAGTTGACGTCGTGAGCTATTGTGTTTATCACATGAATAAAACGCATGTGAATTCATTAACATGCGTGACATCATAAACATTTGTGTTAGTTGCATGCATAAAACCCAGATGAACACTATAATGTAAGTGACGTCATAACCTCAGGTGTTTATCACTTATAGATAAGATAAATTAACGTAAATTAACATCATTGACTTTTTTGTTTACCATAGGGTCTCTTCTTCCCCACAATCTAAACTTGAGGTAGAATCGACAATTCTACCCTACCTGTAAGTGGCAGTATGTTATGTATCAACTGGAATTGAAAAATATTTAACTTCGTGTCTTTTGTCATTCTAAACATAAGACATTGAATTTCAATGAATTTTTCTATATTTTCCACACCCAATCTGCGCAGGAGATTGTTTTCTTGGGGTTCTTTACATTTTTCTTGTGACGAAAATACGACGGGCGTGTTTACATGGTATCTTCTTCGCCGGCGGAAGCACGACCTTATTGTTGTGTTGTGTTTCATTGTCTGCCATACATCTGGTCCTTAGTTTCTGCTTGCAGACGCATGGGATAGCATGGATTAACAATTTGGAAAAATGGAAACGCTTACCTTCTTGTTGAATCATGCTGTGATATGACATAAACTCATTTTCGCTATTTAGAAGATCTTTTACTCTTTCTATCCCAACCGCATGCCAGTCTCCATAATATATGGACTTTCCTTCGATGATATTATATTTTTATTATTCCACAAAAGTTCACCGCGAACCTGCAAAGTCGGGCGTGCATTCATTGTTTTAATTGTTTTAATTCAGACCATGTACTGAGTACATTTACATAGAATTCTGGCAACCCCTCGAGATCAAAGAAATACTCGCTTCATAATTGCATTCAAAAATAAAATAGAATATAAATAGAAAGAGGGAATAGTTATCGAGGCTTAATCACACCCATCAATCATACTTTTGACCCAGGCTACAGATAATGACTTTTTATTACAATCGATATCATAGTCAGGAAGCTAGATCTTATATATGCGCATTCTTCTTTTGGTCCGATCATGCTATCCCTTCTAATTTTAAACAGTTTGTTATTCCAAACGAAGGTAGTTACCATCTTATTAACTTTTGATACAATGTGGGGCTGGGTGGGGAGGCAAGCACATGAAAAGATCATCTTAGAATGGCCGAGTGTTTTGGCATTTGTGATCTTGCCGTAAAGGGATAAATCTCTCTGTAAAAAGGAGGATTTTAAGTATTTAGGGTCTCTCATTGCCTCAACAGAGAATGCCATAAAGGCAAGAAAGGGCAAGGCCTGGAAGGTGCTGAACGACATAAGGAAAATCTGGAGTTCTAATATCATTCTTTAAAGATCTTTAAAGCCACTGTAGAATCTGCTATTCTCCATGGTAGTGAAACCTGGACTATGACCTCTACCTTCACTAAGTCATTAAACGGTTGCTATGCTAGCATGTTGCGGGTGGTCTTGAATGTTTCCTGGCAAAGCCACACTTGAGGAACTTTATGGAGATTTGCCGAGAGTTGGAGATAAAGTAGCAGCAAGAAGGATGAGGTTTGCTGGGCACTGTCAAAGACATTCCAACCTCCCATCACACAAACTCGTCCTTTGGGAGCCAACCCACGGCCATAGAAGTCGAGGACGACCAAAATCAACATTAGTTGATATCTTAAAGCGAGACGCTGATGTAGACTCTAGTCAGGAGTTGAGGGTACTGATGTTTGATCGTAGAGTTTGGGATAGTCTTATTAAGGCTCGGCTGTGGCCGAGGTAGTAGTAGTCTCTGTGACCATAAATTAAACATCTTCTGGATTTTTGTTGCGTGTTGAGGAACCTTTCTGAGGGTGCTAGCTGGTTCTCACGACAAACAGACGAGCACTTGTTCAATTGATTCCTTTTAATTCTTCAATCAGGTGATACGAAGTTAGCGCAACTCGTACTTTATAATTCTCTGCTAGATCAGTGTTACACGCATTTTTATATCAGCCAGGAAACCAGCTGCTTAGCGCAAACAGAATGCTGACGTAAGTCTAATCCGATTGGTTAAAACAGTCCCATTAGCATGAACCCTTCGAGATAATTGCTTTGTCGAAATGACTCTTCAACCGAAGTTTTCACTGCTAAGCTTTTAAAAATTGCACATGAAGTGAAATTTCACCACCATTTTTTTTTTTCGGTAATCTGATATTATTTTGATGGGAAAATAGGTCACTTGAAGTGGTGGTGAAATTCTTCGATGCTTCGCCTACAGCGGTAATACCCTCTTCTTGTGGTATGTTCGTGTAATAAATAATAATAATAATAATAATAATAATAATAATAATAATAATAATCACTTTATTTAAGTGTCAGGGTATTTAGCGCGCGAGCACTAATTGGGGACACTGAATAAAGAAACAAAAGATCAAGGGCAAGGCCTGGAAGGTGCTGAACGACAGTGACTAGTGACGTCCATTGAGACGAGAATGGTGCTTTTAGGCGGTTTGATATTCTCGATGAAGCTAATAAAGTCTGTTGTATCTTTTAGATACGAAGCTTGTTTTTGTGCTATTGGCTGAATGAGGTGGTCAACAAAAGCTGAGATCCGTTCTGTAGGGCCGTCACACCCTGATTGGTCTTCCGACAGGTGTCGGTTTGTGAATCTTTGTGAATGTGTAAAACACCGGGATTCGCGGAGGATCGGGCGTAAGGGAATGCAATTTAGCCGTCATTTCGTCAATGTGGCCTTCTAAGAGCAGTGATTTAATCAATCGCTTAAATATTTTGGTTGTTTTCTCTTATAACTCATCTGTCAGTTGTTCATTTGACAGGTTTTTGATATGTTGCTTCCGTGACTCAACGGAACGTTTTCTATTTTTGTCTTTTCTCCGCTCTTTTCTTTTGCGGCATTTAACCGCAAACTAAGGTAACCGATTCGTTGCAGCTGGATTACTAGTAAGTAGTAACCATCTCGAAAAAAAACAATTCTACCTCCTTACTCGAAAATCCAACTCGAAATCCTAACTCGAAAATCCAACTCGAAATCCTAACTCGAAAATCCAACTCGAAATCCTAACTCGAAAATCCAACTCGAAATCCTAACTCGAAAATCCAACTCGAAATCCAACTCGAAATCCAACTCGAAATCCAACTCGAAATCCTAACTCGGAAGTTAGTTTGTCTCAAACCGTAATAGCAATGATTCAAAATAGAACAAACGCAATTTTGCTCTGACATATCGCTCATATTAAAACACAAACTTTCCCCTCCCATTTAACTTTATTAAAACGTCTCCATTCGTAAAAATACACCGTGAAATTGTCAAACTGCGTTTGCCAAAAAAAAAAAACTCGCATTTGACCTATTTTTACACCTCCAAAGCAGCTTTAATGGCTTTTAATACGACAAATGACTGAAACTGATGGGTAACGTGAAATATCGAAACTTAAGAAGAACTTAATACCTTTGCGGTAACGTAATGTGAGATATGACAAGTTCATGACAAGTTTTGACATCCCGATACCCAAGGGAAATTAACAATAGGTCCGGGGGTGCTCCCCAAAAATTTTAGGAGCAGTATGTGACGCCCTTCTTGAAATCCTAACCGGTTTAACCAGCCATATCCTCAATGCCCTAACATAGCTTCTATAAAGAAGAAACAACTAACCCCCCGAACAAAAGTCCACAAAAATTTCTTAACAACTTTGCCCCTATATTCTAGTGACTCCTTTTTCTCGTTTGCGCGCATGCGCTTTAACGAGATAAAAAGGAGGGTATACAGACAAAGCTAAAGCATTTGACCCTTCACCGTCGACTGATTTCGTATCGCCTTTAAAACGAATTAAGCGCATCCAATGGGATTCCTTCTCTTATTGAGCTGTCATTGCTCTTGTCATCAGTAAACGGCGGGGGCTGTTTATTACAAGACTAAGATTTAAAACCTTTCCAGGGTCGCGTGCAACGGACTAGAGGTGAAGTCTGTCGGTTGCCCGGGGGGGGGGGGGGTACTCAACAAAGTTTTGTACGGGGATGCTCCGCCCGGAGGTCCAAACCCTTACCCTTTCATATACCGTTTATGACAGAAAAGGTACCCCTTTCATATACCTTTCATTGAAAATGGCTCCCCTTTCATATACCTTATGCTTCAACTCGTGTTTTTGCTACCTTTTTCTATTCTTCGTGAAATCCCTACCCTTTCATATACTTTAATTCGTGAAATCCCGACCCTTTCACATACCTCCAGCCTAAAAAAGGTACCCCTTTCGGAGCATCCCCGTATAGCTCATTATAGGGACTAACCTCCCCGGGGTAGGTTGTGTTTTCCCGTGGTGTTGCGCTTGGAATTGTAGATTTTGACCTCATTTTAGCGTCCTTTTTTGCCTTTTTTGGCGGTTGGTGTGTTGTTTTCCGCCATTAATATTGGCATGTAGATTTTTATGCAGGAAAGGTTTGAATTTCTTTAACTTTTCAAATGCTTGGGCTTTGTCTGTAGTCCCTCCTTTTTCTCGCTCCCAGCCGCGCTTCTCGCCTTTCTCGCGTGGGGTGATTTTCACGCGTGCTCGCGTTTCGCTCGCCGGCTACTATCCATAAGGAAAAAGGAGGGACTACTTCTATGTTCAGGGTCTTCTCCGCCGGACCCGCCATTTTGAATTGAAAAAAGCGGATAAGGCCCAGGGAACGAGGTTGAATTAGGGACTAAAACTAGCCAATTGGCTGAAACTGTCTACTTCCCGTGTGCCATATTTGGTAACAATCGGAAGTAACGCAATTTTGTTTAATTTTTTTTCGCGTATCGAACATGATTGTACGAAATTTGGTGTACCGGTAATAAGAAGTTTAACGACCGAGCCTATACTCCCAGCGTAGAGAGTTATTGGTCAGGACAACGACTAAGCGTGGACGATTAAAAGGAAAACGTAAACTGCGCATATATTCTATTTTATTTCAATCAAGATCAGGTTACATGATTTTAAAAGGCAGGGCAGGGTTGCATTTCACATTCCTCTTTCTCGTAAAACCCTTCGCCTGATTTTCTCCATCCAAACAAACGACTGGCGTACTTCTTGCAAGGTAGAGGAACTAGGTTCCAATCCACCATGCCGCGGCCTTTCTTACACAGCCATTCGTTAGCACAAGTGAAGTAATTTTGACAAAAGAACTTTTCTGGACGTGCCCTGGGCGAGGGATGACCTCCCTTGACAATGTAATGCTTGCTTTTGTCGATTTTGTTCTCCAGTGCTTTGGCTTTGCTCCCCCAGAGAATCCAAACCGATGGGTTGGTGTTGTCGTTGATGTACTGCATAATTTCTCGGCTGAAGTCTTTCCAGATTGGTATATGCGAGCCAATCTTGTTTTGGACCAAGGTCAGAGCAGTGTTTAACAGAAGAACGCCCTGCTTTGCCCAGCTCTCCAAAACACCAACAGTAGTATTAACGCAGTATCCCTCGTTGCGAGCCTCAAGGATCACTCTCAGTACGCTTTGGACAAGTTTGGGATGGACTGAGGGATCCAGACTGAAGGAGAGCCCTGTTGCTAGCCCGGGTTGTGGAGCTGGATCCTGACCCATGATTATGGCCTTCACTTGATCAGGTGGAACCATGTGGAAAGCTCTGAAAATCCATCCAATTTTTGGATTCAGTCCAAGCCCTTTCACTTGAGAGTCGTTCTGCAGCCGATTGGAGATTTCTTGGATCATCTTCTTGACGTCGTCTCGGGTAAAGAATCCTTCCCATCCTTTTGGTTGACAAGACGAGTCGTAGATGATTTGCATAAGGGTATCATTCTCATAGGAAGCGGTTTCTAGAAGCTGTTTGCACATGTCATCGTGCAAGCTCTCGTCCGCCTGATGTCCTATCGTCGAGGAATTATGGCTTGTGGTATGACCTGGTAAACAGGTTAGAGAGACAGAGAAGCAAAAACACATGCTCAGACATATTTTTTATATAAGGGTGCGTTAGTTGACTAACTATTGACTAATTTCTACAAATTAATAAATGTGTCAACTTAAATATAAAATAATTCCTACTATAACACGAAATTCAGGCTACATAGTTTCATATTCTAGATACTCCCTTTTTCAAATTTATGGAATTTCAACTCACATTCTGTGCTTTCAGTTTCCTTTTACAGTTTGTTAGGGCGAGACTGGGGCCATTGTTTGTTATGTGTGACCGAGGCACAGAAAGGTATTTAGGGCTATATGCACTTTAAAGACCCTGAGTGTTATTCCAGGTAGGAGTTCAATCCTATCAACTGACCTAGGCGTTGCTAATATTTGATCAGTTCTGAAAGATGACACCCATGATATGACTCAATTTCAAGTCATACAGAAAGAAACGATGTTGATGTCAGTGATCATGACGTCACTAAACTCTTGAAGGCAGGCTCTTTTGAGATTTTGGTCAACGCCCAATTAGCCGCCCCGCGCATTTTTCAGGGGCACTTCTCGGCTGGAAACTGATACCCACTTCAGGCCTCGCTTTCGTTCTCGTACTCAGATTCCGCCCGGCATCGGACGCGCTCTTTCAATTTGTGATTACTAGTTGTATTAATCCAATAGATGGTCAGTTGGTTATCCGAGACGTCTGAGCTTATCTATGGTTCCTTCAGCAGTATACCTGAGTCTGGAGTATCGCCCTTACCCCTTACATGGGATGATACAGTGCCCTGAGTCCATAGCAAGGTTATTATCCCCAGCAATATGTTTATACTCATACCGATTTATACAGTTGTTCAAAGGTACTGACGCTATATCCTGCGGTGAAATCACTAACCAATGAATAAACGTTAACAAACCCCATTGCGCTATGAACTGGATCGTGGTAGTTTATCCACCTTTTCAACAACTCAATTTAGATTGAGTCCCGCATTAAGAAACAATATTATACTATAATGTTCCTAACCCACAGCCCCTTCATAATCTTATAAGTAAGCAACTCAAACAAGAACATATGTGGGGAAAGGGGTAAGGGATGAAGTACTCTAACAGAGAAGTAACCCAGTTAATTCCCTCTTTGCAAGCGGGTATATGGTTATGACATTAACTTTAATTTATTTGGAAATAAATTAGCTCTATATCTACTATATATCTTAACCCACGGACATGCAAAGGAAGGGGGAGGTTTGAATACCATCCCACAACCCTCCTTCCCCTTTTTAGTTTTGTTTATGCCGATTTTTTTATGAGCATTTCTTGTCAGCACATGTCGTCTTTAGTAGCTATTCGTTTATCCTTGCATTGAGAGGCATTTGGCAAATTTTGGTCAGATCTCTGGCTGGATAGCTATCCAGTAGATAGCACTATTCACCTTTTGAATATGTTCGTCAGTATCCATTTCTGCGTCTGGGTGAAGAGCGACAATGCGTAGCCGAAACGAAACAACATGGCGTCGAAGACCAGGATACGAGCACTGACCTTATTCTGATCGAAAATCCGATGCGCTAACACCGGTACATGTGGTGCTTCAACACCCAAGAGCGGTAAAAGTAGTAAAAGGTTGCTAGATCCAACCTAAGTGAGGGTCGTTTCCTTACGAAACTGAATGGTATTTAATAGATCGAGAAGGAGTTATTAAACTTACCTCCAGAGATCAGCAATAGCCCAATTGCCAAAGCAAAAATTGCAGTCTGAGGGTACATCTTTGTGAACTAGATGTTACCAATGTAACTACCACAGAAACCGAGTTGCTGTGAAAAAAGTTAAGAGAGGGAGTACTTTTTAAGGGCATGTGTCGATGTTTAAAGTGCTTTGATCCGAAATACTAACAACAGAACGAATCACAACCCAACCCTTTTAATTAAATTTAAAAAGGCCTTAATCTTTATATTTATATAAAAAAACTTAAAACATCCACTTCTTCGGTTCTGACTTCCGAAGAAGAAATAACGCCCCCAATTGATGAAAACGTACGAAGTTCCTCGAAGCAAGATTTTATCCCTTAAATCTCTTCTTTTTATACTATAGCGGCTTCTGAGTATTCTTAAAAGTTTTCTCTTTTCATTTTGAATATTTTAAATGGACGTTATTACTACTCCGATAAGACGAAGCTTTTGAAAACCAAGCACTTGCGCGACGTCGTACGCGCCCTGCCCTGCACGACGTCGTAAGTGCCTGCGAAACATTCCGCTTGTCATGAAAATTGACGGGCATAATTCTATGAGTATGGAGCTTCGCCTTCCTCCCGCGAGAGATCCGCTAAAAATGGTGACATAGTCCCTTAATTAAAGAGTGCAGTTAAGTAGCAAAATCAAAGTAAGATGGAACTTACCGTGTTCGCGTTAGCCCAACAACTCATTAACTGACGAATAAAACTGTTCGTAGTGCTCTTTGTAGTTGATGTATTTCCAAGTGAATCAGTTAGTTGTTGGTAAACATTTTCACACTTACATCATAAGGTTATTTAGTCAGTTCCTTTTTTGTTTCTATTGAAAAGCAGTAGAAAATAATAGAAAATACATGTGTACGTATACTGAATGGCGAAAAGCAATTCGTAGGCGGAAGCAGTAATGCTTCATGACAAGAAAATTGGAGATAAGAACGGACATGTAGCGGACACATTTGATGAAAGTTTAGTCGAAATGAATATTGTATTTACCAAGAAGAAAGTCCAGCTTTTGTGCTGTTGAATCGATGATAGTTCGTAATGTTTTAACTGAAAAGTATAGTTCATGTATTTCCAAGTGAATCCGCCGTAAGTTGCTTGAAAAACGGTTTTCACACTTCAGAGTATCATAACGTTATTCAGTCAGTTCTATCTTTTTTGTTTTATTCAAAATCAGTAGAAAATAATGGAAATACATGTGTAAGTATTCTTAACAGCGAGAAACCATTCGTAGGCGGAACGCGGCAGTAATGGGTCATGTAAAGAAAATCGGAATAAAAACGGACTTGCAGACGCATTTGATAAAATTTTACACGAAATGGCGAAACGTAAAATAATATTGTATTTATGACAAAAATGTCCAACTTTTAATTTGCGCTATCGATGTATAGTCCGCAATGTATTTTCCGTAAAGTAGTTGATCTATTTCCAAGTAACTTGAAAAGTTGTTTCAAGAATTTCACACGTATAAACAGTTATTAGGTCATTTCAGTACTATCTTCTTTGTTTGTATTGAAAACGAATAGAAATTGGTTCACACTACACGTTGCGTATGCCTTTTGAACAGTGACAAATAATATTTGGGCAGAAGAAGTAATGTTTCATGCAAGTAAATGACACCGGGGATTGACGCATTAAATGACGCTGATATTCAGGGAAAAAAAGGTAAAACATTAAGTAATGCTCCACAGTAACTTCATTGTTCTGCGGCATTGGCTCTTTTTCACACAGAATATCTTTTGATTTCAAGAATGGATCGGAGGAGGAGCTGATGGTTCATAGTTATATTTCAGTATAAAAATGGAGAATATCCATTTGTGTCAAATGCAATTTAGGAAATGTTCATGCATAACCAATCAGAATAGCGGAAGACAACAGCTAATAATTTTGCTTCTTTGATGAACTTCCCCAAATACAATTTCTTTTAAAAACTGCATGTTGTGCGATTCAAATTACTTGAAACTTTTAAAAAATCAGACAAAATGCACCTTAAACCTTAACTTTTTAGCGGTCTTTGAGTCTAGGCCAATGAGATCACTAGTTGTAACAATGAAAAAAGTTGATATTCCATCGTACATTGCCGTTTGCACTTTCCTTCTTATGCGGATCATTACTTAATGATTTAGGCCCCGTCCACACTAATGCGTTTTTGAAAATCTCCGTTTTTGGTTCCCCGAATTCGAAAACGATAAAAAGATTTGCGTCCACACTAGGAGCTGAAAAACGATGATCCAAAGATGCGTTTTCATCATCAGGCTCTGCTCGGACGTTTTTCTGTTTAATACGCATGCTCCAATAGCGTCATCAATCAGGCGATACTAGTTGCGACGTAAGCGTTTTTGAAAAGCTCCGTTCTTGCTGTCCACTCTAAAACGATAGACCTGCGTTTTCAAAAGTTTCCACTTTGAAAAGCGTTTTCGAAAGCCACCGATTCATCGATTTCATTTGATCGTTTGGTGTGGACGATCGGTAAAAACGTGTGGACGGGGCCTTATACTGCATATATGCAGTGTAAGGTTTGTTCATTTCTATCTTCTTTGTATTGAAGAGCAATAAACGAATTTATGAAGTACACCACTGTATAATAAATAATTCTTGGGAAGAAGTCATAATTCTTCATGATAACTTAGGCGATATCACAGGACGCAGAGGAGTCAAATTTGAATGCAGTCTCTCCTATTTTCACCGCGCGAATCGATTTTGTCAGAGTAAAACCGAAAAAAGCACGAGGCGATCGTGTTACGCGTCTGTTTAAATTTTATTCGCAAGCCGAAAGCCGCATACAACAATCACTCAGGTACCACAACAGTTCCTACAGTAAATGAAGAGACATATTGTTACTCTTTTCCTTCTCGACGGCTTCATGCCTCGTCCGAAATCGTGCCCCAGGCGAACAATTTTCGGCTTGAAACTCTCTGCGCCCTGTGATCTCAGCACAGGTTTACCATCCTTTGTTTCTGTGGTGTGCTTTGCAACTGTCATGGCCGTATCCATATAAAAATAGCCTCACTAAAGGAGAAGTTTACATGTATAACTCTTAAAATTGATGAAAATAAAATAAAAACTCGCAAAATCACTGCCATGTCGTTTAACTTTGTTTATAGAGCAGTTTTCAATTGAGTGTCGAAAGTAATTACACAGTTGCTTTGGTTTTGTATTGCTACGCTTTGTGATTAGCTAAAAAATCTCGCGGCACTTTCTCGACCAATCAGAAGTAAAACCAAAACCAATCGTGACTTGCTCGCACGCGTTTTCCCGCGCTTGGCGCCGCCGACATGTAATCGCTTCGAGCTCTGATTGGTTCATTGCATTGTTTAAGACTGCTGTGATTGGTCAAAGTAATTACTTTGGTTTTGGTTTTACGACACTCAATTGAAAACTACTCTGTCTATTTTGGCGATTTGTGGCTCATGAAAGTGGTGTTTTCATTTCCAAAATAAACACAGAAAAACAAAGTTAACAACATGGCAGTGATTTTGAAAGTTTTTATTTCATTTCTATCAGTTTTAAGAACCGTAAATTTCACCTTTGATGAGGTTAGTTTTACACATATCCTGTGTCAGATGCCATTATTACACAGAAGAGAATTTAATCAATCTTTTAAAAAAACAAAAATATAAAAGATGAACTTTCCTTGTTCCACTTAAATGTAAGAAGCATTAAAAAGAGATTCAATGATTTCTATACCTATTTACACTCACTTAAGATAGACTTCTCTCTAATCGGTATATCAGAGACATGGAAAACTGATAATAGTGCATATCCGTATCGTGCAGTATTCCTGGATACGTATTTTTAAATGCTAATAATAAATTCAAAATTGTATGAGGTGTGGGGTTATACATCAAAGACCATATAAACTTTAAAATCAGAGATCTTTCAATGGAAAGGAGGACATATTCGAATTGCTGTTTGTGCAAATTAAAACCAATAACAAAACAGGTACGGCTATAGTAGGTATCAAGAGAAAATAAGGGGGAAAGAGAGGGACACTGAGGGCGTTGGCTGGGATATGTCAATTCTACTGAAGTTGATAGGGGTGGTTCGAACGGAAGCCTATTCCCCGAGACGTCCGGTTAGCGTCCAACCTCGATCTGAGGTTGTAAGCGAAAGGGAAATTTCAATAATAATGGCGGAATGCGTGGAAGGCTATTGAATATTTTACTCAGCATCAGATTGAGATTGTCCTTTGTACGGACGTCTCGGATAACACACTTCCGTTCGAGAACCGTCTCACAAAATAAGTTAACTGGAATTAACATATCCCAAACCCTAGACTAGGAGCTTCCCTCCCTGTCGCCTGCGAGCAAGTGGGGGAGGGGGTGGGGGAAGGAACTCAAAATCCCGAACACGAGCCCGAGAGCTTGCTCGCAGGCTACTTATAAAGACCGCTTCAACGAACATCGCAGACCAGTTGACAAACAAACGAACATCTCTAAACCTACTGCAGTCTCAGAACATTTTATTTCTAACGACCGTACCGCTTCTGATATGCAACTAATTCCTCTTGAACTCGTTAACACTAATCGTGGTGCGAAAAGCAAGAGAAGCATACCTTATTGAGAGGCCAGTCTCTTGAACCTTTAGGTACAACCGTACAAGGCATTACAATATTTTTTTACAATACAATACAACTTTTTTTTAGGTTTACATGTATACATCAGGCTGTGTATACATCTATTTCAATTAACGTTGTCGGATGAAAAAGGCGAAAAGCCAAGACCGTAAGGTAGTATGGGATTTTTATGCAATGGCTATTAACCCTAACCCATACTGCCTTGCGGTCTTGGCTTTAAGCTTTTATCCGACAACTTTAATTGAAATAGCTGTATGTCAAATAGAAGAGATGAAACATGACATTTTTTCCTTGCCCATTGCTTATACTATATCATGTCGTGTTCCATGTTTTTCTTATTTTCTATTGCTTCTTTATTTACGGTTATTTACATTTAGTACTTTGTCACTTCAGTTTATTATGCTGCTATGGTATCATATTTAATCCCCGTCCTCTTTCAAATTGTAACGTTTTTGCCTAACGAGTTATTGTCTGTAAGACCCTGAAGAAGAAAGGCTGTGCCGTACCGATAATCAGCCTTGCTTTTTTATCAAATCCTCCACGTTAAGCCCAAAATTAAGGGTTTGTCGAAAAATACTTCACAAGAAACAACCTATTCTCCATTCCACAAATCACCTGCAAAAAAAAATGTTCAAAGATGTTCCTTTCGTCACTTACTGTCGTTCACCAAACCTTCGCGACCTTTTGGTTAGAGCTAAACTAAAAAACACTAACACGACACCAAAGTCCACCCTCTCCTTTCCGCTGCAACTCCACTCATGGATGTCTCACCTGCCCTTACATTGACAATCGTAGAACTAAGTATACTTTTAGCAACACCGGGGAAACTAGACAAATAAAACAGCATTTAACCTGTAATTCTAGTAACCTCATATATATGATCGAATGTAAAAAAAAAAAATGTAAAAAACAATATAAAACAAGTAACTGTATTTGCAAAGACCACCGTAACGAGATAGAAGCACCGGATACTGTAGTAAAGGATCTAATCAGCTATAAAATAATAAAACGATTTGATAAAAATGCAAGGCTGATAAACGGTACGGAAACGACTATATTTGTAAAAAATCCAATATTTCGAAAGGCACAGCCTTTCTTCTTCAGGGTCTTACAGATAATAATAATAGCTTACAGATAATAAGATTATCTGTAAGACCCTGAAGAAAAAAGGCTGTGCCTTTCGAAATATTGGATTTTTTACAAATATAGTCGTTTCCGTACCGTTTATCAGCCTTGCTTTTTTAAAAAACAATATATAGGGGAAACCAAACGCACATCACGCCAACTCCACAGCAGCGGTCCCTACACATTTCAAGTTATCAGGCCACTCTTCCGCGGACATGAGACTTATCCCGCTTGAACTGCAGCCTACCATCAATGCTTCCTGTCGAAAAGCACGCGAGGCCTTTTAATTCATAGAGGGAACACTTTATCACCACAAGGCATTAACCGAAGGAACGAACGCTGTATCATATACTATAGTATCATATACTATATATGTCATATATTATTTTTATCTTATGTTTACAAGTACATGTAGCTACAAGTGCGCTGTCTACATGTCATGTATTAGCCAATCATTTATAACCATGTAATTTTCAAATTTGAGGACGCCGTTACAATATTTTCTTTCAGTATAGCCCTAGCCCTGGGGAAGACTAGCTCTATTAGTCGAAATATTGGCCCTTTGCCGTAGTGCTAGCCTTGCATTCAGTTTTGTATTTTCTATTTTTATAATATCATAATGTATGCATTGATGTACCAAGGCTAACTATAGAGTGAAACAAAGATTGATTGATTGATTGATAAACGATAAGGCCATTACAGACGCCAGCACAGCACACAACAGAAAGGATGGTAAGCTTGTGGTATCATGTGGTCTCAGGCTGTCGCACTCCCGAAAGAGACTGGGTCAAACTAGCACTTCCGTTACCAGGACAACGTGGACGTTTTGTTTTCAGCCATTGTGATCAAACAGTCAGTCGAACAAAGTGCCGAAGGATTTTAGGATTTGTGGAGCCTTTACAACTAATCTTACCTTGAGATTTTGCTCTGTTAACTTTTCAAATTATTAAGATGTCGATGGCAACGAATTACAGATACGAAGTTGACCGACCTGGAGCAAAAAATCTACGGAAAGCTCTAAAAAGACAGGAGGAGAGAATAAAGGTTTGTGCATGATCGACCGAACCGCGATCGTCGATTTTTATTCAGTTTTGCGTGTTTTCTGTTAAGTTATTAAATTATGTACAGATTAAATCTATTGTGTGCTAAACACTGCAAGGAAGGACAGGAAGCGGCTAAATTTTGTTTCCTTTATCTAAGAGCGATTAAACAATTTACTCGGAGTTGATACCATTTTTGAGCGTATGTATGAACGCAGATGAACTTTGAAGCTACTACACTGTACATGCAAGCTTGTAAAGTCTTATATTTCGTTCGAGACCCTTTCGAATAGCCAGTGGGTTATATCAAGCCTAAACTTACAGTTGTATGTATATCGTGGCTGTTAAAATGTGCATATTCGCGCTTTCCCCACTATCTTAACGCCTGGAACAGGGTTAGGCCCATCCAGTTCAAACGTCGAACTTCACTTGTGCCGAATCTAATGCAAATGAGCAAGAACAATAGATTTTTCTCATTTGCATTAGGTTCGGTACAATGTGAAGTTCGACGTTTGAACCGGGCCTTAAAGAACATGATCTTTTTGCACAAGTAAAATTCTTGTTAATTTGTTTAGAAAGCGGATGGAAGAACTGTTTATGTTTATCATTTTTTTTTTATTAAAATTTATTACAGCTATTTACATGTATATGTATGTACATGTAGCATGGTCACTCTCTTCATACAATTTTGCTGCTGATGGACTTACATGTATCCACTGGTGAATTGGTTTCTGTAGCATATACATGTATGAAACGATAACAGTTTTGCTTCGGGAGGTGGTTGCTAACTGAGGTCAGACCATGGGGGGGGGGGGGGGGGGGGGGGTCCTTAATAGGAAAAACAAATTATAGTAATTTCAATGTATAAAACACCTATCAGAAAAAAAAAAAAACTGTTGTATCATATACATGTTGAATGTTTGATTCAAGGGACATAATTTTCGTTGTATTGGAGTTTTACTGTATCCATGAGTGGAGCCTACTACTGCTGCCTACCAGAGGTTAAAAACAATAGAAAAATCCAAATCACCTATATACAGCAAATTGACAGTGGTTGTGGTTGCTTCTATTGTACAAGAGGTGGTTGCTTGCGAGGGGTTTTAACTATTGATGATTTGACTGAAAAAGTTGGAAGAGTGGTTGCTTTTAGGAGAGGTGTTCGCTCGCTAAAGATAGTCACACATCGAGGTTCTAAATGTAGGAATATTGTTACGATGTATTCCCCCCTGGATGACATGCTAGTCTATCGCAGGGTTACCCCCCTAGCATTTCATCGCCAGTACCCATTATACACCTGGGTGGAGAGAGACAGTGTGGAGTAAAGTTTCTTGTCTAAGGAAACAAACACACTAGCAATAATGTACCCATTATACACCTGTGTAGAGAGAGACAGTGTGGAGTAAAATTTCTTGTCTTAGGAAACAACACGACGACAGAGACCAGGCTGCGAACCACTGTCCTTCAGATCTGAAGCCCAAAAAACTAACTGCCATGCCTTTGGCTAAATTACGTGTATGTTAAATTTAGTTGTTTCATTTTGCCATTATTAAGTCAGACATTTTAAGTTGTTTTTTTGTTGCAGAATGATGAGTTAAATTTTGAACAGGAAGCAAAAGTCAAGAGGTAATTACACAGTGTAAACCCTTCCATGTACATGTGTAGCTGAAGATAATTACACAATGTACTAATTAAATCTAAATAAGCTAGTAGAGATCAATTCACTTGCTCAATTTATGCCCTCTCTGGAAATTAAAGATGCAACCAATTTAATTTTGTCTAATGCTGGGCTTTTCATTATATAGAACAGAGATGTGAATTGACATATGTGTATTCTTTTTAAAGAATAAAGTGTACAGTACAGTATATGTACTGTATGTTTGACTTGAACTTAAGAGCACTGAGGATGGGCTGAAGTTTTCAAGCTCATACAGATTAACAGTATGAAAACAGCAAAAATTTGATTATCACAAACACCAGATTTAGCATCTACATACATGCACATGTTAGTGTCTCAATTTTTCAGTTCTTGGCAATTCCCAGGTTTTATACCTTGTGAGTAAAGGTTAATTGAACCTTGCTAGTGGGTACTCTGGGGCTGCGGTAACAATGTAAGCAGAAGTAAAAACCAGCTGGGATAGAATTGTTCTTGATTTGTATTGATTTGTTGCTTTTTTGTTTGTGCATGTATCAAAGTAGCTTAATTGATGCTTTTTTTTTACAGTGTACTTAGCTGCACTCAGTAGGTGTATATGTATGACAGACTATAAGGATTATCCCTGGCCCCATTCCGGGGTGGTACTCCCTGATGAAAATTTGGGTGGGGTGTGCGACATACTTCGTAAAACCCCTATTTCAGACCAAAATATGCAATTTTCCCTACCCTATTTCAGACCTGACCCAAAATTTGATACCCCATTTCAGTCCAGACCCTTAAATCGATAGCCTATTTCAGATGTTAATCAAACCGCATTTCTCAAGGGATGAAAAAAGTAGCTTCTTTTAAAAACCATACCCAAATAACCAGACCAGAGTGCACAAATCATACCCTATTTCAGACCAAAATGGTCAAAATCTATACCCTATTTCAGACTGAAACATACCTATACAGTCTATTGCATGTCAGAAACTAGCCATCCCACGGGGGGATGGGGGGGGGGGGGGGGGGGCTCAGAACTATTGTCATTCCTTGTCATGTCATTCTATTGTCATTCCTTGCAAATATTAAACTATATTTTAATTTATGCAAACAATTTCTATTGTTTTTTACCCCCAACATGGCAGATGTGAAAACTACCAATAAAAGATTGAGTTTACATGTACATGTACATGAAAAAAATTTTTTTTTTTAACAAACATGGATGTGGTCTTATTTTTTCCTTCAGTGAGATCAGAGTAAATGAGATAGCTGAATGGATGGAAAAACAAGAAGAGGTTTGTGAGCTTAAACAATCACGTGCATGTATTTAAACAAACGTTTTCAAAGCTCTTACAAATTTACATAACAAAGCAATTGAAAAAAAAAAATGATTGTTGCACCTGAGTGCACATCAAAAATGTCATGTGTAAATATATATAGTACCCTACAATGCTGCAAATTAGCTTTGTTAAAAACATAATGCAAAAAAGTTGTTGAATTTATCGCAACTTTGTATGTTGTTCTGTCTTGTTACCGTAAGTCAGGCTTCCCTTTTGTCTTGGAAAAAATTCTTACATGTAAATGGTTTAAGTTCTACATGTACATCCCTCGTCAAGGATACAGTTTTGACCAAAGAGAGCAATTGCACTTCCAGGTACAATGTACATACAACTGTACAGTCAAGTAATGCTACTTTGGACATTACATGAAAGACCAAGACTGAATGAAATTAGTGAAGTGCATAAATTTTTCACAAATTGAAATAACGTTCCTTCCAGATGATGTCATATTTGGTAGCATTGCATTGTGGGATCGAAATGCGGACAAATTCAAAATGGCTGCCTCGGAAACACCAGTTTTTGCGATTCCTGTACATGTTGTGGATAATTGTCGAGTTGTACCCAAGAACAGTGCTTCGTAGCACCTGTTTTTTTCGTAGCTACCTGCATAGTTCTTGAATGTTTGTACGCATTTCAATCCCATGATGCTGCGCGCCAATTCTATATTTAGAATCTGGGCGGGACACTATTGCTTTTGGAAACATTTTAATTACATAATTATACAATGAGTTGTCATGTGCATGTACATGTATCATTCACAGACATTTTGTCTGTTTCTTTTTTTTTTTTTGCAGAATAGTGAAAGAAGGCTGTTGAAGCAATGGGCAGAGGACACTAAACAAGAGCTTTCTCTGGCAAACAAAGAATTGACAGCTGTAAGTTTATCAGGCCATGGTTGTGTACAATCGGGTTATGTACATGTGCCAGTTGGTGTGTGACTAATAGAGCAATACTAAATTAATAAAAGAAATGTACAGTTTACATCCCGATGTATGAAAGGCATTTGGCCACGGGAATTAAGCAAATATAAGCCACTATTCTTATTATGCAGTTATGTTCATTTCTGAGTTTTTACTGTTTTAACAGTTACAGTCTGCCAGTTTTCTTTAAGCCATTATATTTACAGCATGTAAGAAATACATGTCCATGTACAGGATATGGTGCTAATTTCCCCGAGGGGGAATCCCATATAAAAATGACGGCCCGGTCCTCGTCATACCTTTTAGGGGTCAAAATTTGCAGGTTGGTACCGCTTAGGGTACATAAATCTAAAATGACCACAGTTAGAAGTACCTTTTAGGGTATAAAGCCGAAAAAAAAAAAATGACAGAATATGGCATGTGTTGTTTTAGAATTGGTACCTCTTAGAAGTAAAAATCCATTTGAACCACACCCTTCAAACAAGATTCTGGTACCTTTTAGGGTGTTTTTCAAAAATTTCAGATGAGCATGCACCCACATCATTTTTGTATGGGAGTCGCCCCTCCCCCCAGGGTGCTTACATTGTACATGTACATTAAACCTGATAAAGTTTATGTTAGGCTTACAGACGACAGTTTGCTCATTAACCCAAGTGTTTGCAGCAAGTTTAGTGAGCTCACAATGACCACACAAGCAATGACTTACCTAACACCAACATCTCATTATCACTGAAGTTCATGTTTTTCATTTCAGGTTAGAAGAGCCCAGCTTCGTAAGCTGTTATACACAGAACAAGCTCTGTATGAGATGGAATTAAATGACCAAGGCAAATCATTCTTTATTCAGAGAACATGACATGAACAAGTTAAAATATTTTGAAAAATTTCTTGAAAGTAAATTTACTCATATTTTCGTTCATTTAATTACTGAATTAGTCGACCTGTAAATATTTAATATTCCTTTTAATTGATGTTATATAATAATATTGTCTTAAAATTTGTTATTGTTCCTTGTTTATAGGTGCAACTGTGAACAGTATGTCTTATCGAGTCTTAGATTCTTACATGATGAATGATATTGTACAAGCTGGCTTGTTTAGAACATAAGTAATTTATTCTGTTTCTGATCCTGGTTTTGCAATAACACCAAATAAAGTTAACATGGCCTTCAAACTTCTCCCCTTTCTGTGATTACTGAATATAATTATTTAAACTACAAATTCCGCATTCGTTTTATGCAGGGTCTTTAAAAGGGTAGGACAAGAAAGGGAAGTGAACATTAACAAATATCATCATCATCGTCATCATCATCAATCTTTATTTATACACAAAATCATATTTACCGTCATGGTCTTCCTAACCTGAGCTGTGTGAATTTACACATACATTTGTAGAGTACATTAACTTAGTTTAGAACTAAAAAAAAAAAAAGAATAATAAAAACTTTTATGTAGATGAACGCACGAGGGCCAGCCCAGCGTGAGCTAAATTTGCTGTTTTGAAAATGGCTCCAAACTGTAGCGGAAATTATGAAATCATGCTTGTCTGAGGAAAGTCTAGTCTTGCCATGGAGTCCAGATACCCTCCAAAAGTGCTTTAAAAACTGCTCTGGGATCACCCGGCCCAAAGAGCGAAGGCACTACTCCCTTCAAGTAGTATTGCACTCTCGCCTGCAGTGCCTTTACCACCTCTGGAAGCTTCTTGCTGAGATCGTCGTGTTCTGTTGGGTCAGCAGTAATGTTATACAGAGCGACCTGCAGAGGGCCTGCTGTGTTCTGGTGAATAAAATATTAAGGACAGTGCATTACTGTATTTTCATTGGCTGGATTCCAAACTAAAAAGAGGCAGAATGTTTAAAATACTGCAAATCCTTTATATTGGGATTTTCCAGTTGCTGAATTATGAAATATCTTTTGACTAATAGCTACTGTAAAATCATTGTAACCATTATTAGCCCTGGACATACATGTATGGGGTTTATATCAACTGGAATGACAAATAAAGGTATTTTCTATTAAGGTGGCTCCCAACAGTTTCCAGCACTTTCCTTTTGATGGGTCATTAAAACCACTCTATCAGTTGATGCTACAATCATGATATCAAACGAATGCCCAATGATTGGTGAACACGTTGTTATCATTTTTGTGACACAATATGTTACTATATAATAGCAACAGTATAACGTGCTGAAAACGCCCCTAATTTTAGCTTTAAGTGTTAATAACTCAAACATGATTCGGTGAACCCCATTTTTTATTGTTGAATTTTGATCACTAGTATAAGATGCAACTTTTGGCAAAGTTTAAAAAAACATATAATTTTACAGAATTTTTTAAACTTTGCCAAAAGTTGCATCTTATCTTGAAAAGTGCTGGAAACTGTTGGGAGCCACCTTAAATCGCCATGCAATCATTTCTTTTAATACATCACACATTTCCTCTCTTTATAGGATAGGTGTGTGAAAACTTTGCAGAGGAGACGGTGCTTGACATACAAAATCGTCCGGCAATGGGGGAAGGCGAAATAACGTACTGTATTCTACATGTACATGTACCTCGTCCTGTTTCGTGTCTGAGTTTCCACCAAGCTCTGGAGGTTTATACCACGAAGCATTAGGTACACTCATCATAAGCTTCATGTCGCCTGCTCTCAAAGCAATTCCTTCAAAGATGTCAATCGCTGATAAGTCGTCACTTTCTTTGTCAGATTTTATGTCGATATTGAGTAGTATCTCCTTCCTAGGTGATGGCTCGCCTTTGGAAATGGTGTTCCACACATTCATGCCATCCAGCGGTGTTGGAGCATGATCAAGAGTACCACCTGTTGAAAATAGTTAAAAATTGAAGAATGGTATACAGATATAAACCTACCCTTGGCTATGACTATTGGGCACCTCCACTTGGCGGTCCCCTTTTATAAGCGGACATGGTGTCTGGTTCCCAACCACCCCCGCCCCGGTAGGGTACTTTCTAATCATCATGTATTTCTCGAAAGTCTCGAAAACTTTTTGGATACCAAAAAGGTACAAATTGCACTGATTTGCAGGCTAAAAACTAAGAAATAGCTGTCATGCCTGAAATGTCTTCAGGAGTTTTGGAAAACTCACTCCTGAACAGTGGCAAATTGAAGGGTGCATAATAGACTTTTGGAACCAAAATACAATACAGCTGACTTTTCTTCACAAGCACTGCAGAGTTTGTGAACATGTATAAAATAACAATCATTTAATTTTAAATTTAATTTTTAAATTTTTTGGCCGAAAAAGTCACTTTAACATAAAAATTACCTGCGAGATTCACCAATGTTGAGAACCAGTCTGTAACATGCATGAGACCTTTACATTTTACTCCTCTTCTACCAAGCATGTTTCCATGGACAAAACTGACTCCCCTCACCCCTCCCTCCCATAAAGTGGTCTTCTCCCCTCGAAGCGGCCAGTTGAATCCTCCATGATCATGCCATCCTCCGTTATCTGTTGAAAAAATCACCAGGGTGTCTTCCCACATCCTGCAGAAAATGAAAGCAACAGTTGACAATCACTTACAGACCTACAGTCACCCTTTTATTAAAGTCATTATTTTTAACCCAAAGAAAAGTTATAAAGTCATATAAGCATACATAAGACCAACCTTGTTAACACGGCCACCCTATTGATACAGCCATTCTGTTAATACGGCCACCTCTTGGTGTCCCAGTGATGGCCGGATTAACAAGGTTCTACTGTAATTAATTAATTAATTTATTTATGAACACTCTGTTGTCATTTAATTTTCAGTCAGCACTATGAAAAGACACTGGAAACCCCCAACTACTGTATAAATTTAAGATTCAGTTTGGTGGCTAAAAAAAACTTATGTAAACTTTCTGGGCTGCGAGCAAGTTCTCGGGGGGAGGTGGAGGGGGAGGAGGTTTGCCTCAACTCAAAATGGTTGCAATTAATTCACATGAAACTAGGCTCATATATGCAAATAGCAGGCAGCTAGACTTGCAAGTTGATGCGTGTTACTTTACCTTTTAAGCTGATAAAACCTTTTAAGTGTAATGCATCATGGAAATTTTAAGGTACATTGGTTACAAGAAAAACATGATTGGTGATCGGAAAACAATAAGTTTATGTATATTGAGTAATTAATGTCAAGTCAAATAAATTTGTTAGCCTGTTCTGGGCATTCAGATCCCTGCTTGTTCGTGTGCCGGTTTTTAGCTGCTCCACAGCCTCACAATCTAAACACCTGGAACAGGCGAGCAATTTCTTTACTCAGCATCCTTCATAGCTTCAGTGATGTTGCCAACAGCCTCATCCATTATGTCCACCATACCAGCATAAGTCCTGCGAGTTTCATCTTTAATAAAGCTGTATTTGTTGGAATACTGTTCTGGAGCTTGGACTGGAATATGGACATTTTGGAATGCCATGTATAGGAATAAAGGACCAGAGGAATTATGCGTCTTGATGATTTTCTCAGCTCGCTACAACCACAAGAAAATACAAAGCTGTTAAAAATCACAAGGGACTTGGGCTGGGGACTCATTATGTTCTTCAAGATTTTGGCAGGATCCCTCTAAAAGGTCACACAACCCCATTTTGTGGGAGTGGTTCCAGTATTAAAGAGGTATACCAACATTGCTCAGAAAACACTTATTGGCATATTCACAAATTTTATGGGAATAATATTATAATATTATTGTTATTTGCAAAAAAAAAAAAAAAACAAGTTCCAGAGATACAAACCCTACATCTTTACTGCACCTTTCAATAACATGTGGTATTTGAAATGCAAATTTCCACTAACGGTTGCGTTTTACACTGCCGTCAATCATCTTAGCTTACCTCTCAGGAAACAGATCTTCACTTCAATCATAATGCACGTCCGTGCATTATGATTGGTAGATTTCGATCCATTTTGTTTCTTTCTTTTTTACATGGTCCGTTGGCTTTCGTATTAATTATGATTGACGGCAGGGAATAACGCAACCGTTGGTGGAGATTTGAATGTTAAATTCCGCATGTTATTGAAAAGCGCAGTAATTACCACTTTTATTCTATCAATGAGCAGCACACATACATTGATTGGATAATAGAGTATAAAGCATATATGTACATGTACCTTACCTCTGCAAAAGCAAAGGTGGCAAACTTCCCATTCAAGTTTCTAACTGGCTCCTTATTGTCTCGAAAATCTAATATGTCCAGTATTTTATGGGTGTAGTGGTCCTCCATTCCATTGTAGAAACCATAGAATGTGTCAAAACCACGATATGTTGGTGTGTATTCCCACTTGTTGTAGCCCAGGTGCCATTTACCAATCATGTGAGTTGCATAACCTTCCAAACAAATATAATATTCAATTTACCACACCTAATGGTTTACATTCTCTAAGACTGAGCTTTCTAAAGTTGACATGTGTTACTTTTAAGTGGAATGGATGGGATCAGTCAGAGATTAAGTAAATGACTACATTTTGTTTATAAGCACAGCCAAGGTAGTGTTGTTTGTGTCAGTTTCAGAGAGGTACCATGTAGAGTCTTCTAAAAAGAAACCCACTTACCTTGAAAGAGGGGATTTTAAATATGAGCATCATGTAATAGCAACTTAATTTTTTGACCATTTTTTTTTATATTTAAAACTTCATGCAAAAGCTTTGAAAACTTTTTAAACATTCTGATGGTACAAAGACATGTAGTCTCCTATGCAGCCATAATTATAACTGATAAGGAGGAGAATATTTCTCCTTGTAAATTGATCACCCAAATAACGGCTGCATCAGGTCGAGACTAAAAGACATGCATGTATGTTGCACTGTCATAATTTGGGCATTGAGCTATGTTGCTTACAAAACGATATGTTATTAGTCATACATACATTTAATTTTAACTATAACTTTGAATACCTGATTCCTTAAGTTTCTGAGGTAAAGTGGTGAAGTTGACTGGCAATCCATATGCACTTGCTGGAAGTGGTGTTAGATGTTGCATACCTGCATAGTTGTACATTGTCCATTAATTATTTTACAATAACTGTGTGAATTCCCGCGCGCTGATTGGCTCATTTCTATGGTCGATGAGAGTATAGACCATGAAAATGACGTAACAGGTAACGCAACGCGGTGAGTTTTGTCAAACTTTTGGCGCTACGGGTTCTTCAAACAGTGAAAAATGCACTTAAAACTGGAATTCTTCAATGAAAAGAATGCTCTCTCGTCAGTTAAATTTAATTTGCAATCAGCTAAACTTGCCTGGAATTAAGTGCGAAGCAAAAAGTACAAAAAACTTGTCGTAGTTTCACGGGAAAATCCACGGAATCAGTCGCCGGCGCCCGAAAGAACTAAAACTGAGCCGAAAACAACTTGGAGCAAAGATTCATCTGATTATTCGAAGATATTTCAAATTTGAAAAAGGTTAGCTTTGTAAACTGTGCCTAATAATTTTATATTTGACTTTGTGTGAGGTTATTGTGCTCTATTTTACGATATTTTTTTTTATCGCCGAGCGCGGTTCTCTAAAATTTGCCGAATAACGGCTCTTTGTTTTGCTGTGTTAAAATTTATTAAAAGATTCTAGCGATGATTTAAGCTGAAGAGAATTTTTGTGTGAGCCTTTTTCGTTACATAATTTATTCACATAAAAAGTTAAGGCTTTAATTATTCCCCACCCAAAAACATTTTGCAGCAGTTTGTCAGTTTTACGTTGTTTATCTTGATTTTCTCACCCTGGATCCAGAGGTCCGTTCTCTGAATATCATGAGTGAAATTAACCGCATAAACGGTTAGAAGAAGCTCGCGAGACGGACCTCTGGTCACTCGAATGTACAACCTCATTTCCATGCGAGGATCAAGTTCAGAATCTGAACTAGGTTGCTGATTGGTTCTCCTACTTGTTTCCAGACTCTACCGGGAGTTAACGATGCAACAGCAACTTCGATTGGCTGGACCGAAACAATTCGCAACGGGCGCGTGAAAAACCGGTTTCCCAAAATGAAGCCACACAAACAACAATGGCGGACGTAGATAGAGATCGCGGCTTTTTGCGATCTTTAAGAAACGCTGTGGATTACTCTTTAGTATCCAAATTTTCAAAATACCAGAGAACTAATTTATTCAGCGCAAGGATGTCTTGAAAAGAGGTGTTGACAGGCCAGACACGACTTATTAATTCGTGTTATCGTGGAGTGTGACCTTTAGAGTTTTGTTTGAACAAGGAAAATTTTTATCTCTAGCACGGAGGCGTGCTTTGGAGTTGCAGGTATTCTCGCTGAACGATTTCGCTAACCACTGGTAGGTGACAGGAAGAGAAATAGGTGTACTGGATTAATTGCGTGTGGATATCAAGGATTCTTTGTTTGTTAAATCTCTCGCCTTTGAAAACGGTTGTATCCAGAAAGTTTACTTCTTTGTCTGAGATTAATGTTTGTTTGCAAGGACAATAAAATCTTCTATCTCCTTTTTCTCGACACTCTACAGTGAAAAAATGTCATCGATGTATCTTTTTTGATTTAATATTTCTGTCTCGACCGCGTTTTAAACATGTCAGCTGTTAGATTTAATGTAAACAAACAGACACGCTTTGGTCCCCAAGGTTTAAAACCGGTTTGGTGAGATATCCGATCCACAAATCGCATGGAAATGAGGTTGTGTACTCGAGTGCCCAGAGGTTTTTATTTTTTCTCGGCGCGTTGCGCCTCGTTGTTGGGCTTCGCCGCTCAAATTCGCCGTTTTCACTAAAAAATAAAAACCTCTGGCACCCAGGGTATGATTTTCTAAAATGATTCCCGCAAACTCGTTCGCTCGGCGCTCGCAGTTATTCAAGTTTGTTATTGTAAAAAACAAATCGACCGCATTTTTCCATGGTCTATACTCTCATCGACCATAGAAATGACGCCATAAAACGTTCAAACCACTCGCCTAACGGCTCGTGGTTCCACTTGAGTTTTGAACATTTTATGACGTCATTTCTATGGTCGATGAGAGTATAGACCATGGAAAAATGCGGTCGATTTGTTAAAAAGAAAATTAATATTAAGCATGCACATAATTATTGTGGTTGTTAGCCATGTTATAGTATACAGTCAAATCTCTTGAAAGCTA
>JAJGOT010000018.1:1392500-1460000 GCA_022457155.1 Cladopsammia gracilis
ACGTAGTAGTTGTCAAGAATGACTCCTTCTGAAGCAAGTTTGTCAATGTTTGGTGTTTGGATTTTTGAGCCATGAAATCCAACGTCACTCCAGCCGAGGTCGTCCGCTAGCAAGAACAAAATATGAGGAGGTTTACTGGCTGCGTTTGCGAGGACGATAGGCAAACACGTCGCCACAACGCTGTAAAGTAAAGACAGGGTTCCAAGCTTCTTTGAGTTCGCCATATTGAAGTGGACTGAAGTGTGGGTCAAAAGGGGGGACTGGGTGAAAGCGATATCACGCAACTGTCTGGAAAGTCACGCGATTTTATAAGTCACGCTAGTTTGTATCACTGGGTGTTTCTTGGTGTTGCGGAAGCCATTGTTGGTTATTCTTTGATTGACGTCCGCCAAAACTATCTTTGGCGTGGCCGTCTCAGATGAAGTGGGATGATGCAGTACTGAGGAACCGAGAAATTTGAAATAAAATGACATACCGGTATTAGCTTAGCTATCCGATATATCAGGCCCCCTGGCCCCGGTTGTTCAAAAGGTGGATAGCGCTATCCACCGGATAAATTACTATCCAGTGAATAACACAAACTAAGGATTTTGTTAATACTTATCCACTGGATAGTGATTTATCCGGTGGATAGTGCTATCCACCTTTGGAACAACCGGGGCCAGAAGTACAAGTCAGAGGCCGGATTCACGAAGCTCTCCTTAGTTTATAAGACATATCCTAAGTATTGTTTCTTAACAATAGCCTATTGTTGGAATGATAATAGACTACCTTATTCGTACTAATTTTCGCGAGGCTTTAATTTCGCGATTTTCGCGATTTGTAAAAAATCGCGAAATTAAAGACTCGCTAAAATTAGGATACGCGAAAATTAAACACGCGAAATTTAATACACTTCTATAATTGCTTTAATCAATGATTAACTGCGTGTATAGCTACATGGTAATTGTCATCAGTCTATTTATCTTCTACTTCAGCACTTTCTTCATCCGAATCACTCATTTCTTCTTCTTGTACATGTAGCTCTTTTAAAACATCTTTCGTGCAGTCATCAAAATGTCCATTTAGGTCAGGCTTTTTATAATTAGCCAACACAAGCTCTTAGCTCCGTCTGAGGACCCATTTAAAGATATAGACAGTGCACCACAGTAATAATATAGACATTGCACAAGGCTGTATCGGAAGACATACTTAAATTGTATTTCATTATTATTCATCTATAGTTTTGTTCTGTTTCAAGGGTGTTAAGCATTTATAATCATTACAGAACTGTATGGCATAGGTGTTTAAAATCATATTTTTATAATTGACTTTTATTAAGTAAAATATTGCATTAGCATTTGATTGAATTGCAGTATTTGCTTGATTAGCCTGATTGTAAACGCTATTTCTATTACCTAATTGCAAATCATGATTGCAAATCAATCGTCATTTAAGTGATCATTCAATAAAAGACGGTTTTTTAAGTCTGTCTTTTGTCAATTTTCGCGAAATTAAATGCCCTAAATTTATCATTTTTTGCAAAATCGCGAAAATTAATGCTCGCGAAATATTCGTGTTCCAAATTCGCGAAATTAAGTGCCCGCGAAAATTAGTACGAATAAGGTATTGTTAAAGTGTAGATGACAGATATTTTTTTTATTTGCTTGATGGAATCTACATGTCGTTCAGATAAGAAAATCGAAGAAAGTTTTTCGATATCGCTTTTTCTTGTCCATGATTTAGCCGTCTAAAAACGTGAAATTTCACTTCCGGTGGGTTACAAAACCGCGCAAGAAGAAAGACTGGAAATAGTCCGCTTTGACGTCAATACAAGAATGCCAGTGTCGCGGTTTCTCAGTTCCTCCGTTTTTTGGTGCGTGTTACTACAACCATAGACAACACACCTCAATAGAACCATGTTTCTTCCCCAGGGCGCACCAAAAAATGCGAAGAACCGAGAAACCGCGACACCGACATTCTTTCTTCTTGCGCGGTTTTGTAACCCACCGGAAGTGATTTTTCACGTTTTTTGACGGCTAAAACACGGAAAAGAAAATCGATATCGAAAAAACTCTTTTCAATTTTCTTATCAGAACGCCATGTGGATTCCATCGAGCAAATAAAAAAATATCTGTCATATACACTTTAAGAAACAATACTTAGGATATGTCTTAACTTAGGAGGGCTTCGTGAATCCGGCCCCAGGATGGCCGAGCAGTCTAAGGCGCTGCCTTCAGGTCGCAGTCTACTCTTGTAGGCGTGGATTCGAATCCCACTCCCGACATGATTGTTATCTTTACCCATCAATATTCCTTTTCATTTAGTGTCTCCCTTACTAAATAGGCCATTTCCGAGTTATGAAAATGAGTTTCCATTCACATGCAAATAAGTTTTATTTGCATGTGAATGGCAACTCATTTTCATATGAAAGGTTTCGCACCTAGCCTCGTTTTGATAGAGAGGCTAAAGGCAACTTGCACGGCTTACAAAATGAAGGAGCCTAGTGTCTAACCAATAAGGATGTCAACATATTTGTGCTTACTTATCAGTTCTCATTTTTGTTGGTAGAGGTGACCGTCGTTGCTAAAGTAAAACAGTATCTACAGAATGGCAAATATTTTGTGAGAATTCACCTTACTTTCTCAAAGTTTTGAGTTTCCTTCGGTGATATATTTTTTAAAGCCTTGCTATCGTGCAGAAATGGTTCTGACGGCCATGCAACATTTTTAATTAGAATAATGAAAGAAAATACATCATTAGCGTCGTTCAGACGGTTTTCCCAGTATCGCATAAATATAACATATTTTTTTTTTCCAAAAAGAATATATGAAAGGTAGGATTCGTATCTCAAAATTTGTTTTAGAAACACTCACATAAGAAAACGCAAAAAAATCCGCTGTTGATTATGCTGTTTTTGACTTCGTCAACGTCACAATAAACTGAGAAAGTATCGAAAACTGATAAAGAGCCGGGGGAAAGGCGGGAAGCGGGGAATGAGGGAAGGCAAAGTGCCGGAGTAAATGGAGGGGAACAGCGAGGGATTATCTTACAGTGAATTTTCTCATAGTTCAGAGCGACCACTTCAAATCAATGGAAACATCCCCGAAACATCCGTCAGAAATTTGCACACGCAACAACATTTACCAGCCTTTATTAGCATGTCTAACAGCTTGTATACAAAACAAATTAATAATAAAAGCTTTTGCAATTACTGAGAGATGTGATAAACCAACTGACACGGCAGTTCGTCTTTGATTACCTCCCATGCATCGATTACGACATCAAACCACTACAACTGGACAAAGGGGTTACAAATCTTTGAATCCTTGCCCGTTTGTATTTCAGCAAAAATGTAATTGGAAAAAAGCAAATACCGGCTTTCATAATCCATGAGTGTCAGCGCAAGAATTTCAGAAACTGAATAGCTCGAGCACTCGAGCATTGAACTTACACCATCCTTTGCAACAGTCTAGTTGCAACAGAGTCATAACAACCATGGCCGTTAGTTTTGCTGCACTTCTTCCAGACCTTTGATCAGGTCTTATAGAAGTCTAAGAAACAAAAGTCATTTGGGCAGAAACCAAGGAAACTAGTCACAAAACTAGAGAAATTTAGAAGAAACTTACGTCGCTATCGTAAAAAATTCTGCAGGCCCTCTCGGCTTCACTTCTCAGCGAGGACGCAATTGTATCGGTTCTAAGTCAAAATCTTTCCAGGGATGATACTGAGTTGTTACAATAACATGAACCTTCATTGCTAATGAACTGTTTGGAATGGTGGAAAATATAACAGACAAAGAAGCGTAGAATGTCGTGTACGCAGAAGTGGTCGGATGGTTAAATATTGACCCCTCATCTATTTACTGCCCAAATATCTAATGTTTAAACAGTCTGTTTAAAATAAGTTTTGGAGCTCACAGTTTAAGATCGGATGGATATAAGAATATATCAGTTATCTTTGTGTGTCGTTCAGAGTTTGGTAAGGATTCAATTGTCACTCTATAATACGATCAGCCCCTCTTTAAACTCAAGAATAGTCGTGTTTCAATTTAAAACCTAAACGTCTGGCCTTTTAAAAGTTACAATGTAGCCTTTAATTTCTTCCGAACTTCCTGCGAACTTTCGATGAACGAAATAAGCACCCGCCTCGATTAGCTTGATGCTACCTGCGGGTGCCTACAACTTTGAAAATAATGTATTTGTCTAATAAAGATTGATTGATTGATTGATTGATTGAATGATTGATTGAATGATTGATTGATTGATTGATTGAATGATTTTCGCGTACGCGCACCCGCGCTTATGTACTCCTCGCTATTGCTCAAATATTTTTGAGAAAAAGAAGGGCTGTTAGTTTCTTTATTCAATCATTACTTGTTTATTAGCTTAAACTACTTTGCATGTAATCACGCGTTTAAAATGCAGTTTAGTTAGTCCGTTACTCGTCTTTTTTCCGCTATCAATCTTTACTTCCTTTGGACGTTTACTTGCTAGTATCATCGATAACGGTTTTCCTGGGATCGGTCGGCTTAAAGGTGGAGAACGATTTTTCTTCTTCGTTCTCTGACAAATCAGGCGTATCGTTGGTATCACCATCGCTAAACGAAAAAAGCAGAAAGACAAAATGAGCTTATCACTAAGTAAAAACGAGGGGGAAAGGAGTTATTCAGCAAAAAAGGTTGAACAATTAATATTGCCGGGAATTTTACCACTTAGTCCATAACTGTATTTCCCATCACCTATTGCTGAATCAATGAATGATTTAAAAACCGTTTATTATGCGACAATCATCTTCATCAAATATTGGCCTTTTACAACTTTTTTGATCCTTGGCCGCGAGCAAAAGAGTGTTAACGTCTCATATTTGAACGCCCTGTGGTGCGGATTCGGATCTGTAAAATGGTACTTCGTATGACTGAAACTCTTACCGGTCTTCTGTCTTCTTGGCGCTGCGACGCTTTCCCCATGCCCTAGCATCCAAACCGTCTTCCACAGAATGCTCTTCAGCATCGGAACTAGAGGCGGACGGGACACCACCCGGCGCTTCATACAGTGGATTCACCACGCCCTTCTGTGTCGGTTTAAAGGTCGTGAAAGAAGTTTCCTGCTCGAGTTCGTCATCACTGCTGGCTGGCGTTTCACCTGTTTGCAGGTCCAGACGATACGAGTCTCTTGATTTTTTCCGCAGCAGACCTGGAAATGTTCAACGTCGAAATGTGATTGTTAGCGGTATTTAACCCTTTCGGTCCCAATAGTGTCAAAAATCAAAATTCAAAACAAATTCCAATTTCGTTTTGTAAAATATTAAAAAAAAAAAATGATTCCATGCAAACGAACTGCCGAAGAGGGTTCATATAAATGGTCTCACCATAGGATTCCGTCGAGAGACTCAAAAGTTAGAACTACACGTCTACATGTCTCCATAGTTGATTCTGGGAGTCAGTAAAATAGTTAAGGAGCTACATCCTCACGAACATTCAGTAGGATTTGCAATGTACAATTGCAACTATCACTGCACGAAAAAATAGATTTACATGGGTGACAAAACAGAAGTAAAAATGTATTTAAGACCAAATTTGCACAACGTTGCTCATATTTGCAGCAAATCAAACTTGATGTTTGCACTTTATTTGCAAAGAAAGCAAAGATGGTAAATGCCGCATTTTCTTTATGTTTGCTCGGCATGGCAAAGATGACCAAATATGAGATTTGCTTGGGGTAGCAAAGATATAGTAAATTTTGCGCAGATGTATATTTACACCACATTTGCACACAATTTGCACGTGAGCAAAGATGTATGTTGACATTCACTTCACACCCAGTGCAAATTTGGTTCAAATTTAGAGGCCTAAATTTGCTACATATTTGCTCAATGTGCAAACTTGAGTAAATTCATTTTTTCGTCCGGTGTATCCTAAATCCAGACACGCATTTTTAACACGTTGTGTTTATGTACCTGTTAGTCTCCGCTTTGTACTCGTTCGTTTGGCTGCCACAGGGCGTTCAGCATGGCCACTACCCTCAAACAACGGTGAGTCAACACTAGCACTACGCTCTGCTCGAGGCATATCAGGAGTGACCTGGGACGACAGGGCCCTAAGGCGGGAAATCAAATTAAACATGTTATTAGAAAATGCTCCCACGCAATAGAAATGGCGCGCCCTAAAATGCCGAAAGCTAAGTTTTTATAACTCTTTCGAAAGGCGAAGACGTTTTATCTCTTGGTCATTAAATTTTGTTTTCAAACTTTCCGTGTTACAAATAGTCACCTCGCTCCCGACCTCACATGTTTCAATAATACCCCTAAAACAGTATCAGTTTAGAAGAACTATGTATTATAAGTAATAGTTTTTCTCCTTAATCTAATTATAACTTCTGCTAATTGTTCTTTTTAGTACACAAGTAATGGCGGTAGCGGTAGAGCCGGTAATAGTCCTTATGCATGTTTACGTCAGACTAGCTAATTTCACCCCCAAGCCTCGCTTTAGAAGTGTAAACCGGAGATAATCTCGTCAATGTATTCTCAAAGGAGCAAAGTTGAAAAGAATACCCACTCAAAAACAACGTGAACGTGTCAAAGGTTTCCAAGGAATTCCGTACAAACACGAGGCTTGGTGGTGAATTTTGAGCTAGTGACGCGTCATCATGCATGACGCCTATTCCCTATGGGTCTCTGAAGAGAAGAGATACCCAGGATCATATACTAACGTTTGCGTATTTCTCGGGACGGGACCCAAAGTACTGAGAGCGCCCGAGTCCAAACCTCCCGTGACTGGCTGCACCTTCTGTCTTTTAGTGCTCATGGATCTGCAGCGAGGAAGATCAATCTCTGGAGAAGGGCTGTTTTTTATTCTATAAATGCAAGAAAATGGGAAAAAGGAGTCATTAATATTTAATTTCACCTTACAATAATAGTACATTGTCGAAAATGCAGTTGTCATGATGAAAGAAACTCGTCC
This sequence comes from Cladopsammia gracilis, assembly GCA_022457155.1. Classification (NCBI taxonomy): domain Eukaryota; kingdom Metazoa; phylum Cnidaria; class Anthozoa; order Scleractinia; family Dendrophylliidae; genus Cladopsammia; species Cladopsammia gracilis. The sequence goes on from JAJGOT010000018.1 coordinate 1,399,441, forward strand.
TTGGTGCAGAAGTAGGGTGAGTACATTATTTTTGCAAAACTAACGGGTAGGTTTCTGGGGTCCGGAAAATCGTTTTGCTGAACCCAAGATAGTCTGTACTCAACGATGCAATTTCCGGGGTGTTCATATCTTTAGTCACAGTTTCCCGTGATTTCAAGGCGCTGGGCACTCGCCTGTCGTCGCTATTGCTCGGCTGCTATTAGCATTACCAGGGACTACAATATGAAAGACGAGCGACATACGACTTCGCTTGCAGCCCAACTCTCCAAAAGGAGGGCAGAATAATAATGATGGTAAATGGAAAGGTTTAATGTGAGAAGATTATATTCACTTAGCATTTCACAGGAAAAATGTATGGCTATTAGTCCGGAAGATAAATTGTTAAGAATGGGTTTATCATCCCAGCGCTTATTTCCTTGGCGTGAACCTACAACCCCCTCCCCACAGGCCGCATGGGATAATCAGGTCCATCACAAGGTTACCCAATCCCCATCTCTTCCCTACTCCTTCAATTTTGTATATAAGTCAGGTGACTAAAGACAAGAAATAGAGTTTCCAACTCAAAACAACATGATGTGTACGGTATTTTCTCAATTAAACGCCCCCGGCGTTTATTTCAAACTTGGCCTAGTGGACCCGGCGTTTCTTTGTATCAGCAGTTTTTTCCCGTCCGCCATTTTTTAAGAAAAGGTTATTATTCGTTTTTCTTGGCAGCTGTGTACCTTTCCCTTAAATCTTAAGTTTATGATACCACAAATAAACGTTTAAGGGACTTACTTACATCTTCTTCTATTATACCCGGCGTTTATTCGGGGCCCGGCGTTTAATCGAGAAAATACGGGGGTTCTAGTTTTTGGAGTTTTATTTTATGTAGAAATTTTCCCAAAAACGGGGGGGGGGGGGGGAGGGGGAGGGGGAGGGGGAGGGGGAGGGGGAGGGGGAGGGGGAGGGGGAGGGGGAGGGGGAGGGGGATTATCCTGCGTTCAGGCCTCTTTTGTGTTTCGCGTGGTAAACCATTTCACATAGAAACGATAAAAGAAAGCATTTTAGCGAAAAACCCACGTTAGAGTGAAGACTGGAGAGCGCGTCTAAAATTCGGTCTGATCGATTGTTACAGGGAAATGGCAAAAAAAACAACACATTAAAGCGAGAATAAAAAGTCCTGCAAACAAACAAACAAACATAGCAACTAACCACGAAAAACCAACATACCTTAAAGATTTGTTCTTCCTACTCCGAGCCCACAGAAGTAAAACAACTATCAAAACTAACAACAAGGCACCACAAGCGCCAACAACAATCCACTTCCAGGTCCCACTCGCCCGTTTATTGCCTGCGATTAAAATCTTCGCTGTTGTTTGGTCACGTGATGCTAGCACGGCTCCACCCGTGGTCTTATCCAGTTGAATCCAGACAACACTCTCTTGCGCCTTTTTCTTGTCGCTATCAACATTCACGATAAAAGATTCGTTCCATTCGCCATCCACCAGGGCTATTTTCCCAGATGTTGGCCAGAGGAGGTGCGTGTCGTGCGATGAGTCGTTCTGGTACAAAGACCACTCAACTGTTATGTCGCCCTGAGATCCTTTCGCTCTGCGAACTGGAATTTCCAGTTTGGTGACTTGTCTGGTACGGGTAACTGACACCACGCCTTCTTCGTTGTAAACTAGATTGTAAACAAGCAAGCCGAATATAAAAGTTAAGGTAAAGATAATAACGTCCGTATCCTATCTAACGGTTTTCACTTGCACTTGTCTGATGGCGCACGGGGGCTATTGCCTGGATCTGGTAACTGCAGCATGGCGCGACTATGGGAACGATCATAAGTTGAACAAATTATCGTGAATCATGCGGCTTGTCACGTTATACCAAGACAAACTTATCAAAGGTTAGATAAGGGCCACTGTTATCGTATTCTGTATTTGGTCGCGATGTCTGTTTTACTGACAAGACTTATAAGCCACTGACAAGTCTTCCCTTGCGATTATAATTATTGGTGCTATAACAAAAGGGGAACTAAATTATCAGTTCGCAGTGTCAACCTTGCAAGACCTATCGCCAAATTAAATTTTCAGTGAGTGGGTTTTGGAGTCAGTTTATAGGCAACTCAGCTGCACCTTGCTTTCTCTGCCATCTTAGAAACCTCGCCGCTGTAGTAATTAATTGATAGTTTTAGAACAGTTTTCAATTGAGTGTCGTAAAAATAAAGCCAACGTAATCACTCTGACCAATCACAGAACTCGCAGACAATCCAATGAACCAATCAGAACTCGAAGCAAATACATGTACATGTAGCCGGCGCCAAGCGCGGGAAAACGCGTGCGTGCAAGTCACAATTAGTTTTGGTTTTACTTCCGATTGGTTAAAAAAGTAGCGCGAGATTTTTTAGCCAATCACAAAGCGTAGCAATGCAAAACCAAGGCAATTGCGAATTAATTTTGACACTCAATTGAAAAGCGCTCTATGGTACACTGTACTTACTTGAGCTGTTTTTGTCAAATAGAACCAGACCATGTTGCGCAGTAAATGACCAAAAGAAGGCAAACTGAGTCAGGTGACACACATGTACTGTTAACAGCTTAATGGTCTTGTTCACGTGACTCCAGGGCTCTGGACACGTGAGGGATGCATCAAACCTGTGAATAGAAAGGAGTTATCCCAGAAAAAAAAAATCACATCCCTATACAAAAGTAGATATCGACTATAAATAACGCGCTGTCTGGTTGATAGTTAGACATTAGGTGCGGTTACACACAACACGGTAAATGGCATTTCCCACAGGTATATTAAAAACTAGGTCTGTCCCTATTTCATCAAAAGAGTAAGGGAGGGGGGGGGGGGGGGCTATTTTCAAAAGGAAACGTGTCATAACTATGAAACTTGGCAACGGCATTCAACTTGTTAAGACAATCATTTTTGACGTTGATGTTTCCATGGCAACCTATCAAGTGACCAATTGAACTTTTACTTCCGGTTTGTTCCTTCAGTGCTCTTGCATACAAGGAAAAATTGTGTTTTACGAGAATTTTAAGTGATATTATCTCTACCCTTTTAAGGTACTTTCCAAATGTAACTGGAAACGCGGTCCACTTACGCTGTGTGACTGTTTACTGGTGTTTGCGTGACAACAAAATCGTGACATTTCAATCGTGACGTGACCTGGACACGCCTTCCAGTTAGTTTCGTGTATGACTTTGCAAACTTAAAAGTATCCAAACGATATTGTGTCAGTCAGAGTGATTTAAGTTCTCCTGCACTTAGCCTAAAGAAAAACATGGAAATTTGATACCTTAATCAGTTGTGTGACCGTTTTCGTGACAACTTCATATCAAAATTAACTTGTATCAAATTTAAGCCTTTGGCCAAGTTTCATATCAATATGTTCCATACTTTATGAGATAGACCACCCATCTTAATTTTTGGATGTACCGTAACTGACCCAGGCATTAATATACCTGAGTGGTAGATCATCCCGCGGTGCATCACACTTGGGTTTAGTATACCGTATTAACCAACGGTTACACAAGATTTGTGATTTGCCAAAGTATAAAAATGTCACGTAATTCAGTGAATCACTTTTCCTTTGCGGTTACTTCTTGACGTCAAAAGGAGCATCGCGATTGGCTCTTCTACCTTGGGCATCAAAACACCGTCGCAACTTACCACGTTAAATGTCATGGGCGCTTCGTGTGATCTTTTTGATGTATCCACGGGAAATATACCCCGGGAAATGTCGGCCACACTCACTAAATGCAGTTTCCCATGGTGAAAGGGTCATTTACCACGGTAAAAGTGCCCCGTGTAACCGCACCTATTATATACGAGACTGTGTAAACGTGGTTATCGTGTCCCGTTACATTTCCTGCTTAAAATTATTGAAAAATAGGTGCTTTGCCATTGTATTGAGGCTATTTTTCATTCACATTACACGCTTGACTTCTTGCAGTTATCCTTTTCTCTTAAGGTTCGTCGAGTGTGTGTCCCCCGCGAGCGCGCTCGCAAAAGCTGGACAAAAGCTTTCTCTTCTCGCGCTTTGTCGTCTCATCCCAATCGTTCTTGTCCAATTGATCGACTCGTGCTCCTTTCGAGCCGCAGATTATTTCAAGAGAGAAACAGACAGTCAAATTACAAGCAAATTGACATAACGTATTGGCATAAAGATAATCCTAAGAGTAGCTTTGGTATTTGGGGAGGCGAGCGAGTGCTGAGTTAAACCCCGAACGTCCGAAGCGAGTCAAAAGACGCGCAACCCCTTTCACTCCTCCCAGCTCAGATATTTTGCAAAACCAAAATGACGACCAAAACACTAAATTCAGTATTAGCCAGCCAAAAATAGACACCAGCACTGCAGGCTATCCTAAGAGTAGACACAAAAACCTACCAGGTTTCGTTGTCCGGATCCCATAAATACAACACAGGGTCCACGTCTTCTTTGGTGACTTCGTTATTGACGTGCTTTTTATTGCTTTTCACCAGTTTATCGACGTCGTAGAACATGGAGATTGTGATTGGCTTTTCAAACTTATAGCCCTCCTGAACAGTGTTATTTACTGGGTCCAACGCTTTAATGACAAAACTGTAGTTGCCAAGCATGAATTGCTGAGGGAAGAAAATAAAGTATATATTATTTTTATTAATCCCACTGACTCCCACAGCCAGATCTCGGTCATGAATTAACCAATAAACTATTTATAAGTAATGCGACAAGAAAAATATGACAAGAACTAAATAAAAAGGAAATAATAGGAAACTATATCGACAACTAAACAAGAGAAAATAATGTACAGTGAAAATGTTTCAAAACGGTTTTTACAAACTAAAAGTAGGCCAGTGAGTAAATGGTCCGTCAATCAATCAAGCAGCCAACTGCTGGTCATTCAGATCAAACAATTAGTCAGCCAGTCCGTCTGCCAGTCTTTAAGCTAGTCAGTCAGCCAGTCAGTCAGCTAGTCAGTCTGTCTGTCAGTCAGTCAGTCAGTCAGGCACTCAGTCAGTCAGTCAGTCAGTCAGTGAGTTAGTAAATAGTCCGCTAATCATGTAGTTAGTCCGTCAGCTAGCTAGCCAGTTAGTGCGTACATAACACCGCTAGCTAGTCAGCCAGTTAGTCAATCATTCAATCAATCATGATCAGTCAGTCAGTTAAATTGTTGGCTAACGATAAAGTCAGTCCGTCAGTTACTAATAAACAGTCAGTCGCACATGTGTTTAACTCATCAGTCGGTCACTCAATCCTGTAGTCTGTCTGTCAGTCATTCCTTAAGTCATTTAATCAGATCAGTCAGTCAGTTATAGCCAATGAGCAGTCCAATCAGCCACAATTGTAAGAAAGTTTAAGAGGAAGACAAACCTTAGGCTTTGTATATTTAGGATCGCTGACAGGACCTTCTTCCGTCTTGTTGTTCTTCAGTTCTTTATTGTCCAAACTATAGGATCGCAGCTTCATTTCCCCTTTTACCGCTCCCTCGGGTACAGTCAATGTCCCGTATGTCTGCCCCACTCCTCCATCCTTGCGCGTTCCGTTTTCATTCATATTTACAGTGTCAAAGAAAAACGAAGCCGAAGATTTATTATCAAAGATGTATTCCGATTTTCCAACTACGATTCCGTTAGATGATAACCTCTCAGACAGTAAACCAGCTCCATTTGTAGCTCGTACGGTTGCGAAGTACTTCTTTCCTTTTCCTAAGGCGTTGTCTTTGAACTTAGCAAGCCATATCGTTGTGTTGGTGACTTCTTCGAAATCCTTTACATCGGTCAAGCTAGGCGCGGTACCCCAGGCAACTTCATATGATGTCACAGCACTCTCTGGGTCACTTGCAGCAAAGTATGCGAAAATGATGTCAACAAAGACCTACAAAGCAAACGATTTGTTACAAAAGACCAATCTAATGCAGTTGAAACTCTTTTAGCGATCACTCTCGTATGCAATCACGTTCTTTTTCAGTTAAATCTTTTGTAAGCGACCACCTTTATTTTCTAATCCCAAGAGTTGTTGCCGTTGCTTCCTACACGTTACCATTCTCTGATTGTTTTTTCAGGCTTCATCGTGTGCCACGTTTTAATGTCCATCTTTCGGCCGGACAGAGAAGCTGAGACGTGCACGGTGCTGCGGACTGAGCAAGATTATTCTACAAATGGCTTGTAGAATAGTTTTCTTACATGACAAACAAGCAAAACGCGTACAAAGCAAGCGCAAGTTGTTTTCAGCGATTTTCAATTGAGTTTCGTAAAATTAAAACTTATCACTGTGGGCAGTCAACGCAGATGCATACAATCCAATGAACCAAACAGAACTCGAAGCAAATATATATAGCCGGTGCCAAGCGCGAGAACACGCGTGCGAGCATTAAACAATAGGTTGATTGATTTGTTTTGGTTTAACGGATTGGTTGAGAAAGTGGCACGAGATTTTTTTTATCGAAAAATGGTTTAAAAACAAATACAATTTAGAGAATAACTTATTACAGTGACCATAACGGAGTACACATTCAATGAAATGGTAATCAGTTGGTTTATCTGTACATAATGGCTCCCAGCATGTACACCAAAATGCAGAGAACATTTGGAAGCAAAATAGTAGTTAAGAAAAAAAGAGGGATAGATTCTCATTACCTGAAAGTCCATATCTGGTCCCATAATTCCATCCCTGACATATTCCATGACAGGTGGTGTGGTATCTATGGCAACGCCGTCACTGTAATTAGCTGAACATCTACGGGCTCCATTACAGGCGACAACTGTGACGTAATAGATGTCTCCGTGCTGCAGATTTAGCCCATAGTGACTTCCGTTTGGCCTCATTCCCGTGCTTTCACATTGCCGGATGTCGTCTTTCATTGGCTGAGATCCCACGCACCAGAAATACTCGACAATGTCACTTTCATTGTCCAAGAAGTCAATCCACCTGGCGTGGATCTCTTTGGTGTTGTTGGTAAAGTCAATATCGGTGTCTTCGAAACTTCGAGTGGAGCACTGACTGTCTTCGCCAAATGTCGAGTTCTCGGAGCAGTTGGTATTTGGATCGCTACCAATTCCATCGTACACGATACCAGGTTCGGGAGCGGTTGGGTCAATAACAAACGATTCCGAGAGTGAGCTCGTTGATTGTTTAACTCGCGTTGTTTCAAGTAGTTGGACGGTGTAGAGGTTCTCAGAGCCAGGAATGAAAAACGATCCATTCATCAAGTGAATATTCACTCCATTCGTTACGTTATCAACCGTCGATGAAGATGGGCAGGAGTCAGGTTCACAGATGTTTGATGTAAAACTAAACGGATCGTCGCTTGAAGGCTGCGAGCACGTCATTCCTTTGCACAGCGAGCACATCTCGACAAAACCACCAAATGACTTCTGTCCTTCTCCACAGGGCACACAACTAACAGAGCCTAAGCCTTTGATATGAGAAACTCTTATACGAAAATGGTCAACGGCACAATAAGTTGCTAAATAGACTCGTCCAGTTCCTAAAGCTTCTCCTTGCCCAGGCCAAGTAAGAACATTTGGGGTGCCAATTAAAACTGTATTCTCGGCGAAAGAAACGGACGCGCGAGGAATTCCATCATCCACTCTCAAGCCCATCTCTCGCGTGATGGCACGTCCAAGGTTAACGCATTTTCCAGCTTCATATTTTGAATATATTCCATGAAAACCAATCAGCTGAACACCGTCGCGTCCTTCTAACGTCTGCATACCAAGCGCAGCAATATAACCCCCATCACGGGCGTTCACATCGAGATTTCCGCTCAGGTATTCATCTGGCGCGACACTAAAATGGCAAACCACACTGTACGAATTCGTCGTGGTGTTGAGTTGAAGAACTTTTGTCGACCTCGAGTCTTTAGATACCACAACTAGGACGTCAGTCTCTGTGAGGTGAACAGACAGAAGGCCGGTAAAGTTCTGATTTTCCCCAAAGCAGATTGTCATGCGCAGGGTAGACGTGTCTACAGCGTATACAGAGATGCAAGAATTCTTCTTTTCCCCTTCCGCTACTGCCAAAATGTGTCCATTTAAAGACACTGAATGGCCAAAGTAAACATCACTCTTTTCTTCTCCCAACACTTTTACGAACTTCCACACACCTACGCTTTCCTGGAATACAGCCACAACACTGGCGTTCGTAGACGAATTGGTTCCAGTTATGGCAATAAAGTTATCATTAATGGCACTGACCTGACCAATACTGTCTGCCCACAAGTCAGTGGGAGAACAAACGGAAGGCGAAACAGTCTTGCAGTTTCCTAGAGAGATAGTCTTCACTAATTGAAGATTGCCAAAATCATCGACGCTACTTTCGTAAATATGTGCTTTACCATTTGACAGAAATACCGAGCGGTTTTTGTGTGATACCACCTCTATTGGTTTCGAGATGGAACCGGCAATGTCATCGGGTAATGTTATGTGGTTGGCAGTCCTATTTTTGAGGGGAAGGGTGAACGCTTTATCTGCTGATCCAACAGCAAAATAGTTACCCGGCAACCGAGCGATAGAAGCACCAAACTGCTGAGACGGTAAGGTGGCTTTGAAGTGTGTGTCAGTGAAGGCAGTCTCAGGGTCGACTGGCCACTTAGCACAGCACGGTCCCTCGGGATCAGCAAAACCCGGGATGATTTTCATTACGCTTGCATCTTCAGTGGTGTTGCTTTCATTTTTATCCGATGTCACTCTTTGCACAATGATCTTGAACTCCTTTGTGGGGCTGTAAAGATTATGGTCCAGAAGGAAAGCCGTTCTGTTACCGGTATTGTTTAAACTACTTCTAATGACTAGCTGCAACTCCTTCGGGGAAGATATGTACTTCACATCCTGGTCAAGCGCACTTCGATTCACGGTTGGTAACGTCAAGTTTGGCAGCCAGCGTAGATGCTCTTGGTCTGCGGCCAAATCTCGAATGTGTAAGCCTCTTTTGGGAGGAGCACTGGGTTCGATTCTAAATCCATCGCTGGAAGCTTCAGTGCAAACAAGTCCCTCGTTCCAGACCCTTACGACTCCTCGGTAACGTTCCCATGGTTCCAACTCCACGCTTCGGATTGTCACGTTCCGTTGCCATGACAGTACATCCATAAAATCATGGACCAGTGGCTCACTATTCCACGACTTCTCAGAGAGAAGTTGCGGTAGAGACAAGTTTGAGGAAGATTGCGTGACGGCCACTTGAATACGCAAGCGCGAAATGTCGCTGATGTACTTTCCAATGATTTCCCATCTGAGCGATAAACTCTGCACCGTGGCTTTCCAGTCAATATCTGCAAGACTGCTCGCGTTCAAGCTGGGAACATCGATGACTTCCACCATCTTGGGTGCAACGGAAATGACCTTGCATTTTTCAGAAACCAAACGGGTTTTAAGTCCGGCTCCATTGACAGCGTAAACTGTAGCGTAAAGCACCGTTCCCGATTCAAGTCTGCTGACTATAGCAGCACCTTTTGGTTTCACCCCAACCGTTCTCAACGCCAATACATCACATTGTGCTTTGGAAGTTCCAACGCACCAGTCGTACCGCTCTAGTCCACTTTCCGAATCTTCAAATTCATCCCAGTTTGAAGTCAACAGCTCCTCGGAGCACCAAAATCGAATATGAGAGCTCTCTTGTATCTCATTAGCTGGCATCTCCATCCCACGAGGAACGGAATTGTTTGAATTTGATTCAGTGGTAGGCGGAACTTGTGTTGTGTTGATTGATAGGTTGTCGGCATCTTTAATGGTAGGGGGTGTTAAATCAATCAAAATTCCGTTCGTTGTCGTCTCCGATGACATTCCAATGTGATTTGTTCCTTTTATGACCGCGTAATATGACTCTCCGTGGACGAGCTGCAAGCCATGTACAGAGAAGCTTGTATTCATGTTAACATCAGTAAAAGTGGTGACAGTGCAATTTTCAGGAATAGTACTGACACACACTTGGTATTGCGAGATGCCACTTTCAGGATCAATAAAAGGGAGCCAGCTGCAGAAAAAAAATTTAGTTTGATTTAGTAAGGAACCATAGTTTAAACAGGAATTACGGTATAAGATGACCCTGGCCTGCCCATTCTCAACTTCAGTTGTCAATCAACCACAAAAGCTTTAACAACCTGGCAACAACATGCGGTATTTAATAGTAAGACTATTACAGACACAATTTGGAAAACAAACATTGCCTAAATAGTCATCAAAGTACCATCATAGTTATACTTATTTGAACTTTTGTTTGTTTGTTGTTGTTGTTTTTTTTGCCTAGGCAATATCTTGGTTTGATAAGATTTTTGAACCAAAATTATTTATAGAACGCTCAAATCTGACACTCGGGAGTCAACCACGTTTTCATGACCAAACAACGTCTAAATGTGCACTTCACACCCAAATGGTGTAAAATGAAGAAGGTGCCATCCCTTTTATAGTGGAAGTAAAACAGTAGCATGCAGGGACTAAAATTATCCCCCACTTCCCTCCCTGGATACATGTTAGAGTATCACAATGTTTCCGCATTGTTTAGTTTTCTTCAATAGTACGTTCGTATGTTTTATACACTTAGGGGGAAATAGGAAATGTGGATCAATGTGTCCGTTCACAAACAACAAGAAATGACTAGGGCTTGGACCACCGACCTTGAGATCAAATGATCGAATGAAAAGTGCAACTGGGATTCTTCAGGAAGTAAAATACATTCAGAGCAGTGAAAATGTATGGTCAAAGCATAGCTGTCAAGTTACTTTCAATGTTCTCGTCCTTAAAGTGTATATGACAGTGATATTTTTATTCGCTTGATCGAATCTACATGATGTTCTGATAAGAAAATGGAAAAAAATTTCGATATCGATTTTTCTTCTCTGCGTTGTAGCCGTCTAAAAACGTGAAAGTTCACTTCCGGTGTGTTACAAAACCGCGCAAGAAGAAAGACTGGAAATAGTCCGCTGTGACGTCAATACAGGAATGCCGGTGTCGAGGTTTCTCAGTTCCTCACATTTTTTGATGCGCCCTGAGGAAGAAACATGGTTCTATTAAGGTGTGTTGCCTATGGTTGTAGCAACACGCACCAAAAAACGGAGCAACTGAGAAATCGTGACACTGGCATTCTTGTATTGGCGTCACGGGGGACTGTTTCCAGTCTTTCTTCTTGCGCGGTTTCGTAACACACCGGAAGTGAAATTTCACGTTTTTAGACGGCCAAAACGCAGAGAAGGAAAATCGATATCGATTTTTTTTCCATTTTCTTATCAGAACATCATGTAGATTCGATCAAGCAAATGAAAAAATCACTGTCATATACACTTTAAACACATATTAATGTTATACGGAGAAATAATATGTTCCTCATTCTTGGAAGGAGGGTAAAATAACGTAAATAAAAAATAGATGTAATAACTGATCTCACTTCCATCCAGAACAAAGTGTTACAGAAGTCAGCAACCTGGCCATATACGGAATGAAATATTGCAATGTATACCTTGACCACAAACATCTTATGGTTTAACAAAACTGTAGGAAAATATATTTTTTATTACCTGATAGTCAATTTCGCCCAATTTGACTGGTATCTAACAAGCTTGGGTCCAGCTCCGAATCGTGCTTCGTTGGCGGCGGGAGGAGTAAAATCGACAGTGAATCCATCAGAGCTAGCCTCGATCTGAAGCCCAGCAAAGTTAATTGCTCTAACCATGACAATGTACTGAGCACCACTTTCAAGGTCTAATCCTATAGAGATAACAAAGACGTCAAAACTTCCATCAGGACCAGTGTTATAACACTGAGAACAGGAAAGCCTCTAAATCCAGCTTGGGTACCCAATTGAGCAAATCAGTGACTTATAAACGGAGAGGACATTGGAACATTTAATCACCTTAACTTTAAAATAACATAAGTTATCCAACGTAATTAGAAAGTGTAGCGTATATTTTGCGTTGGATTGGCGAATGAATACCGGGTCAATGCGCTTCATTATCCCAAAATTATCGGATTGTTTGTTTGAAGTCAGTATGTAATCACAAAGCGGTAGTTTTCTATTTGTCTGTTTCGTTGGTGAAATTAATTAACTTTGTTCTAATGGCTTGTAAATTCTAGAAAGTAAATATTACCTGTGATAGACAAGTTAGTGGCTAGTCCAACTCCAGTGAACGGCTGAGGGCAGAAAGACAAGTTCTTAGCGTCACATAAAGCGACTTCATAATAATCGATACCAGACTCTAAATCCTGAAAACCAAACCAGCGCGTTCTGATATCATCCTCGCCGTTTAAATAATCCACATCTGAGTCAACTCCATCCATCACAGTACCAGATGTTGGTGGTGTATCGTCAACTATCACGCCATCTGATGTAATTGATGTTGTCACGCCAGCGCTGTTTGTTGCGCTCACAGTAATGTGATACCGCTGACCGTTTTTAATCGGCTCAATCAGAACCTTGCGGATGGAAGTACTGGTTGGGCTTAGTGGCGTTTCTTTCACGAGATCACAGGAACCTGATGATGAGCCTGCACACCATGTGACTTTGATGACGTCACTTTCCAGGTCTTCAAAAGCATTCCAGTGAGCCGCTATGTGGGTTCTGCTTCGTTCAACGTCAATGTCTTTGCCTTCCTTTGATCCGTCGAGGATTTTTCCTCCGTTAACAGGACCTAACAAATCAACGAAATAAATAGAAAAGAGTCGTCAGGTAATGAATAACCTCAACAATAAAACAAAATACTGAAGGATGTGAGCATTCTGAATAAATAGTGTTATTTTTGGCAACGCAAAGGTCACAAGTTCGAATCCCGTCCAAAGCATCGACTGTTCATTAGCCTTAATCGCAATTACACTTATTGCATTCATCACTGCGAGAATCATTTAATCACCCAATTCCCTTTTTCATCAGTTCAATTATATATATTTTATATATTCATATAATTTTATATATTCATAGTCGTCTCACTTGAACGTTATTTTTGGTTACTTTTAGTTAAACTGGATACGATGCCATCACAATTAAGCTAAGAAATAATCCACATTTACCAAGTCAGCGCTCAATGGTAAGCATAATAGACTATCTTGAAAAGAAATTAATAAAACAAATTACCTGTCTTATCAACGACAACACCGCTAGAGGACTTCACATTGCTAATAAGACCAGCCATGTTTTCTGCTCTAATGGAAACGAAGTACGTTTCTCCCTGAACAAGCGGTACTGAATCTCGCGTAGTATAACTTGTGACGTTCCCGACGTCCGTAAAGTTTACAACGTTACATTCACCAGGCTGTGTACTGACGCAAAGATGGTATTTCTTAACACCACTTTCTTTGTCCAAGAACCCGCTCCATTCTACGGAGATCTTTGAGTGTGTAAAAACTTGAACTCCATCGCCCAGAGGTGGATTTTCAACGTGGATAACTTCGCCCATTATGGGAGACGTCGAGTCAACGACGAAACCATCCGAAGACAGCTCACTGGACCGTTGGACAATGTTCGTAGAGCGAACTTTTGTTAAATACTTTACTCCTTCTTTGAACTCCAAGTCAGCAATGCAGATCATTGTGCGGTTACCTACGTCGAGGTTACGCAATAAGCAGTCGTCCTTGTTGATAGCGGAACACACGGAGACTTCATTTGTTGATATACCGCTTTCCAGGTCCAGTGCATTCCATTTAGCGCAGTAAGCGTCTTTTGAAGTGATGTAATCTTCATCATCATTGATCGATCCCAGCTGCAAATCCAGGACCTTAAAGACATTAAAGAACCAGCGAATTACGTCAGACGAAAATATAATAGCTAGTGTAGCAGATGAACTTGTTAACCGGTACCGAAGGTAAAATTCGTCGTCGATGCAGGCTAGAATAAAGCGGTTGAGGTGGTTTTGCAAGCCTACGTCCTTTTATCTCCACATACAACCAAACAAAAATTGTATTGCAAAAATAATGATCAAAAAGAGAACACAACAATTTCTAAGGAAAAGTGGTCGATCACGAAGGCGTACAGGCGGAAGATGTACGGATGACACATCACACAATGCACCTATTTAGTGCACATTGAGAAAGGTTGTGAAGTGGCTTATTCCCATCAAACTAAGTTCTTTGACCCCACTAAGGAACAATAATAACAAAAACATCAACATCAGGAAAGCTATTTAAATAGATTACTTTCGATAAAAAAGACTGCTGATTATTTGAAACGCTTCGCAAAGTTTCACAACGTTTCGGAAAGTTGATTGGGAAAGATGTTGTTTCTTTTCCCTGAAAGTTTAACGAGTATTGTAACCTACCTTGAAGATCACTGGAGCAGTGCTGTCTACTTTAACCCCGTCAGAAGACCTTCTGGTAACTGCACCTGCACCGTTGTAAGCACTGACGGTAACAAATACGATCATCCCTGTTGCTAATGGTGGGAGAATCTGCTGACCTACGCTCGTGCGGTCGCCAACATCAGTTTCAGGAATTATATCACAGGTTCCTTTTCTGGTCCCAGCACACCATGCGTACTTAGTAATATCTGATTCTTGATCCTGGAACTCATCCCAGTTAGCATAGAGGTAGGTGTCGTCTGCTTGGTAATCAATGTCTACGAGTGTCTGTCCGTCCCTTACTAAACCACCTACAGGAGGAGTACTGTCTACTCGGACGCCATTAGAAGATGCCGTGGCGCTGTAGCCAGATTCATCTGTTGCTTTCACAGTGACGAAGTATCTTCCAGTATGATTCAAACTTAACCCGGGGATCGTACCTTTCAGGGTGACACCTAGACCAACAAAGTCAATGACGTCGCATTTCTCTTGTTCTGTTCCCACGCACATTTCGTACAGGCTGATTCGTCCACTGGAGTCTGTAAATGGGGACCAGTTGGCCGAGATGTCATTAGTAGAGCTCTGTATTTCAAGGTCGCTTAGCTCAGTTAAACCGTCATATACAGTACCGACAGTCGGTGATGTGCCATCCAGTATGAACGGATTAGAAATAGCCTCACTAAACAACCCAACATTGTTATGCGCTCGGACGACGAGAACATATGAAACTCCGGGCTTGAGATCAAGAGCAGAATTATCCACAGTTGTCTTGAGGCCAATGTTAACAAAAGGCGTAATACATTCGTCTGTAGAGATATCGTGACATGCAGCCCACTCAAAATGGCTTATGCCGGTCTCCCGGTCAATAAACCCACTCCAATCCGCCAGAATAGACTCGTCTTTCTTGAGGTATTTGGTCTCCAGCGTGTTTCCAACTATAACTGTACCAGCGGCGGGTGCAGTACTATCTATAAGCAGTGGTTTGGAAGTAGTCGTAGATACCATTCCCACACCATTTGTTATCCTTAATGTTATCAATACTGTACTGCCTGAAGAAAGAGGTCTTGATAGGGAGTGTTCAACTGAAGTTGTGATGGGTTCTACAGCAGTCCAAGATACAAAATCACAAGATTTGGGTGTGCTACCTGCGCACCATTCCACAGAGGAAACTCCGCTTTCAGCATCTGATGGCTTTTTCCAGGAAAACGCCAGCTGGTAATTGCTTCTTTGCATCAAGCTACATAAACCGTTACAAGATTGTAGAGACCCGAAATCATCCGACTGATCCGCATCAGCCGGTGTGTCCCAAACGGATCGTCGGAAGCGGCTGCTTACCGACTGCGATGGTTGCTGAGATGCGGTATTTGCTCTGCCAGTTTCTACGTCATATAAAACATCCCCAATCAAAGCGGGAGTGACATCAACTGTTACACCATCCGAGTAAGCTGTTTCTTTTAAACCAGCAGCATTGGTTGCTTCTACTGTGAAGAAATATCGCTGGCCCTCCTGGAGAAGCATCGGGTGATGCGCACTTGTCTGAAGACCAGCAAACGTCATCGCTTGTACGTCACAGGCACCTACAGTAAGCAACATTTTCATCCATTATTAAAAGAAAAAGAAAAATAACTGCAGAGTAATGAAATACAAGTGGATTTATTTTAACAATAGTCCAAACCATCGATTCTTAACGTTTTTAACTCCCAAGCTCGAGTCAACACAAGTCACGAAAAGTGATTTATTTAGACCCTATTCCATAATATGACTGTTCAACTGAAAGCCCTTCAGTAGTATTTTCCTGGTGTGCTGTTTGCTTTACAATAATTAACCGAATTCAATTGTTCTTTAATTTCGAACTATTGCACTGTTCAGTGTGAATGGGTTAAAGGGACTAGATATCTATCAGTTCAAGGTGATGTTAGGAGATCAGAAAAAAACTAAAAGGTCGCCGGTAAAATAGGTTTGTCATTAGAGGGATAAATGGACAGGAACTTCCAACATTTCGGAGTTGTGTGTGTAAATAATTTTGCAAAATATATCTGTGAAGTAAGGGAAACGAAATAGATGGTCAAGTTGTTATGGCATATACAGCAATCTAGCGATGCAATTAATCCATTAAATAAAAAAACTGCAAATTAGAAAATGATTGTTCCCTGGAAAGAGATTTTCCCACCGCATTAAATTGGTCATTTTTTATCATTGTGCACCAGATCGTTAAAGAAAATACAACAAATGCTTACTTACCCTGAGCTGTTCCAATACACCACTGATATTCGATGACGCTGCTCTCCGCATCTTGAAATCCACTCCAGTGAGCTGAAAGCATTTGTTTCTCGCGCTGGTAATCAACATCAATATATTCCTCGCTGTCCGGAGAGGTGAGGTTTCCATCGGCAACGTCACCAGATATAAGTGGAGTCCAGTCCACCACAACTTGTTGTGACGTCAGAGTTGTCTCCAGGCCGAGCATGTTAACGCCAGTAACAGTCACGTAAAAAGTAAGCCCTTCATGGAGCGTGAAATTGAGCACATCTAAATCTACAGAACGACTGAGGCTGTTAACTTGATAAAAACTTAGCAGATCATCTTGGAAAGGAAAGCTACCAACACCAACAAGGAAATGACTCATACCACTCTCTGGATCGTCTATAGACCACGTGACCACAGGGGCAGAAGGCGAGGTTACATACAACGTTTCCTTGCCAGTGGTAGGTGCGATTTGGACTGATTTTCCAACTGGAGGATTTCGATCGATGACAACACCATCGGAGGATGAGCTTACGTGTTCACCTCTACTATTGTGAGCTCTTACTGTGACGTAATATTTCTTGCCATGCTCGAGTGTCAGATTGTGGAAGCGGTTTGCTGATGTTTTTAAATGGTTTACTCCCATAAATGGCCACTTACACACGTTAGGTCCGGATGGGTTAGGTGGTTGATCCCTTATGCACCAATCATAACTCGAAATACCAAACACCGGATCTTTAAACCCGTTCCAATGAGCCCAGATTGCTTTGTCGTCGAGTTGGAAGTCAATGTCCCTTGCAGACGTTACTGGACCGTCGCCAACCGCACCAGCAGAAAATTTACCAAGTATAACGAGCATTCCAGGAGAGCAATCTGTTCTGTCAAGTCCAGCACCATTGGTAACTCGTATACAAACAAAATAAGTTTCGTTTCCGATTAGAGTTTGATTTTCTATAACAACTCCCCCAACGGAATCATCAGCGACAACCTCAGTGTAAAAATCGCCGCCGTTTTGCTTGAGTAGCTGAGGATCTGCTCCAACGGCCCAGCTAGTTTTCTTGATACCACTTTCCGGTTCTGTAAAACCTGTCCACGTAACCACGAAACGTGATCCTGGCACTTCGTTCTTATTACGATCGTAGTTTGGCGGAAAAACAAATTGAGCGGCTACAACACCAGGATTTGGTGCAGTGCGATCAATTACAACACCATTAGATGATGTTATGCTTGACAAGTTAGCTTTATTTACAGCAAAAATCCTTAAGAAGTAGGTCCTCCCAAGTTTCAAAGAAACATCAGAGATCACAACACTGGTCGTTAACAACGAAACGCCGGTGAAGTTCTTGATATCATTTTCTTCTGGAGTAGTTCCTATCCCCCAAGCCACAGATTTAACTCCACTCTGTTTGTCTAGAGCCATCCATTCAGCTTTCAAGGAATCGTTTTTGGGGTGAAATGCAAGCATTAAGTTATTCACAACAGGTGGTGTGCTATCAATGATAACACCGTTTGTCCAGTTTATTGTTTTGAGTCCAACAGCGTTGAGAACCTCAATGCCAACGATGTAACTTTGCCCTTCTTCATATTTTGCCAAAATGCGTCCTCCGCCTGTGATGATGGCCGATCCTGAAGAGTTTACCGGTGTTTTTAACGAGTAAAAAGGAATCACGTATTCGTTTGTGCGTACATTTTTAACCGAAAAACGATACCGAACTATCGGAGATTCATCATCATAACACCCCCAAGAGATAACTCGCTTACTAGAGCTTGGAGCGTATTGAACATCATGTAGATGATCACCTCTACCATCACATACGCGCGAACATATTGGAGGTGTAGTATCAACTGTAAATCCGTCTGACTGTACTGTGGTTTCCAAACCAACGCCGTTCGTTGCTGTAATGTTGACATAATATGTTTCTCCGCTTTCAAGGTCCTTTGTAAGCTGTAATACTGTGGTGGTGACATTGCTACTGAAATTGAACGATTCGTAAAGATCACTTGAAGCACCTCTTTTCCATAGTTTTACTCTATATTCCAGAACAGCACTTTCTGCATCAACGAATTTGAATTTGACCGTCACATTAGTGATGGAACTTTGATAGTCGCCATCCTGCACGAAAACCGCAGTCGGTGGCGTATCATCGAAGACAACACCATCTGAGAAAGAAACAGCTTTAAGGCCAACCTTGTTTATACATCGCACAGTCGCGAAATAGCGAAAGCCCAGCCGAAGGTTAAGTCTAGTGGTAAAAGAAGTTTGATCTGTTGGCAGATGGGTAAAGTTCATAATGTCGGGCTCTCCAGGTTGCAGGCCAAAGGCGACCTCAGTGGAAGCTAGGGATGTCTCTGGATCATTGCAGCTCCAAGTCGCTGAAAGAGATCCTCCTGAAGAAGAACTGAGGTCCTGATTGGGGTCACTGCCATCACGAACTGGCCTTGAAAATACTGGAGGGGTAAAATCCACCAGGACACCGTTAGAAGAAATCACAGCACTAGGCATGCCAAGTACATTGTATGCAATCACAGTGGCATAATAACGCTGACCGCTAGTCAATTCTGAGACTTTTAACCTCGAACTTGACGCGGTGTTTACGAGCCCAACGTTAGTAAATTCCTGGGTATCTTGTCTGCTAGGATAAGTTCCAAATGCTAGTTGATAAGAGACAATCCTCGTCTCTTGTTCGGTAAAGTTGACCCAAGAAGCTCGAAGAACTGAACTCTCGATCTGTATGTCAAGTACTTCGCCTGGTCTTCCATCCATTACAGCACCTGGAAGTGGCGGAGTAGAATCGACCAACACCCCGTTTGATTGGAAGAATGCAACATTTCCTGCGCTGTCAACCAACTTGAGGCATGCGTGGTATTTTTGACCGGAGGTCAGGTTCAGCCCAAATAAGACATGGTAGTCCGTATTGGTTGGAACAAGTTCTTCCTTTTTGACATCACAGTCTGCCGACTTCGGCTTGCTGGACAAACCGAGGTATGCAGTTTCAATTCCGGAGAAATCACTAAAGCCATACCAATGTGCCCGATAGAGTGTAGAGTAGCTTTGGTACTGAGCATCTGTTAAGCCCCATCCATCCAAAACTATTCCGTCCTTGGGAGCTTCAGAGTCAGAAAGGAGAGGTGCAGAAGATTTGATGGTAAAAAGACCTGCTTTGTTAACAGCCCATATGGTGATAAAATAACGCCGGTTGTTTTCCAGTTGTGTTTTGCTGGATGCTGACCAGTTAGCTCGCAACGAGGACACTGGCTGGCTTAACGAAATGCTCTGCAGTTTCATAACGTCATCGGCACCAGCGTAACTCCCCACACCAACTTTGTACGATGCAACCTTTGAGAGATCGTCTTCGATTTCGAAATATGCTTTAAAAGTTGTAAACGGAGTATTAACATGTTTTTGCATTTCACCGAAAAAGCCATGTTGGACATAAGTAATGGCAGGAGGACTGCTGTCGACAATAAATGTATTTGACAACCCACGAGCAACACCTCCGGCTCTGTCTTTGGCTGCAATAACTACCGAGTACACTCCATCTTCTAGGTCAATGCTACGACCCGTAGAACGTATTCGTCCTGCCGTCTTGTAAGGTGCCAAAAGATCGTCAGTCGCTAGAGATGCCACCGAAATACCAAAGTTGGCAACGCCGCTATGAACGTCGTAAAAACTGTCATTACTACACTGGCTATTGTTAAGAAGTTTAGAGACTCTCTTCTCATCTACCAAACACCAATTCCATCGCGCCCACACCGACTTGGTGATCCACTGATACAATACTGGGGAGCCTGTCAACCCGGTAATGACCTTTCCAGGATGGGGAGGTACAAAGTCCACAACGGCACCGTTGCTGCTTCCATTTGTGCACATTCCAACGCCATTGCAGCCAACCACAGCCACAAAATAACGCTGTCCGCTAGTTAAGAAAAGTCCTGAAATTGTCGCGCTCGTTTGTGACCCCACGGTCTTGAATCCCTGAACATCCGTTAGCCCATTCTTGGTACCGAGACCAACGCGATATTCCACAATCCCACTCTCTGCATCAGCAAAAGCCTGCTCCCAGTGAGCACTAAAAGTAAACCTTTCACTGGTAAAGTTCTTGTCCTTTCCTTCCACACCGTCCTTGATGTATTGAGCAGCAACCGTTGGTGGAGAAGTATCAATAAGAATGCCGTCGGAGGTGATAGTTTTTTTCAGACTCGCCCCATTTATAACCTTAACCGTTACATGGTATCTAACTCTCGGGCGAATATTTATGTCCGCGAAACTAACGAAGATCATTCCATTCTTAGAAATGTTGTGTGCAACAAAAGCAAGTATTTCAAACGATCTCACATCGTCTCCACCGGGATACGTTCCAATACCGACAAGCTGTTCACGAATGTCACTCTCCTGGTCTGCGCATTTCCATTTGGCTTGAATATTGTTTAAATCTCTCACAAAGTCTACGTCAGATATGTCTGCTTTGTCAGTAACGTCAATAACCTTGCCTTCACAAATTGGTGGTGTACTATCCGGTATGAACCCGTTTGTCTCGATCACTGTTTGAAGCCGCGCTGCGTTTGTTCCACGAAGAACGAGCCTGTATGGTGAGCCAGCTTCAAGAGAAAGACCGTCCATTAGAGGTGTCTGTTGGGTTAGGGGTATATTGACAAATTGTGTGACATCTTCGCTAGAAGCATTCTTCACAATTTTCCATTCATACTTTACAATAGGGCTCTCAGGATCAATGAAACGATCAAACTTCCCACGAACACGCCTCACCGATGGAAGATACCTCGCATCCGCTTCGCCAGCACCGTCTTGAAAATGTCCGGAAATAGGCGGCGTTGTATCAATCAAGATGCCATCGCTGCACATAACTGCTTTCATTCCGAAAGAATTCATCGCGTAAAGGCGAGTGAAGTACTTTTGACCATGTTTTAAATCCAGGTCAGAGGTCTGAATAGAAGTCGAATCCCCAAGTGGTGTCATTGAGACAATGTCCGCTTCAGTCTCGTCTAAAGTACAGCTGGAATTCGAGGAAACGCCCCACTTTATGGATACAATGTCCTTCGGATCGCTTCTGAAATCAAAATTCATACCAAGAGCGAAGGTATCCCACTGATAGTCGGCATCGTGTTGTTCAGTGACACCATCGTAGACATAGCGAATTTGCGGTCCTTTACGATGTGCAACGAATTTCGGACAGTTTACCAAAGGACTGTCCATTCCCCCGTCATTTGTTGCCAGTATGCTCACGTAGACATCTCTACCATGCATAATTGGAAGGTCGTTGACAACAAAACTTAAAGACGAACCAACCCAGGAAGAAAAGTCATCGCCAGAGCCCTGAATAGATCCGATTCTAACATGATAGCTATTGATTTTGGTATCTTCATAGAATCCATGCCACTGAATAAAATACTTTTTGTCTGCAGCTTGTCTAGCTGTGCACGATCCAGGTTTAGGAGGCGTCTTGTCCACATCTTGTTGACAGTTAGTAAATAAGGTCCTATCGATCGTTTTAGCTGACCACCACCACTCTGCTAGAGTCTTTTTCGAGCACCATCTGATCTTTATACTGCAGCCAAACAGCTTACACTTAATTCGAATGCAAAGTCGGAATCGATACCACAGCCAGACTCGAATGCGGAGCGGTGTCATCCGAAGCTTGAGCTCGATACATGCCTTTAATGGCCATTTAGCTATCTTGATTCGTAGCTCTGGTACAAAGTAGGTCTCGAGAAGTCTCGCTTCGATTGTAATTCCAGCCTCGACAATCCACAGGGAGAGCGCGGCACCAGCATAGACAGAGACCCACGCTCCCGGAATGAGGCCTAGTTTAAACGTCTTATCACGCATGCACACCTGTCCTTGATAATCCACACTGTAGTAGCCACCGGCCCCTGCAAAAAGCCTTACCGGTATGCCAAACACGATGATAATTTGTGAATACTCGGGAAAAAATTTCTGATAACCCCTCAGTACATTTCCTCGGAACAATGTCATGCAAGATCCCAGATCTGAGGCTTGTCTTCGCACTCGGTTATTCTTATGCATTTCCTCTAGTTCGTTGGCATAAACGTCAGATTCTAAGAGCTCTTGCGTAATGCTGCGTTTGCGTGTAGATCCACATATCATGTCTCCGATAGGAAACAGCCTTCGCGGTCGCAGAATGTAATCCCTCATCACTGAGAAAAACAAGCAGTTTTCTTGAATTCCAAATGTCATTTTGAGAATGGGTAGTCTGAGATAAAAGTATCTGTCTTCAAAGTCCCCACCAATAAGTTCTATATTTTCTTTTTCAGCGTAGGTACCACTCGAGAATGCTACCGCGATCACTTCGAATTTGTGACCGACACTTGTGACAGATTCTAAGCCAGAAGGAGTTCGAACAACTCTTTCTAACGTATTTTCTCCTGTCTCGTCACCACCACTCAAAGAATGAAATTCAAGTTTGCATTGAAAACCGGCCACCATCGCACACTTGGAGATGCAAGCGTATTCCCCACCGAACTGTCTGACAATAGTCATGCCTTGTGCATTACTTCCAATGATAATGACTCTATCGGGCGCTAAGCCAGAAGATGCTAGATCCCCGTTTACTGATAACTTATACCCATAGGCCTTTCCACCTTTTCCGTCTGTTACCCACAGAACATTGCTTTTCTCATCATACGAAACGGAAGTTGCTGTACCTTCAACGGAAACGGTCTTTGATATTCCTACCCAGGATGGTTGCTGTATCGAGAACGTGCCTGTTACGCCAGATCTTTTGACTGAGTGGATTCTGCTCGACTCACTGTCACTGATCCAGATAAAATCTTTTGCCACGGCAACACCTCCTATTTTCACTGCAAATGGACTTCCTGGACTTCCAAGTTGAATGATCTTTTTAACGCCACTCCCGAAGTTGGTAACCACCAATAGCGAAGCTTTTCCTTTGTTGCTGGATACCCCATGCATACCAAGAATCGCCTCGCCCTTAGAGAGCTCGGAAATTCCTTCCACCTTATAATCATCAAACAGACCGGGTGTCAGCCAGCGTCCACTTTTATCCATAGAAGAGAGATCGTCGAGATGTGGGAACTTCCACGTGAAAATGGTCTTTAGATAAAGCGATGAAGATCGCCTAAGTGATCGTAAACAGACTTCTTCGGAGCAGTAAGGTATAGCTTGCCACGGTTTGTAAGCGCTCAGGTCCAGACCTCGCTGACGCAGTTGAAGCTTGTTAAGAAAGTCAGTGACTTTGTCCAAAAACTTGTTGACTTTGTCAACAGTGTCCGTTACTTTGGTAATATGCTTGTCTAGATAAGGCTTCACAACGTCACTGATCTCTCCAGTCTCGGACAGAAGGTCAACAATCGGATTGGAAAATGATTTTGTTACGTCTTTCAGCTTGTCAGAATATTGCGAGGCACTTTGAGTAATGGTGTCTA
Organism: Cladopsammia gracilis; assembly: GCA_022457155.1. NCBI lineage: Eukaryota > Metazoa > Cnidaria > Anthozoa > Scleractinia > Dendrophylliidae > Cladopsammia > Cladopsammia gracilis. The sequence goes on from JAJGOT010000018.1 coordinate 1,423,338, forward strand.
ACGCCTGTAAGACGTGGTTGATGTTTTTTGTCTTTTTCCACAGATCATACGACAGTTGAACTTTAGAACGCACATCTTCAAGAGCTTGGACGTGTTCTAGGACAGCATCATCGTAGACAGTTCGCATCGCTTTAAATGTATTCTCAAGCAGATCCTGCATTTTCTCTTTAACCTCTTTTGCTTTTTGTATATAATCGACAATTCTTTCGATGCGCTCTTTTACATCCTTTATCGATCTCTTTTGGACGCCACCTCCCGCATTTTCTTCAGGTTTTCGTCCAGTGATCTTTCGGAAGACTGCCTTGACCCTTTGAACGTCGTCTTTGAGAGAAAAATTTCGGACTTGTTCAATGAGTAACTTCACAATATCAACAACAGCTGTAATATTGTCAACTCCTTGCTCACATGTCTGAAGCATGTCTGTATAACCACTCGCTTCCTTGAACTTATCCTTAAGGACATCAGCTTTGTCTTTAATGGCTTTTGCTTGATCAATAAACGCTTTGGAAATGCAAGTGCCTCCTTTGATGCATTTCTGTATCTTGAAGTTCTTCCACGTGTCCGGTACCATGCCATAAAGGACTTCGACTTCTTTCTTAAAATCTTTATACTGATCAATAACGTATCTGCCAACCATCAGTGCTTTGCGAACGCATGGCTTTGTACTGTCCAGAAATATGTCCTTGATTTGCTGACAATCCAGTAGTTTTCCTGCCGTTTCCAGTATAGGTGAGAAATTCTTGGTGAAAGGCTTCAGATTAATTAAAACTGCCATCACTTCACGCACCACGGCTTTGATGTTTCGCAGTTCTCCTTGTATCTCGTTTATAGGTTCTTTAATTTCTCTAAACTTTGAGACAGCTTTTCCAATGAACTTGTCTGCTTCTTTGTTAAAAAAGTTGTTCACTTCTTGCACAACATCATAGCTTCCAAATTTGTTAAGGGTCTCAGTGGCAATGGTTTTAAACTCATTGCAAACATCTCTTACGCGTTGATCAAAGTCGATTCCGAAGCGCTGTCTTATGTCAAGCTTCTGAATTTCACTTTTATAATTCTGAGCTCTTTCAGAAAAGTTGATGACATCGTCCGCTGCCTTTCTTGCTTTGTTTGCGTATTCGGGAAGATTTTGTAGCTGCTTGAGAACTTCATTGATACGAGTAGCTATCTCACGAACAGTTTTGAGAAATCCTTTTTTTGTATTTAAAATAGAAAGAAAATCAGATATGATTTGGGCGACGCGAGAAATCTTGCCAACGCGAACTGCGAGGTTTTCTTCGTACCATTCTTCGACTTTCGTGACAGAAGCTTTTAAGTCTTTTCCAAGATCCTTTATCTTCGTTGCCACTGGTCCTATGAAAGATCCTAATTCAGTGAGTGCTTGTCGGGCGTTATCTTGCACTTTGTCAATGATGTCAGCAGAAAAATTCGCGGCCTTGTTACATGCTCCATTCACTTTCGACGTCGTCCCATTAGCAAAGTCTACGATGTCATCTGCCAGATTCTGAATGTGTTGCAGTTTGTCAGTAAGCTCTTTCAGAGAGTCGGACACGAACCCTTTTGTTGCCGCAGTAAAGTTGCGTTCAATCTCGTCAATTAAACTGTCTACAAGAACTGTGAAGTTCAGCAGTTCTAAAAGGGCGTTTTGAGTTGTATTCTCTACTACTCGAAGAATCTGGATTCCTTGTTTCTCGACATTTTCTCCAAACTCCTTGAATTCCTGGGAGGAGTTTAATGCCAGTTTATAGACGCCACAAATCCGCTGTACGCTCTGTTGCGCAAAGTGCTCCATTGCTGGCCCGAGTTCCTGAAAAAAGTCTGTTATGTCACCGATGGCTGTCACGTTTCCAAATTGAGCGTCCAGAAGGTCGATTACATTTCTCAGAAATTCTCCAAGGATTTCAGCCGGATTTGTTGAATTGGCGTTCTGATTTCCACCGAAGAGTTCTTTGAACAGCCCTCTTAAGTCAAAGCTCTTGCCAGGAAGTATTTCTTGGAAAAACGTTTCCAGATCAAAACCCGGGAGTCTGAACTGCTTAAAAAAGTCCCCAAGTTTTGTAAAAATAGCGATGAAGTTCTGGAAGCTAGGAGATTTTAGATCCAAGTTAAACTTTAAGCTGATTCGCCAATCGAAACGGAGGCCAAAGTTAAAGCCATTTCCTTTAAAAGGCGGGAAACGCAAATTCATGTTTGGTAACTGTAATCGGGGCAATCGGATGCCTTCTAGAAAATCCAGCAATGACGACATGTCCAAGAAACGGTTTGCAAATCGTAGTAGCTTCAAGGTGACTTGCTGAAACGATTCTAGAGAAAACGAGAAGCGGATTGAAAATTTGAAAGGTAGCTGTAAATGGAATCCACCGGGCATGGAGAAACCTAATGACTGAAAGTAGTCTTTGATCTTGTCGAGATGGAGATCAACAGAGACTGAACGAAGAAGTTCCAGCAGTTTCTTGATGTTAAATCTTCCTGGTAGATTATGTGGCAAATACTTGGTTATGCTGCCAACAACGTTCAGAATTTTATCCAGTGCGCCAATGACTTTCTTGAAGATGTCATCCACAACAGTTAGCCTTCCAAGGGTTTGCTGTATTTTCTTGATCTTGTCTATGAGCCATTTCCAATTCTTGACGCGGTTTAACACATCTTTGGCAAACGTGATAACCTTACCGATAAGGTTTATCGGTCTAAGAGGCTGAACAAGGTTCTGGACAAACTGAACAATTTTATTCACGAAGTCTACGAACTTGTCAATGTACAAAGGCAGATAGCCGATAAGTTTGTCTTTGAATTTGTTGATTTGTTCAGCGATTACACTAGTAATGCTATCGAACTGTTTAAGCAAATCGTCTCCGGCATCAGCAATGGCTTGAATAAGATCTTTCGGGAAGTCGTTCTTAAAACTAGCCGACGCCTTAAAAGCAGCTTTTCCCTTGACCACGTTAAAACTGAACTTAAGAATGTGAGCTGAAACGTGAGCATAGTTGTCTAGATTCACTTCAAAGTTCCCACCAAAAATGCCAATTCTCAACTTGACTTGATTCACGAACTGTATCACTGATTCTGCTCCGACCCATTTGCCACCGTACGTTTTCAACCATCGTTTGGAAGGACCAAGAGCAAACTCTCTAGGACGCAGGAATGGGAAGAGTGCACGCTTACGGCGATGAATTACACTTCGTTTCTTTCGCAAGTAAACTGCTTTGGGATGGTCACCATGGTTTTCTAGAAATTCGCTAATTGAAGAATCCAAGGTTTCGCTTTCAGGGGCGTGCCACAATGCTTCCTCTAGACCTTGAACCACCGAATCACTCAAATGTTGGTGACGCTCAACGAATACATTAACGACTGCAGTTTTAACTTCAGTGTGTTCATCCGTGTGCAGCGCGCGCATCAGGTGTTGATTGGTGTGCTCTGGTTGAAACTTGCGCATGGCAGAAATCACCGCTGATCGAATACCAGAGTTATCGTGGTCAATGTGTTTCAGGATAACCGGAAGTCCAGAATGATGTCCAAGATTTCCAAACGCCCAGATGTGGTCTCTTAACTGCATCTCGTGATCTTCGCTATCAGGCTGGTAAAGGGTTGACTTGTTCCTGTATCTGTTGTGAACCATCTCAGCGACGCTATCACAAAGCGTTTCATTATACCCTGCTGTCTTGGCTCTCGCAGTAAGGCCGGATAACACCAACATAGCGGTAGCAGTAACTTCGTCTCCTTTCTCCTCTTCGGACATCAGCTGTGACAGCGCATCGAAAAGTTGCGAATGAAGTGGACCTTCTGGAAGATAGAAAATTCCCAGCAACAAAGCCTCGTATTCTTCTTTGTTAAGAGGTCTCGGGTATTGTCCTCTCACTGCTTGCGCTAAGGCATTCTGAGCCTCGTATTTGCCGTGTCCTGCAAGAACAGCGACATACACCGCCCACGACGTCAGGTTTTGGTGACTTCGGTCCTGAACTAGTCTCGCGATCGTACGAAAAGTAGCTTCATGGTCACGAACCATGCGATGTAACTCATTGGAACAGTCAGCAATGTCACGCTCCTTCAAACTCTTGTCAGTAAAACAGCGTAACACCTCATATAACGGCCTTGGTTTCTTTTTCTTCTCTCCACCCATTTTTGACCATTTGATCTTCTCAGTGTCTGTGAACTGCAGGCTATCACTTGTGAGAGATCGGGCCGTTCTTAGATGCTCTTCTTCGATGACAGACCGCCTGAAACGTCTTGGCTGTGTACAAGACCGTAAAGTTAGCTTGCTATATCCTCTGGTTGACATCTCGATATCTTGCTCTTGACCTTTAAAGCCTTCGAAATTGTCTGCTCTGGGATGGCCGTTGGACGGTCTGAAGAATGCTTTGTTTGTACGGTGAACTTGCATGATTTTTCCATCTTTCAAGTGGACCTGAGCACTGTGCTGAGATTGAACCTTGTGTTGGCCTTTGGCCGAAGTTCCATCTGCAAATTGCTGGTAGTCGTGGTTTGTCCAAGTTCGATGAAGATGAGCGTGTGTGTCGTTAGCGAAGAGGACATTGTATTTAGTTCGAAAGATACCGGAGTCATCGTGTTCTTGTACTTCGTAGATACTGGATCTATGAACATCCTTCAAGTTAAGTTGAAATCCCCCTGCAATACCTGTCGCCATATAACAAACAGACAGAGCAAAATCGCAAGTTGCTCTACACTTTAAATTTTGTTGTTGATCAACTGAGTTGATGAGGTAAACTAGCTACCGTAAAAAGACTAAAAAGCTGGGCCGAGTTGTTCGAAGGACAATTAGCTCTAATCCAGGGTTAATTACCATGACAACTCGGCCCTGACGTTTCGAGCGCTATCCCTCGGAGCCAATCCTGATGAAAGCTAAGGATAGTGCTCGAAACGTCAGCTTTGTTAGTCTTTTTCATACGATGGTCAACTAACCTTATCAACTCAGTTGATAACACCAAATTTTCATGTTGCACTCCCCAACCGAAGCGGAACAAGAGTTTCGTTTTATTTTCTTCTTTCTTAACCCTTTTTGTACATGTTTTACTTGCAAAATGTGTTCATTGCGCTCAGGTTATCATAAAATAACATTTTTCACTTCACACGTTTTGGTGCGCGATATCTATATTTAGTTTTCGTGTGAGAAACAATTCCTTTGTTCCATTAAAAAAAATCAAAGAAAATACATGTGCATGTGTTTAGCCAAAGATCGTTCAAAGCACCGCAGGAAAAATTATAACTCTAAATATGGCACCCACAGATTTGAAAAATTAATTCAGGTGTCTACTTTGAATATTTCGAAACATGCAAGACTGTTTAACATTTTTCGGAAAAACCGCAGTGATAAAAACGTTAGAATAGTAAGCCACAATTGAGACGGTTTTGTGATGTCTGGGCTCGGGTTTCTTCTGTTTCTTGAAATAAATAATTCTGCAAAATAATTAGTCCGCAATTGCCTGCGGTCAAACTTACCCTTTTTGAAAGCTGCGACTTCAGGTGATTCAGAGCTCTTTGGAAACAGGACGTCTGTAATGGCACCGTGTTCCTCCTGACGGAAGTAAAATGGCTTTGACAGCTGCTCTTCAAACTCTTCATCGACAGGGTTATTAGTAATAACACGCCCATAACGAACGCGCCTTAAACGGGGTTCTCTGACTTCAAGCTTGATAAAATGCGCATGCTCACTTCTATTGTAGTCACGTGTTGTGGGAGTGACGTCAACCTAAAGAAGAAAATTCAATCCAAATCACACTTTATTTGAAAACAATTTCAATTGTTGTGTTCATGATCGACACATAATAAAACACTCGCAATGTGAAGTAGGCCGTGCCCCTTCTTCTTATATTTCATTTTTGAGACGGAAAAGAGAGCTAAATTGGTCATTAAAAACATGCACATGCACTAATTTTGCATTTACGACACTAAAACAATTGACCCGTTAAGAACCACAGGCGATGTTGAGATTAATGACCATATTATTCTTTATGAGAGAGAAAAAACGGACAGTTAAAACAAAGGTAACATAATTTCAGATGGAAACTGAATGCGGGATAAACGGTCCGTTTCAACGTAAAATTGGAACCGAAGCGCTGCTAGCCTGCAGAACAGGCGTTGTTATTTATGCGTTTCAGGCGAGCGTGACTCGTGCTTGGCGCTCGCCTTGCGCTCCACGCGCGCTCGCCTCAAAAACACAAAAAGAAATTACACATGTTCTGCAGACTAAAGCGCTACGGTCCACCCGAGTACGAACGTTTTCATCCCAAAAGGGAGGGGGTGGGTATAAATTTGGTTGTACGTGTACACTGTCATTTCCAAGGTCAAATGCGAGGATTTCAAATGTGAGGGGAGGGGAGTGAAGGTATATATTATAACGTGTTCACTGTCATTTTACATGATCAAATGAATTTCGAAAGGATTTCAATTGGAGGGGAAGGGGGGGGGGGGGGTGGTGTACGTTTAAAAATGTGATGATTTCAAGTGTGAGGGGAGGGGAGTGGTGGTATGCATTTACTTGTACGTGTACTCTGTCATTTCCAAGGTAAGATAATTGGATTTCATCCACATATGGATGCAAACGTTTGCACCAGAATACAGGTTTCAGGATCGGACTCTAGGGATGGTAGTACAACAAGAGCAACAATTGTGTCTCGAGTCACTTCAAAGCAGTCAAAGTACAACTGATTGAATGGCTAGGTATGAATGCAAAGCTGTGTGACACTTCAACTGCACGCTGAAGTGTACTCTACTCAATCAACTGTAATAAACAAAATTCCAGCAAAGCACTAAATGGCCAAATAAGGATATATTAACGTAGTTTTTATCTCATACACTCGCGTCATTGACGCGGCATGTTGCGTCAACAAGTGACTTTATATTCTGAGAAAGTGACAGTCCAACATCTGTGTGCTGTTCGTGTTCAGTAAATAAGAGCTGTTGCCCAGCAACTGTAAGAGGTTCACGACTCCGCAAAAATTAAGTTGCTATCTGAGAAGACAATATTCAATTGATAGCACTTTTGGTTATCAGTTACTAATCACTTGTGGTTTTTTGGTTGGCTTGGTTTAAGTTGGTGTACTTGAGTTAACAATAAATGGATTTCGCTAGAAGGTACGCTTTGAATTCCTTGTCGAAAATTAAACAGTCACTGACACGCTTGGGCAAATAACTGATTTAAAAACAAATTACTTTACAACAATCTTCGTCTTTTTTGGCTGCGTATGTTTTATCTTAAATATCATGACTTCTACTTTGATTGTTTTCATGTTTTGACACCTACATCTGTCTGATCGAATCTGTTGTTGCTATTTCAATTCCGCAGTTAACTTTTCTGCCGCTATATTATAAGTTGTGGCACGCACACTACTAACGCTTGGAATAGGGAATAGTGTTGTACTGTTTTTCCATATCATTTTTGTGCCTTTAAAGGAAGCTCTATAAATGCTAATACAGTTTGAGCATTTCGGTTCTTTTAGCTGAATATTTCAGCGGCATAAAATATCACGGAAAGGAATCTTTTCTCCTAAATTTACTAGGGTCGTGACTAGAATGGATACTCCAAAATCAGGTTGGATCACCTCGGACACGTAATGTCGACACTTTATTTTTAAGGTTACAGTGTACCTTCGGGGGTGTCTCCAGTATAACAGCTCTAGCGTCTTAAGATTACACTTAATATACCTAAACCCAGATATCAAATTAAAGCTTATAGAGCTGGCTATCTAAATATGGAAACCATTTGGTAATAAAATGAATTGTCGAATTTTTTACGACGTCTAAATTCGAACGTCCGAATCAGCTTTAAAACGCTATAACTCAAAGCGATTATTATATTTTGCTAATTTGATTTGTTCTCGGGTTTCCGGACACGAAGCGCTAAAAAAACTTGTCGGCGATTTTCCATATTCAATTGCAGTGAAAAGTTACAGAATATTTTCGAAAAAGGGAGAAAAAAAATTGGAATGATCGCACGGAAATGCCTCTTGACGAAAAAGTTTTCGGAATTAAGAAATTCGCCGACACGTTTTCGTTGATTATATGTTAGCCTAGCTTCTGTCCAAATTTAAGGAAAATCGAACAAATTCCCTTTGAGTTGTAGCTCTTTAAAGTGTCCCCGACAAGCGAAAAATTAACTTTGAGAAAACGGCGCTTTAAAAAACATATCGCTTAATAAACAAACTCCGCCCACAAAAGTTATACCGTCATTTCGCCGTCAATTTTCACTATTTTTCGATACTTTTTTTTTTGGATGAAAGTTCATTCTGTAAACTTTATTTTAACGCCAAAAAAAAATTTTCAATAAATTTTCGATCTGAAGGTACACTGTAACCTTAAGTGTAAAAATTTTTTTAACAATTTCTAAGTGTAAAAAAGAAAATCTAAAATCCCCACTCAGGATAGAACTTGTGACATCAGCTAGGCTTAGGCTTACATAGCCTACCGTACCACTGTACCACCTAGCTTCTCGGGTTGCTTAGTCCTAAATTTAACTACATAAACTGCTGCCCCTAACCTCAACTGAAAGCGAACCAGTTACTCCGTTATATAGGTCTCCATAAGGTGTCCAACCTGATTTTGGAGTATCCATTCTAGTCACGACCAATTTACTCGCTGATTTTACCTTTCCGAAATCCCAGCTGATGTTAGAGCAGTTTTCAATTGAGTGTCAAAAGTAATTACACAATTGCTTTGGTTTTTCATTGCTACGCTTTGTGATTGGCTGAAAAATCCCGCGCCACTTTCTCGACCAATCTGAAGTAAAAACCAAAACCTATTGTGACTTTCTCGCACGTGTTTTCCCGCGCTTGGCGCCGCCGGCATGTAATTGTTTCGAGCTCTGATTGGTTCATTGGATCGTTTACGACTGCTGTGATTGGTCAGAGTAATTACTATGGTTTTGATTTTACCACACAATTGAAAACTGCTCTAATACGACATTTTTATCCCTGTGATAACAAAAGGCGTTAAAGTTTTCAGCGTAACGAAAGTTTGAGGCCATATTGTACTTAAGAAATTCTAGCTTTTTATCTAATCATTGCGAAGTTTTAAGATCGATGACTAAGGTCCTTTCAAACAGCTTTGTTGGTATGTACTTGGTGTATCCCTTATTGAATCAGTAATCCGACCCTAAATTACACTGCAATATATCTAAATACATTACAATAAGGGATACATGAAGTACCATACATTATGATCAGCGATACACCAAGTACCTAGCGATTCGTTGGGTGCTCCGAGTAGCTTATAATACAAACCGCAGGCTCATCATGTTGTTCAGGCTATAACTTTGTGAGTAAAATTCAAATGATATCTGTGGAGTAATAGTGACAGAAGTACTGTTTATTATGCTTTTTTCAAGTTGCTTTGGTGGTTCTCACTTTTGAGTCCTTGCATCAAAATATTCTCTTTCTTTAAATTAGTCTCAATTGTACCTTCAATGATATTTCGGAGGAAACGAGTTAAGCATATATTAGTTTTCGTTTCACTTATATAAACTAAGAAAAATACTAGGGAAAACAAACAATTAAATTGAACACGACGTTACAAAATAAGTTCGGCCGAGTCGGCAAAATTAGGCGATATCACGCAACCTTGAGTGCTATAATAGTTTTATAATTCAACACATTGATAACAAAACACAGTTTGAAGAAAAAATTTCGAGGCCGGTCCGTCATTTTTGCATTCTCTTGGCAAAATGCGAAATTTACTGTAATCGTTGGATATACGTCGTGTAGACATAGCTTATATCGATAACTTTTTGACCATATTTGGGCAGTGTATCAATGCGTTGAATTATAAAAAAATATAACCGTGTTCACGATCAGACCGTCAAAAAATAAAGTAAACTGAATTAAGAATATAGATTAAATCCAAAGAATCATTATGAATAAACAACTCAACTCAATGATGCTTTACGTCAACCATTGATATTATAATCTCAATTAAACTGAGTCAGCTGCCATTTTTAGAACTCCACAATCGTAGAAACCTGGTTACCCATTATCTCGACAACTTCAAATGCAAAACAAAATTGGAAAGTGCGTGCATATATAAGCCCTGCAAAATTCCGTCCTACCCTTCTTTCAATAAATCATAATCAGATGATACTTCATTGAAATATGAAAGTAAAAATATTTGAAAAGGTAGATCCTGAGGTTATTTCTATGTTGAGCTAGATCACCTAACGAAAAAGTAATCTAATAAATAGCAATATAATCTAAAATTCTTATACATGTATATAAAAGGTGTCTCGTGAATATCTGTTTGATATTGTCTACAAGCAATAAATATTCATGCAGTTCTTCAGTAAACGTGACTTAAATTTGTTGAGATTAATGTCTCCATCCTGATTTCTATAACACCTTTTAGTCTGCCGACGACACATTTTAAAAAGTGAAGACTGAGCATTCATATTGACAGCTTTCGGATCATTTTGCAACGATTATTTATAAATGTTTCCAAAATTGACATCAAAGCTCAAAAAAATACCACTATTAAGGTGGTGTAAGAGTCAATGAATTGTAACTTACCAAAGCATGCACACGATATCCATCACTTGCAGTGGACTGAGATCCTCTTGCAGTATGAACTGACACTTCGTAATCATAAGTACAAGTTGTTAAATGGCTCAGTCGCAAAAATTGCTCCTTGATAGTTTTCCCTTGCAAGCTGTTTGCAAGTAGAATTACAACGAAAATAAGCAAGTATTTGCTATTCATTGCATCTGCCGAGACAAGCACAAAAACGCGAATTTGGTTGTTTCCAAAAAGATACTACGCTGCCATCTTCATTGCCTAGGGAAATCTAGAACGTCGAGCGGCTGTTCCAAAAGCATTCACTGTTCCTAAAGAAATTACTTCCGTTCTTAGAAATGCATATACTGTAATTCCACGAAGCTTAAACACTGTTCAGTGAAGCAATTTTTGAAGTTACCGAAACAAAGAGAATTGAAATAAACGGAAGTCAATGAGCCGGCAATGACAAGTCCATATGAAGGTATTTTTAACGCTCTAAATTGTATTGACTGTTATGCTTTCAATTCTTTCATTGCCGTTTCAGCACAATTGCTATTGTTACGCAAATAGTAAACAGGAAGTTGTTTTCCTCCGACAAAGTGATAGCCTTAGGGGAATTGTTATGCAGCAGCATTGTTTTAAAATCTCATATCGCACAAAAATTCGCCATGCAGTGAAAGGACGAATTGAGGGAAAGAGATTGGCGTAAAAAGAAAATGCAAGTAAGACTATTTATCAAAATATGCCTTCTGCTTTACTTCTTGACTGAGACAAATGCCTGGAGACGCAGAAGACGAAGGAGGGCTCCTCCGCCATGCGGTGCAGTAAACTGCCAAGTCGGTAGCTGGACAAGTTGGAGCTCGTGCTCGCATCGGTGTGGTACGAGCGGTACACGGGTGCGAACGCGGGCAGTGCAACGGGCCGCGTCATGCGGAGGGACCTGTCCTTACAATTTACGAGAAACGCAAGCATGTAACAGAGATAGCTGTCAGAACGGTGGCACACCTCACAGTAGTGGTTGCAGTTGTAGAGCGGGATACGGTGGAACATGTTGCGAGCAAGGTGAGCCTTGATAACCTTTACCGTTTTCAGACATAAATATATTATTCTGTAGCCAGCTGCCTGTTTCAAACCTAAAACCCTGAAAAGAAATTATCTTTGCAGACCGGCGAAATCGGGTAAACTGTATTTTTATTTATTCCAGCAGAAATTACATTATCATGTTTCACACATTTTAGACTGATGAAAGACATAAAAAATGTTATATTTTGGGCGATGTATGCGCATATATCGTGTATATTATAAATAAACTCCGTTCCGGAAGCTCTAAATTCAGATAAAGCTATTTTCTTTGCATGTGTTGAACAGAAACATTTACCAAAACAAGCTTGCCTGTCCTCTAAAAAAGTCAGCTCGAAAATACCTCAAAAAATGTTTTAGTGTTAAGACATGTAAGTATGTCATAAGAAACTGGCTAGTTGTATGTGATGGACAAATATTAAACACATCTGCAATTGGGAAATCAGTTTTAAGGTATATTGGATAAACCCCTATTTTTAGGGGGTTCTGAGGTCCTTAAAGCAAATATCACAACGACTACATATATCGATCCATCAGCCTAATATATTCTTTCAGAGCTGAAAACAAATATAATTAGACCGCTATCTAATTGGGTGATATATTCCAAACGTCATGTCATAGCAGTTTAATACCTCATCAGAAACTTGGCTAGATTTTCTAATTAGTCAGAAACTATGAAGTTATTACTTCCTTCATTACGGGATGCTTGCCAGTGACCCTTAAAGTAAACGTATCATACAAGAAAAGTTCGCTATATCAACTGTTGTTGTTTTTCGAAATTGTAAAAAAGCCCTGCAAGTCAGTACAGTTATTATTATTTCCATTGTTTACTCGTCTTTCGTTTTTGCAGTCCTAGAAAATGACGTGACGTGGATTTGTTGTCGCCAAATATGCCCTTTTCAAAATCGAGAAATTTTCATGCCGCAAAAATTTCATGTCATTTTATTAAGTGACGTAAGCTGCGTTCACATTGAAGCCGAAACATGTTTAGAGTAAACATGTTTCAACGAAACATGTTTCGCGTAAACGTGTTTGTTCTTGCATTGTTCACATCAGATGTCGGTTTCAAACACGTTTCATGCATGGTTGAATCATTTATGCTGTTTTGTGATACTCGCATAAATTCATCTGCGATGCGGTACGCTTAAAACCATTCTCATTCAGTTTTGCGGCAATGTTCTCCCATATGTTATGTTTCTGTCACATTGCCGCTAATTGTCGTTGTATTTCCTCGTCTGCCCATACTTCGACTAGACATTTGGCTTCATAAAAGCTCCAATTTTGGTTCTTTTGCACACTCGTGTCTTCTCCGCATCCATCCGCCATTTTGAATGTGTTCAGTCTGATCATGATTGAAACTACCTCGTGAGGTAGTTTCAATCATGATCAGACTAATCATGTTTCAATCATGATTCGCGCAATGCACTGCCTGATGTGAACACTTTTTATGATGAAACATGTTTCATTCGTGATCAGACTAATCATGTTTCGGCCTAGTGTGAACACAGCTGTAGTTGGTCTAATTTAATATAATATTTACGAATAAATAAGTCGTGCTTTTAGGCACGCTCATGGATAGTTCTGTACGTATATAATTAAGGCTTGTTGGTTCACGAACCGCAACGTAAAAATATATTACTAAACAAAAGAAAAAAGTAATGCTGAATAATAAATATCCAGCTGTGATCACTATTTGTTTGGATGACGAACTTCATGCAAAAAAAAAAAACCCACCATACTGCACAATAATTGAGAGGAATATAACACACGAAAAGTATAAACGAAAATATACGGAAACAAACCCATTTCAGATCACGATGTTACTCTAAAGTATTGGTTATTACAAATTATATCATATTCACGTGTATATGAATGCATAATATATCTATCTTTAGAAAGATAAAGGAATAAGGTAAACAATCCAGCTGCTAAAAAAAATTTAAACGCAACACCAAAACAATCATATCATTTCATACCACAGTTAATCATAAAGACTCTCAACATCACTCAAAATGGCAAAATTTACCGTTTATTTCCGACCGTTCATTACCTGGAAAATTCATACAAGCGTCTCACTGGAATCGACCTGAGTAAAATCCAAAGTTAGAACCATAAAAATGATTCAAAAACAGCAAACGGCGTTAGCAATAACCCTAACGCAAGTTCAGACTAGCCCCCCAAGCCTTGTGAGTTTTGGAATGCTAAACTTGTGAAGTTTCAAAACAGTAAATTCCTAAAGCATTAAAATTGATAAGATAACGTATGAAAAAAAAAAAAACAGTGTAAATCCGAAGAATTTTGTTCGTAAACGAGGCTTGGGGGTGAATTTTGAGTGGGTGACGTAAAATACATAAGGGCCATTGTGCCTAAAGAAAGAGTTACTACTCTTACTAATTGGATTGCCGAGTATGAATGCTGCTATAAGATGGATGTACACAATCTGCACAAATTATACCCAAATATGGCTACAGCACGATCTTTAACTTGCGTTGCGTCATTGACATGGTATGTTGAATCAAGAGGTGGTTTATATTCTGAGATAACAAGGCGAAAGTGATATTTTGTTGCCATGACAACACAACACGTATACGCACACAACACGTGTACGTACACAACACTTGTAATTGTTTATAAAAAAATAACAGAACTAAATTAAGTACATGTATACGGCGCGTGTTTAACATTCTTATCAGGAAAAATATCGTACGTGTGAAAAATTGATATAAAAATAAAAACATTGGCACGATATGGTATTAATTCAACTCCAATCTGTACAGCATGCATATTTCGGTGCACAGCTCTTGCATACTTGACCAATATTTTTTACGCATGTTTAAAACGTTTGAATTGAAGGTTTTAGTATACGCGGCCCAGAAAAAAGAAACAAGAACGAAACATACGCTTATGTGTTTTGTTAGTCAGTAAATACCGACTGCTACATCGGCAACGTTGTGTAAGTGGATTATCCTTCGGAAAAAAACGAATATTTGTATATTATATTGATTTTGGTCGGCTTGGTTTAAGTTGTTGTACTTGATATGTCATTCTCTTTTTCAGTACACTTCGTTGAATTCCTTTACGAAAGTTACCGTAGTTAAAACGTCTATGCAGATAACGGAATATCTTCAATATTGTGACTAAATTTTGATTTATTTATTTTTCTATTATTTTTTGTCCATATTTGTATTGTTTCTATTTTGAATTCCGCAGATTTTAGGGATGAAGCAATATTAAAGTCCGACCACAGGCATACCATCCTTTGGTTGTGTGGTGTGCTGTGCATTTGTAATGACCGTATCGGTTTATCAAACTAGCCTTAGTAAAAGCCAAATTAAGGGCTCTTAAAACTCATAAAAATGAAAAGTTAAACTCTCAAAACCACTCCTATTTGTTTAACTTTGTTCTGCAGCTGTGTTTATTTTGATGCCGGATTTGAAGTTCACGAAAACATTTTTGAGCGAGTCGAACTGTTATTTTGAAAATACGGCTTTCGCGTTCAACTTGCCGCAATTAACTGACATTAGAAAACAATATATTCTTATAGGGCAATTCAAACAAAACAATCAAACATGCGCCACAAAACATGCATAATGTGGCCTGAATCAGTGTCACGGGTGATGTAAAACTATAGCGTTATCGGACTTCCAAAAGTCCAGTCCAGTCAACTGAGTCAATGACCATAACTCAACTGTAAATGCGTTTACGTCAACCATTGATATTAGTTAAGAATCTCAGCACACTCTTAACTGAATGTCAGCATCCATTTTTGAAAGCTGACAATCGTAGAAGCTTGGTTAGCCATTGCAAAAGTGTGGATAATTACTCATGCGCGAAGCGACATGAGGTAAGATTTTGGCTCCGTGTTTCTGGCTTGTTGGTCATAATTAGGCCGCACAAACGCCCTCGTGCCTTCTTTCAGTGAGAATCTTTTTTCTACATGGTATCATGATTTCCGTTATATAAGAATAGAGACCTTAAGCAACGACGACGAGTTGGACGACGACGACGAGTAGAATTGCTGAAGGACTGGGCAGAGGACGTCGTTCACGGCGGGAAAACTGAAATGTTAAGCGCGCTTGGACGTGGACGAGGACAAGAAACGATACAGTGCTCATTTTTTTGTGAAAATCGAGAAACAGTCCAATAATTTTATCATGTCTTCTTTTCATGAGGTCCAAGACCTACTTCTTTTGAGTTATGACGACGGTATTCTAGATAAAGATGAGTTTTTGCCACTACATGAGCAAATATTTACATCAAAATATAAGCTAATTTTTCGGAAAATTACACTCTAAAATGACCTTAACGGCATGAAAATTTACGGCTTAAAACAAATGTAAAAATTACATATAAGTCAGAATTAAGGAAAAACGAAACAGGTAATCGCTTTGTAAGTTCTCGATTTCACCTTCTTAACTTAAATGTTTTGCTGACAAGATGCAAATCCCACAAAGCCCGAATTTTGACTGTTTGCAAATTTTTATATTTCAAAATCGCACTAAGATGCAATATTGTGCAAAGATTAGAGGCTAGAGAATATCTAACTTTTCATTCCAAAAGCCAAACATAAATTTTCTTCCTAAACACGACGAGGATACATAAATTTATACTCACGCTCTCTCGACGTTCGGCCAAGACGGCAAACATGGCGTTTTCACGTTCTGAACTTCATGTGGACGACGAATGAAGCATGCGCCGTAGCGCGCTAAGCGACATTTTCACTTCCGGTCGTCGTCCTCAGGGCTTGTCGTCGACCTTGCTTAAGGTCCCATTGGTCCCATTGAATCATTGGTCCGTCAACAGATAACTTTATAAGGAGCATTCGTATTGACAGCTTTAGGGTCACTTTTGTAAGATTCAATTTTTCAGAAAATATAAGTCAAACACCGCGCCTCCAAATCAAATTAATCCCACCACTTATTTGTTTAAAGAGTAAATGATTTGTACCTTAACAGTGCATGCACATGTTATTCATCACTCGCAGTGGACTGAGCTCCTCTTACCGTGTAAAAAGATACTTCGTAACCATAAATACAAGTTGTTAAATGGCTCAGCCGCAGAGATTAATCCTTGAAACTTTTCCCTTACAAACTGTTGTCAAGTTGAATTACAATGCAAATAAACAAGTATTTGCTATTCATAGCAGTGGCCGAGATAAGCACCAAAGCACGACTTTGGTTCTTTCCAAAACGAAGCAGCGGTTCCGTAAATATTTACTGTTCAGTGACTGTTCCTTAAGAAGTTACTTCCTTACGTTTATTATATAAAAAAAGCATTTGTTGTAATCCCACGAAGATAAGAGTGTCGGCATTAAAAATTAACTCATTTTTGCCTTAAGAAAAAAAAAAAGAAAATTAAGCTAAACGGATGTCAATGAGCCGATAAGAAACACAATATAAGGTGGGAATTTTCTTTTAACGCTCTGGTCAGTGGTATTGATTGATGTGTTTTCTTTCACTATCGTCTCAGCTTAACTGTTATTGCACTACAAATAGACAGATAAGGAAGTTCTTTGTATCGAAAAGAATAATTGATCAAAACGTCTTCTGTGTGGGACAAATCCTTCATGCGTTGTTTCAAAAAAATTCAGTGGCCACTTGAGCGACCAAAAGAGAAAAAAAAAATAAAGCGAAACTAAGAACGAGCGAACCAGTATAAATTAGTTAAACATGAAAAAGGCTTTTGTGACAAACTGCCTCCTCCTTTTTATCATGGAAACAAATTCCATTTTATGGCGAAGAAGACGGCGAAGAAGGTCTCCCCCGCCTTGCAACAAGGTAAACTGCCAAGTCGGTGGCTGGACAAGCTGGAGTTCTTGCTCACATCAGTGCGGTACTAGCGGTACACAGGTACGGACTGAGGCTGATTTTACAACTGGGATTATATTCTGTCCAACATTTTGTCAGGTACGGCCTGACTTCTTCAGGAAAAGGCTGACAAGTTCAATATAGCGATATTTCTCTGTTTACAAACATTACGTCAAATTTGTTTTGTTATTAAAATTTACAACTATTAAACAAAAGAACTATTTGTTTCAACATCCAATAGTTCTCTGGTTGGCACATTAATAACAATAGGTAGCGTAACGAGAATATCGCTATTTAATACTTCACTGAAGCGTTAAGGATCGAAACGAAAATACTGAACGATGAATATAGACGGTTAAAAAATATCAACTCGTGCTAAACAATAAATTTACCGAAAACCTTATAAAAAAATTGATAAAGAGTAACGCACTGTGCTATACCTGATGCCCAAACCATATTGTATGTAACAACATTTCATTTCATTAACATAGAAAGGGTAAAACGGAAACCAGCGGAACGGAATAAATTCAAGAAAATGCAAATAATTCTGTAAACTAATTTAATCGCGTTAATTAGAAAAACCATCTCATAAGTCAGGGTGAATGTTGAATTCGTATGCTGGTTCAGTAACTACCTTTAAAACAATTGCAGATTGTTCGTGTGGTTATCATAATAAGCGATGATCGCTTTATTTTTTTTATTACCAGAAATCCATCTCAAATGAAATAGGGGAACTACAGTGTATGAGTTACATATTATATTGTCCCGCAAGTATTAGTGCACTGTCTCGGCGGACTACGAAGTTTCAGCATGTTTATTTAAACATCTCGAAAACCCTTGTTGCTCTAGTTTGAGCTTAGTTCCACAAGTCCTTATTCCTTAGCTGGCTTCATTTTGTTTCGCTGCTTTGCTGCTGGGCATGGTATGCGGAACTTGGTTGTACGTTTATATTAAGCAGCGAATTCCTTTTATGGGAAACGCTGAAGCTCAGTTTATTTTCGGATGTTAAAAACACTCAAGCGAATTTCTCAATTTAGCACTGGCACTAGTGAGTGAGAATCTTAATATAGATAGTTTTATCTTAACTCTGCTTAAAGATTCCTATTAATGATGAATTTCGTCACGACGTATATACCGATATCGGGAAGATAGAAGGCGCTTCGATGATGATCGGTTGAAAAAGACTGGCAAGCTGCAGTTTTGACTCGACTTAGCTGGCTTCATTTTGTTTAGCTGCTTTGCTGCTGGGCATGGTATGCGGAACTTGGTTGTACGTTTATATTAAGCAGCGAATTCCTTTTATGGGAAACGCTGAAGCTCAGTTTATTTTCGGATGTTAAAAACACTCAAGCGAATTTCTCAATTTAGCACTGGCACTAGTGAGTGAGAATCTTAATATAGATAGTTTTATCTTAACTCTGCTTAAAGATTCCTATTAATGATGAATTTCGTCACGACGTATATACCGATATCGGGAAGATAGAAGGCGCTTCGATGATGATCAGTTGAAAAAGACTGGCATGTTTGCAGTTTTGACTCGGCAGAAAGATCACAATGATAAGCATGTTTTGATCAGTTGAAATTCGTGACGATTTCCTAATCAAAACAACTCTGTATGCATCACTTTGCATTTTGTAACAAAACCAACCATTTATTTGCGAAAACTTCCATTTAAAAAAAAAAAAAAAAAACAGAACAGAAAGATGGCAGAAAAACGGGTTCTGCACCATTTCAATTGACGTAATTTTAAGTTTCATGAACAGATTGAAAAACAAAATTCCCAAGAGTTGACTCTACAATAACAGCATGCCAGCTTTATAAATAGTGGAACGCATCGCTTAGCCCTTTATAATCTTCTTCTCGAATATTTACCAAGTTACTCTGCCAATCACGAATTAAGTTTAAACAAGATATTCCACTACTTATTCACTGTAAGAGTAAAAGAAATGTATAATACCAAGGCATGAACATGATATCCATCACTTGCAGTAGACTGAGCTCCTCTAGTTGTGTGAACCGACACTTCGTATAAATCATAAGAACAAGTTATTAGATGGCTCAGCCGCAGAAGTGTATCTTTTTTAGCTTTACCTTGCAAATTCAAACTGTCTGCAAGTACTAAAGAACAAGCAAGCAAGAACTTCGCGTACATTGCCGTGCGGCCGAAATCAACTTTGTGCAATATTTTGCTTGTTATTTTGTTACAATGATTTTGCCACGCATAGTTTTGGAATTACCATTGCATACCGGAGTATGACACGACAGAATAATTGACCCAATAACTCCACGCGAAGCTAAAACGGGATCACTATAAACATCCTGTCCTTAACCTTTTGTTCAGAAGGCTTTAAATGGGTGTAAACAGGGAAGTAATTAAATCTATTGTTTTATAGATTGCTGAACGAACCGACTGTTTTAACATTTGAAGCATATAAACAGCTTTATAAATAGTGGTCATTTCAACGCATCGCTTAGCCCTATATAATGTTCTCGAATATTTACTTACTCTGCCCATCATGAATTAAGTTTAAACAAGTTTTTTCACTACTTATTCACTGTAAGAGTAAAAGAAATCTACCCTACCAAGGTATGGACATGATATCCATCACTTGCAGTGGACTGAGCTCCTCTTGCTGTGTGAATCGATACTTTGTAATCATAAGTACAAGTTGTTAGATGGCTCAGCCGCAGAAGAGTATCTTTTTTAGCTTTGCCTTGCAAATTAAAACTGTCTGCAAGTACTAAAGAACAAGCAAGCAAGAACTTCGCGTACATTGCCGTGCGGCCGAAATAAACTTTGTGCAATATTTTGCTTGTTATTTTCTTACAATGAATTTAACTGCCACGCATAGTTTTGGAATTACCATTGCATACCCGAGTATGTTCTTTGCATCAAGAGTGCTATTAAAGAAACGCTCACGACAGACAGAATAATTGACCTAATAATTCCACGAAGCTAAAACGGGGTCACTAACATCCTGTCCTTAACCTTTTGTTCAGAAGGCTTAAAAGGGCGAAAACAGGGAAGTTATTAAATCTATTGTTTTATAGATTGCTGACCGAACCGACTGTTTTAACAACATCTTGAAGCAAAACACTTTTAGTTTTTAAGGGTTCGTTTTTTTTTTTTATATAAAAAGCGACTTACAAGACAGATACAATTAAGCCATACAACAAGTTTAAAATTATTAATGCTAATCCTTTTTCTCATACAAGAAAAACCAAATTCAGCTTCGAGAGCTTTGGAATTGCAAACAACAGACACGGATTGTTGTATTGCTTTCGCGCATCGCTAATAATTCAGGTTAAAACAATAATCTCCCAAGCCTATTGTTTTTGGAGCAATTGAAATGTAAATAACTGGAGCGGAAGTCTTTACATTGTGCTTAAATAGTGGCTGAGTAAAAACAAATTGCTGAGTAAAGTATAAAATTCTAAAGTGTATAAATCACAGACATGAAAACGATTTTGATAACAATCAGCCTCCTACTTTTATTGATGGAGGCAAATTCGTTCTTCTGGCGAAGAAGACGGCGAAGAAGGTCTCCCCCGTCCTGCAGCGCTGTAAACTGCCAAGTCGGTAGCTGGACGAGCTGGAGTGCCTGCTCGCATCAGTGCGGTACTACCGGTACACAGGAACGGACGCGGCAGCAGACACAGGCCGCGTCTTGCGGAGGAACCTGTCCTTACAATTTACGAGAAACGCAAGCATGTAACAGAGATAGCTGTCAGAACGGTGGCACACCTTACAGTAGTGGCTGCAGCTGTAGAGCGGGTTACGGTGGAACGTGCTGCGAGCAAGGTGAGCCTACTGTTGAAGAACCAGAAACAGTATATTATGTGCTGTATTTTCTCAGACGAAAAATGTATTTCTGACAGCGAAACGATCATGACAAATGGAATATAGTCATATTATTCAAAAGGGTGTTGAAGTACTTCATTCCGAATGAAAAATATATATATTCTCATCAGTTGATCAATTCGAATTCATGGTTGGTTCCATCTACAGAATTGATCCTTGATGAAGCGGGTTTTTTCGCCACCAACACAGCGGGATATTTTGCTGTTGTGTGTAGTTTTCTTCCATATTGGTAATTGAATACCTTACTCAGATAGTAATGAGAGACATGATGAGATTCCACGTTATGGAATTTTCAATAGTTTACCTATCAAAATATGAAAATTGCAAGCCCGAGATCGTGAAAATTTGTACTTTGGTAACACACTGTACTGTACAAAACACTGACTGCGGCTCGCTTTCTGCGACTGAAAGAATCTCACTCATTAAGACAATGTTGTCTACGCATTTGTAGTCTAAGAGAAGTTCATTCCACTGATGTGATTCAAGTTTTAATAAAGGAAGGACTTGTTATCTTAATCTAAAGCAATAAATTTGTTTCGCTAATTATTCAGATTATGACAGCAAAAAAAAAAACAACAACAACAACAATAACAAACAATTGTTGGTTGTCAGTTTGGAAAAATACATCTAAAGAAATACTGATTATGCGAATGTAACCATCCATATTTTGTTCATTTTTATCATTTCGCATCTTGTATGCCATCTTGTTCCTCACTAAAGCATGTACTTTTTCTTTCACATGTATATAATCTATATTGGTAACACAAACTCCATCCAAGCACACTCGAAATTTAAAATAAATGCAGCCATTACATGTAATTAGGATAGCAGCTGAAACGGGCAGGTTTCAATGCGTCTAGTGTCCAGTTCTTAAAAAAGCGGACCAACAATGTTTAAAATACTTGATGGCTGAATTAAGTTTGAGTTTTGTTCTGTTGCAATGAACCACGTGCCAACATCTTATGACGTCATTGACGTCGTCGCTTTAAAGAAATAAATTGTTTGACGAAGACGCTATACTTTTCGAAGTGCTTACGCACAAATGCTGCTATTGCTTAATAAAGAAGTTAGAGAGAATATATATATATATATATATATATATATATATATATATATATATATATATATATATATATATATATATATATATATATATACATGTATTTAGTACTGCATTGTTGTAAGCACGGTCTCTTAGAAGTAAATCTGAAACCCGGTTTTATTGGATGTTATTTCAATATGTGACAACCATAATTGGAAAGCCATGTGACCAAAATAGAAATCAAATTAAAACCCGATTTAAAGAACACACCTTTTCGAAATCAATGTTAATAGTTAAGTAACGTCCCGGTGCAAATTTTGAAGTAGGGAATTTGTAAATTCATATTGCTGTAGAAAACATGTAGCGATATGGAGATGCATAATGTTTCTCCAAGCGGCGCAAAAGGTTTCGAAACTCTTAACTGTGCAATATCGTCTTGTAAAACGGCTCTTAAAGGGAACCTCCATTGTTATAACAAATTGAAGTTAAATTGTTGGAAATAAAGTCTAAATTAATTTTTTTTTAAAAAGTAGGTGCAAATATAATTTTAGTGTACAAAAAATGGATATGAATATCGCCTGTTTTCGCTTTCAAATTTCCCGCACGCAGCCATTTTGAATATTTATGACGTGTAACGGTTGTCTTATTGTTGCATACAAAGGAACTTCGATTCTTAACAATAGCGACAACCGTAACACAACCGTAAAAAAATTAGGTGTGCAACTTGACACGAAATCATTCATGTGCGCGGCCAATATTTCAACGTCTTAGAACAATCGTGTTATGCTTCTGTTGCTTTTGCAAAAACATCGAGTGAGTTGCTGCAGTATGAGCTGCTCGTCATTTTTGATTTACAGAAAAAGTCAAAACAGTCGAGTGAACAAGAGATAAAATAGCAAAAGAAATCAGTCAAAGGGCAATTGTTACAATTTTTCTTATTATGACAACCTTGATGGAAACAAATTCTATTTTCTGGAAAAGAAGGAGAAGGAGGTCGTCTCCCCCGCCATGCAGCCCGAGAAACTGCCGCGTTGGTAGCTGGACAATCTGGGGTTCTTGCTCGCATCAGTGCGGTACCAGTGGTACTCGAGAACGGATGCGAAAGCAGATAGCAGCCGCGTCCTGTAATGGTAAATGTCCCTATTCTTTATGAGAAACAGAAGCATGTAATAGGGGTAACTGTCAGCACGGAGGTACCCCTCGCGGTGGCGGCTGTAACTGCAGAGTGGGATACACTGGAACTTGCTGTGAGGGAGGTTAGTATAGACACATAGATGATGATCAAGTTAAAGATGACAAGCAACAAAGTTTCAACTTCATTTCGTGACTTCTAAATATCGTCCATCTTGGTCCATCTTCAATATCCGCCACGTGGCACTGTTAGCTTATGAAAGTTAACGGAAGTTTAAGGTTACAGTGTACCTTCAGATCGAAAATTTATTGACAATTTTTTTTTGGCGTTAAAATAAAGTTTACAGAATGAGCTTTCATCCAAAAAAAAATTATCGAAAAATAGTGAAAATTGACGGAGCGATGACGGTATAACTTTTGTGGGCGGAGTTTGTTTATTAAGCGATATGTTTTTTTTAAGCGCCGTTTTCTCAAAGTTAATTTTTCGCTTGTTGGGGACACTTTAAAGAGCTACAACTCAAAGGGAATTTGTTCGATTTTCCTTAAATTTGGACAGAAGCTAGGCTAACATATAGTCAACAAAAACGTTTCGGCGAATTTCTTAATTCCGAAAACTATTTCGTCAAGAGCCATTTCCGTGCGATCATTCCAATTTTTTTTCTCCCCTTTTCGAAAATATTCTGTAACTTTTTACTGCAATTGAATATGGGAAATCGCCGACACGTGTTTTTAGCGCTTCGTGTTCGGAAATCCGAGAACAAATCAAATTAGCAAAATATAATAATCGCTTTGAGTTATAGCGTTTTAAAGCTGATTCGGACGTTCGAATTTAGACGTCGTAAAAAATTCGACAATTCATTTTATTAGCAAATGGTTTCCATATTTAGATAGCCAGCTCTATAAGCTTTAATTTGATACCTGGGTTTAGGTATATTAAGTGTAATCTTAAGACGCTAGAGCTGTTATGCTGGAGACACCCCGAGTGTACACTGTAACCTTAAGTTTGCATGAGCATGTATGAGGAGTAATTATGAATCTATTTTCTAAAAATTAACGTTCTATTCCACTAAATACGAACAGTTCATCATGGTAACATATTTTTTTCCAAAACTTTCTTCAGCATAAAATCTGCACAGAATAGCTTCAGACTTTTTCGATATGCGGAGTGTTAATCAGTTATTTATTGGGTAACTAATTAGCACAAAAACCTGTGGCTGAATCGGTCAATTAGTTAGTCGAGTGGAAAATTAACTTAACGTTGAGGAACGCAACGAATTAACTTGCGGAATACCTGTTCGGGATGCTCATACCGCCCCTCCCCTCGGGGGGGGGGGGGGGGGGAGGGGAGACTCCCGTATATAAATGACGGGGGTGCTCGTGGGAAATTTTCAAAAAACACTCTGCATGAAAGGTACCAGAATCTTGTTTGATGGGTGTGGCTTAAATGAATTTTTACTCCATATTCTGTCATATGTTTTCGGCTTAATACCCTAAAGGTACCGCGATAATTTTTTATGTGGTCATTTTAGATTTAAGTACCCTAAGCGGTACCAATCTACAAATTTTAACCCATAAAAGGAAGGGACGAGCACCCCGTAGTTTTTATATGGGAGTCCCCCGTTCCCCCGGGATACCGCCGTCAGATTTTCGGATTACAACAAGACTGAGACATGACGTTTTCTGACCCAATACAAACTTCGCCTGACGTACTCTGGAGGATAATAAATCCTGAATTTTCATCTAAGGCATCCGAATAGATCGTTCGATCGATCGCCGTCGTTTAGTAATGCATAAGCAAGGAGAGTGTGCGATTTGACACGAAATCTGCAATGTTCGGGCAATATTTTACCGTCACTAAAAACAACACTTGAATGGTCTTGAATAACTTATCACATCTTACGCACTTTTGCTGATCAGAGAAAGTGATAAAAACTGTGTACTAGAACCGGCCAAGAGCTCGCACTCGCTTCTTCTGCTAATTGCCTGGATTTGAAACTACACAACAGTAGCGCGTTTTGGCAAAACTTTTGTTTGTACTAACAAACTCACCAAAGCGTGAAGTTGAAATTCATCCCTTACTGCAGAATGTGCACCTCTGGCGGTGTGAACTGCAACTTCGTAAGAGTAGGTACATTTGGCGTGCGGTACAAATGACAAATGCTTCTGCTTCTGCTCTAAAACTACAGCTCCCCAGCTGAGACCTAAAGCTAAAATAATCCCCCATAACACCAGAAAATTGCAGAGCCACTTCATGGCTTCTGCTGCAAGTACCCAGGTACCTCTGGAGGCTACGAAATGACTACAAGGGGGCCTGGCTTTTGGCAATTAATAGCTTTTAGGAATTAATCAATATTTGTGAACTGAGCAATTTCTGTGAACACTTTAAATTTTATGTGAAACTCGTGGCCAATACGTAAAAAATACAAATCTATATTTGCATATGAAAGAAACATGCTTACAGCAAAGCAACAGTAACACGATCGGCTTCGTCGACACAGACAGCAAAACAATTTTTAACTTATTTTCAATGAGATCGTCTAGTAGGTCAAACTAAAATTCGAAAAACAATGTGGAAGAACATCATGTGAAAGAAACCTGCGCACAGCAAGCAACATTTTATATCATTTGGGTCAAACTGACTGACATTCTAAAAACAATGTGGAAGAAAATTATTTTAGTCATTTTGCTGGTAGTTTTTCTTTGCGTACGGGGCTCCGATTCGTGGGGCCGGAGAAGACGCAGGCGCGCTCCTCCTCCTCCATGCCGTCCCAGAATTTGTGTAGCTGGTTCTTGGACCTCATGGGGAGCCTGCAGCCATCAATGTGGGACTAGTGGAACACAGAGAAGAACAAGACCACAGACGTCTCCTGCGTCTTGCGGGGGAAGTTGTCCATACACCTTCGACGACACTCGCGCGTGTAACAGGGACAATTGTAAGAATGGGGGGACACCTCACAGCAGCGGTTGCTCTTGTCGACCGGGTTATCAGGGAACGTGCTGCGAAGGAGGTAGGTGGAATGAAATTTGACAAGTCTTCCAGTTGAGTGGTAAAAACGGAATCATGGACGAGACGCATTTGTCAATAGCTGTTTAATAAACGTTTGCAGGTATACTCGAAGCTCTCGCTCATTGCAGTTATAACTACTTTTGTTACGCAAGCTTGAATGAGTTGTTAAACTCAAGGGACGTTTAAGTTTGTGAATGAGGAACTGACAAATCTATTATTTCAAAGCTGGGATTACTCAATAACCTTTCTTATTCTTTTGTTTTGAGTGTTACTGATGTACATCAGACGTTATAATATACTATTAATAGTTTAAATGGATCGCAGAAACAATGTATCAAAATTTTTATTGTACAAAACAACAAGAAAACATGCTACATACACATATAAATCTGCCAATACAGCTGACGTCTCGATGTCTCTCTGCTCACTAAAGCAAAATACGATTCATAAATATTGAACTTGCAGGATCGATCACGATTATTTTATAAAGCGTGGCTGCGATTTTAAGGTCTCCATTAAGATCGTTTTAATTATAACATGTTTTGACATATTTCGGATGATTTTTCGGAACGTCAGTGTCTCCGATAATTCCAAGAGTTATTTTAAAAAGTTTCTTTGAGGAAAAAAAAAAGAAATGTTGACTTATATATCACTCTTGCTTGCAGGAGCACACAAAGCCGGCGTTTATTTCTAAGATATAGTTGGGCTGTTTTCCAGTGTACTTCCAGGCATATTTCCTGAATATCAGTAGCGTATTACCTTCGTATAAATTGACTAAACTTATAGCATAAACAATTAGCTACAGTTACATGACCTGTATTATATCCGCTAGTGTCTGATATCAATATCGAATACACACTTTTCCTATCAAGTGTACAATGTTTTCGTTAAAGATATTTCAGAGAAAACCTTAGTTCAACTGTTCTTGGAGACTGTCTTATTGTTGATTGCGTGAGATATAAATGACCCTCGTGGTCTGTCAAATTCATACCCAATTCATTTATACTGTTGTCAGTCGAGATAGATCGTGAGCCAGAAAACCTTGTTGTGACACGCCTTAGTGAACGTTTAACCGTGACTAAACCAGTTACCGAGATCTGTGGTGGATATTTTGAGTTAGACTGCTACAATTTCTGATAAAACGTTCAGGAACACTATGTGCTGGATGGTGTGTAAATCGTGGTTCCCTCCAATGAAATAAATACCCGCGTTCTTTCATTGTGTCATTCAACATTGGAATAGGGGACAGGGGAAAGGTGTTCCAACAACTTCTGACAATGATTGTATCTGTCCCTTTTTCAGTCAGTCGAGTTGGCTTGCTAACGAAAACAAGGTCGGTGAGACTGGAGCGAGAGAACAAGCCGAGAGGAAACTGCACTACTTTCGCTCGCTTGCTATCTCGGTCGATCGCTGATCGCGTATTTGACTTTTGCTCTCCCGCTCGACAATCCAGAAAGGAACTGCTAGCAGTCTCATTATGAGTATCATTAAAGTCCTGAATTTTCTAGCGATTTTGTGGAGAAAACGGCTCCAGGAGGCAGGCATTCTCTATACTGTCTTCCCGGTTACCATGTTGTTACTAAATAATTAACCACCAAAAATTAACTGAACGGTTATTATAAAGATTTGGCCAAAGTGTATGAGTTAAAGTTACAGAATCCAGTGCTAAAACGCCAAACTGTGTAATTTACCAACTTAAAACAACAAGATGCACTATCTGGTCTAAACGGGGTTGCTCGTCGGAAATTTTCGAAAAAACACCCTAAAAGGTACCAGAATCTCGTTTGATGGGCATGGCACAAATATATTTTACCCCTAAGGCCAAGGGGTACCATTGTATGTCATATTTTTTCAGCTCAATGACCTAAAAGATACCGAGAGAATTCTAACTATAATCATTTTAGATTTCAGCACCCTAAGCGGTACCAATCTACAAATTTTGACCCCTAAAGGGTACGAAGAGCACCCCCGTCATTTTTATAGGGGATCCCCTCCCCCCTTCCGAGTGGAAAATACACTGATTTTACAAATGAAAGAATATAAAACCGACTGAAAAATTGAAAAATTCCGATAAATAAAGTCCGACGGACAATAGAAATTTAAATCTTACTTCACTGTAGTTTCATTCGATTTTTTCCTCGCCGAAGGCCCGAGCGTAGCGAGGTTAATAAATTTGTCGTGCCTCGGGGGCTAAGCCGCGCGAATTCGAGCGAAAAATATATTATATATATATATATATATATTTTTTTTTTTTTTTGATGGTGTCATGCAGTTGCCTGGCAACAATGTGGTACTACTTCATGTAAGCCTATATAGGAGCATGGGAAACAAAGATGGCGGACGGTAAACGGTACGCGAACCATCGAAAGGACCTTTTATCAACGTTTTTGGTTGTAAAGAGGACAAGTGGAATGGCGAAAAGCCTCATACGCAAATCGAGAGTTTCGACTCGCGGTGCACCCTCCCCCGAGCTTCGCGAGGCTCTGCGAAACACGTATTTCTAGTATGACTTGTTTTTATCAGCCTACGGAGTCTTTACTTGACAATTCGAGTAGTCTGAGTAATCGAACTCAATCGAACGCACTCGAACGTTCGATTGCTCAATTTTTTTTTGTAAGAGTTCGATTATGTTCGATTACCGATTGGGTTCGATTAAGTTCAATTTGGCTCGATTAGTAACGTCGGGTATCTTTGACATCACACCAACGAAAGCTTGGAATACCATCAAACTATCCTTGTGTAAAAGACTTGCTGGACTTTATAAAGGGTATTTTGAACGCCATGATCAATAGACTTTTACATGGCTACTATGAACGTTTGCACGTGGAGGCTAGAAGTCACATGGCAGATAAGTGAGAAAATCACCACACGTATTAAAATCACTACCGCTACAGTGGCTTATTGTTTTTACACTCCGAGTGGTTCCGGTTAATTCTTTCTGATGATAATGTCATCGTTTTCGTACCTTATAAATTCTCAACTTGAACATTGCGGGAGACGACGGAGCACCGCCTTTCTAAATTTAATCTCATACAGCCATCTTAAAATCAAGATTGGGAAGAAAAACCTTCTCGCAGTTCTCGTCCTGATGACGCGGTCACGTTCGCGAGCTTACGCGATCTTGCAGATATATCGAACTTTTCTCTCCGGGTGTTCAAAAATGTAACGAGAAGTTGTTAATTATATTTTTTCTTTCAAACTTACCAGAAAGCAGAGTGAGATTTTTTTGGAGTTTATTTTTTTTTTTTACTTGTGTGACGGTTTCGCAATCGAGTCCGGATATCTACACATTGAACCAGTAAGTGTCGCAGCATGATTTGCCACAAAACACGATAAATGAATTAACGCATCACCTGACTTCTTGTTTGTAGTCATCTCATCTTGAATTTCAGTCAGATTTTTCTGAGCAGATGAGCGAGATTTTTATCGTGAGCGGACAGCTTTACTTACAGCCGCCTTGACAAAACTCTTGTGATCTCATTTCTCGTAACAGCTGCTTTTAAGATTCCCTATTTTAGAGATTCCCTATTTTAGAGATTCCCCGTTCCCCGATTCCCCCGTTCCTTATTTTAGAAATAGCTATTTTGTTGGCGCTGCATCGATCGACCAAGCTTAATTACGCTACAACAAAGCCAGTGGGACAAATGGGTAAATGTCTTTGACGGGATCTCAAAAAATTAAGTCAGGGTTTGAGCAGCCAGGCCGTGCCTCGCAACCAGAAATACGTCAGATATTGCTGGGAAACGCAAATTGGCAAGTTGTAATTTAAACATTTAGCTAAAATACTATTGGAATGTTTGCATTGCTACTGTGTGTTTATAACATGGGTCTTTCCCTGTCTTTCCCGCTATAGTTCTCAGTTGATTGTTGTTGTTACTGAATTGCGATGGAACACGATCGTCTTATGATGTACGTGACATACGTGATGTTGCTGAAACGATGAAACGTGAGGTTGAAACGATGAAACGTGATGTTGCGTGTTTGCATTGCTGCTGTCTGTTTTATACAGGGGTCTTTTCCGCTCTAGTTCTAAGTTGTGTTGCTGTTACTGAAATGCGATGGAACGCGATCGTCTCATGACAATGAAATACGTGATGTTGCTGGAAACATGCATTGGCAAGTTGTAATTATACATTGAGCTAAAAGATTTGCCGGACTGTTGTCGGTTGTTGTTACTGAAATGCGATGGAACGCGATCCTCTTGCGTGTTGTTGCTGGAAACGTGCATTGGCAAGTTGCAATTTAATAGCTAAAAGACTTGCTCACCCCTCGCCCCTTACCACTCACCCCCGTATAAATAGACCGGCCGAAAGCATCGCTGTGTTTTCGGAGGTCTAGCTGACATAACGAATCGAACTATCAGACTGTGGATTAAATACTAAAATCATGCAAAATATTACCACCTAGATGTGACAAATGAAAACTTTTTTCTTTGGGACATGTGCTGTCAATTTTAAAACTTCTCTCAAGTAGCGGAAAATAAAAACATTTGTCAAATTTCTGCTTATTAATGCCTGCATATAATTTGCCTCCTTTTGGTGTGGACGTGAACTTAAAAGAATATAATCAACCAACTATAAATAAACAAGAGTTATACGAACACGGTTATAAGAAAATAATTACCCGAAAGTGACAACTTTAATATTGACAGACGATGCCCGCCGCGGTTGAATAAGCAAAGGAATTGTGCAACTTGACACGAAATCTGCCAATTGGCGGGCAATAATTTACCGTGACTAAAAACAACATTTGAATATTAAACTTGTCGCACCTTGCGTACTTTTGCTTATCAGAGAAATTGACAAAAACTGTGTACTAGAATCAAAAACTCGCAATTTAATTACATCTGAAGGCAAATATGGAAAAGTAGCGCAATTTGGCGAAAAATATGTATGTACAAACTAACTCACCAGAGCGTGAAGTTGAAATCCATCGCTTGCTGTAGAATGCGCACCTCTTGAGGTGTGAACTGCAACTTCGTAAGAGTAGGTACATTTGGCGTGCGGTACAAACGACAATCGTTTGTGGTTCTGCTGTAAAACTACAGCTCCCCAGCTGAGCCGATCCAAAGTTAAAATAATCCCCAAAAGCACCACCACTTTGCAGAGCCCCTTCATGGCTTCTGCCATTTACCTTGGAGTTTACGAAATGACTGGAAGGGGGCCTGGCTAACTGCAAATTGATAACCAATAAACAAGTTAATGTCAAAATAGGTTCTGGGAGTTTCATCAATATTTGCGGACTAAGCAGTTTTACGTCATATTCGCCGGATTAGAAAGACGTGTTAGCAAATTCCGATCTATCTTAAACACACCACCGCAACTCGATCAGAGAGGTGCGAGTGTTACATATGAAAGATACAAAACTGAAGGAGAATGTTATTGTAACTCACAAGACGATGTGATATTGACCAATACACGACCTGTACATCGAAAAGCAAGTGAAAGAAACTTGCGCACAGCAAGCAACATTTTACTTCAAACTGACTGACATTCGACTGAAAAACAATGTGGAAGAAGATTATTTTAGTCATTTTGCTGGTTGTTTTCCTTTGCGCACGGGGCTCCGATTCGTGGCGCCGGAGAAGACGCAGGCGCGCTCCTCCTCCATGCCGTCCCAGAAATTGTGTAGCTGGTTCTTGGACCTCATGGGGAGCCTGCAGCCATCAATGTGGGACTAGTGGAGCACAGAGAAGAACAAGACCCCAGACGTCTCCTGCATCTTGCGGGGGAAGTTGTCCATACACCTTCGACGACACTCGCGCGTGTAACAGAGACAAATGTAAGAATGGTGGGACACCTCGTAGCAGCGGTTGCTCTTGTCGGCCCGGTTTTCGGGGAACATGTTGCGACGGAGGTAAGCGTAAGGAGATTTGACGAGTTTTTCAGTTGGTAAAAACAAAATATATTACAGCCCAAAAGTATTGCTCAATAGCTCTTTAGAAAAATGAAATGGTAGCCTGCATGACAGGCGCTTTATGAGCCAAGCGGAGTGAGCGAAGCATTTCGCGCGCGCTCGTGTCGCGCTCTGCGCGAAACGCTTCGCTCGATCGCTCCGCTTGGCTCATAAAGCGCCTGTCATGCAGGGTAATGAAATGGTGACAACAAATTATTCGGATTTGATTCATGTATGAAACGTTGAACCACACAGTGATTGAAGTATCGATCAAGCCAGGAAAAGTCAAGATTAGCTCTAAACAATTTTCGTGCCTGTAACGTAATCTATAATCATGTCGGCTGATTTCATTTATTATGCAAAGTCTGTTATTGCATTTAATACTTACTTACAAGCTCAGCCGATCAGTAAACTCAATGTACTGCTTCCCTCAGTTCTCACGTGCGCTTAACTTTTGTTGGTGTATGTGGAAAATATATAGTGGAACTGATAATATTCGCGTTTATATGACGTCATAAGTCATGACCCCTCAGCATTAAATATTGGTTTAGAGGATGAATTTATGTCTTGCTTCTGCGGAAACTATTGTTCGTTAGCTACTGCGTTGTTTGTATTACATCGCTTGTTGGTATTCGAAACATCCGCAACACAACTGAAAAACTGACCAAATAGGGTCAAATGTTAGCTAATGTTATAACCTAGTTTTCTTTGAAAAAAAAAAAACAGTCTAGGAACTGACAGCTGCCTCTCTTCGCGACTTTGTAACCAATCACAGCCGGTTATATTCTAAACTCGACGCTTTATGAGCGTAAACTGGGCTGCCCGTATGTATTTATACAAATCCACAAATCGAAGTCTATTCAGTTTAATATACTTATATATTACCGATCTTGATGAAAAAAAAGGCCTATATCTGAATTTCCTGGTGGTTGTTATTAGTTTGAGTTATCTTGTATCTAGCTAAATTTATCTTTGTAACTGGTTTGTGTTTCCGACACTTGAAGCCGTGAATCTTTTGTTTATCGAAACATCCGCAACACAACTGAAAAACTGACCAAATAGGGTCAAATGTTAGCTAATGTTATAACCTAGTTTTCCTTTGAAAAAAAAAACAGTCTAGGAACTGACAGCTGCCTCTCATCGCGACTTTGTAACCAATCACAGCCGGTTATATTCTAAACTAGACGCTTTATGAGCGTAAACTGGGCTACCCGTATGTATTTATACAAATCCACAAATCGAAGCCTATTCAGTTTAATATACTTATATATTACCGCTCTTGATGAAAAAAAAAAAGGCCTGTATCTGAATTTCCTGGTGGTTGTTATTAGTTTGAGTTATCTTGTATCTAGCTAAATTTATCTTTTTAACTGGTTTGTGTTTCCGACACTTGAAGCCGTGAATCTTTTGTTTATTTTGCCTGCTCCGGACCCGGGGTCAAAGCAACTTAACGACAGAATTGATAATTCTGGAGGAGAAAAACAAATTTAGCCCTTTGAATCAGTTGTGGTAAAAAATTTTCGCAATTTGCATAATGTCAAAAGTAATTTGAAACCTTAACGTGACCATTTCATAAAACGAGTTGCACTAATTGTCGCGGGTCGCAGGTCGCGGGTTTCAAGTCGCGGGTTCTCAAAGTCGCGGGTTTTAAAAACATGCGTGGGAAGAGGTGAATATTTTACATATTTTAGCAGACGTACTCTTTGTCAAGCGTTGCGTGACGACACAAAGTACTTGATGTCCGATAGCTAAAAAAAAATGATATTTTCCATTCTCGGTAATATTGAGATTTTAAGTAAAATTATAGTATACTGAATCGTATTTTCCCAGAAGATTTCGGAGTAAACCGGGAGACCTGGAAATTAGGCAGAAAATAGTATTCTCGGTTATTATCGACCAGAAGTTATGGGACCGGAAGTATGGAAGGTGTTTTTCCCGCCAAAAGTTATGGAAACAAAAGTCCGAATGAGAACGCACGCCTCTGAATTTCTCATACTTTTAATAGCTCCAATTTCAAGCGTTTAATACTGAGACATGGCGTCGCGAAACAACGGAGAAATGAATGGTGAAGAAGGAATGAAGGAGCTTTCCAAAAGTTTCGCATACAAACCTAAGCTTACATGTATGCAATAAAAACAAAACTTAAGCTTCCCAAAACTACGCTTCAAATGCTCGTAACGACTCCAAACTTTGGGAAAAGAATTTGAGATTTATTAAGCTTAAGTACAAATAAAAGATTTTTGATGAATTAAAACACATTGGCTGACTTCACAAAATCGTTGGATCGGTCGATGGAAGGAGAAAGCGGAATTCACGCTCACGTGTGAGGAGAGGTTTAGTAAGGTTAGGGTTAGGGTTATCGGACATCAAGTACTTTGCGTCGTCACGCAACGCTTGACACAGAGTACGTCTGCTAAAATATTCACCTCTTCCTACGCATGTTTTTAAAACCCGCGACTTTGAGAACCCGCGACTTGAAACCCGCGACCCGCGACCCGCGACAATTAATGCAACTCTCATAAAACATCTCGCAATCAGACACAACGAAAATACCCAAGTTTTGTAACACAGAAAAGAAAATTAAATGAAAAAGTGATCGCTTTAAGGTTATTTCCGCCCGAGAAACATTCACTAGCGCAAGCGAAACTCATGATGACTGGTTTCTCAGAAACAGTACAGCATTCGGTGGAAAATCTTCAAATCTTCTCGCGGAGTCTTTTTCAGCAACGCGATTGTTTGACAGCGAGAAATGGATCACAAGACACGTGCAGTTTACATCTTATAACGGTGGTGAATTTTTCGCAGCTGAAGTTTCCGTTGGCTGTGCTATCCCTCTTCAACCTGGCGAAATAAAAATTCATGAAAGGCAATTGAGAAATTCATTTGAACACGGTATTTGAATTTTATAGTTTCGGTTTCTTTCCGCTTCAAAAGCGCAAGTGCTGTGCCGAGAGTGAGCGAAACGATCAGGCTTCGTTCGTTGTATTACAACAAAATACTTTTTAAAAAACATTTCAATAACTGCGAAATGGGATTGAGATTGAAGACACTGAACTCACCGACAGCTGAGGAGAAACGTCCCAGTATATCTTTACGTTCTTCTTGCATTGGAGAGTATGGTAGGGGGGCTATCGTAATTGTGATTTTATGTAGATGGGGGTGTCATAATTGCAATTTTGTGTCGCCGGAGAAATTCAACGTAAACCTAGACTGGTCTCCCCCCTGCGGGGGGTAGCCCAGTAATAACGTAGCGTAAAAGATCATGCAACAGATTTCATTGTTTTTATTCAATGAGTAACGCGCCATGTATCACGAACAATAATTGACTGTAAATAAATCCGGCGACAAAGGTACTAACGTCTTATAAATATCATAGTGAATACCGTTAAATTTAATTAAATCTACCCTTTTCAGATCAAAACGGTTCATATAAACTAACTGTATATTCAATTTCGTGTTTCTTTTCCTCTCTTCCTTTTCCGCCCTTTATATTTTATCTTTTTTTTCAAGGTTTTATGCAATCCAAAATTGCCATCATAGACGCCATGGTGATTTTTAGAACATTTATAAACAAGAAGAAAGTGGTATAAAGGGAGTATTAAAAATGTGCAACAAAATTAGTTTTCAAGTTGCATTTCAGTGAATAAACTAAAATGTGTGGGGTTTCGCCACCCACCGCTACACCTAACCTGTACATCCCCTTCCCCTCCTTTCAAGCCACAATTGCAAACACGTATGTGAAACACATGGCCCTTAAGGCAAGGCAGTTCTCTTCAACACAGCACCGCGGTGGATAATGTCATTTGAACCTGTTCTTTATCCTTGCAGATGTAGATACCCCTTCCCTGCCAGTATATGTGTACTCATGTCAGATACGGTCTACTTTTAGCTAACCGCGGTGCTGTGTTGAAAAGAACTGCTGTGCCTTAGGGCCATTTATTTCGGTACGCAGCTCTTTAATACAAGATCTTCTCTGATTTGCTGAGAAAACAATAGGACAAACAACACAACAATGGACCCTAGCCCTGAGAAAAATACAGCTGCGTGATACCCAGGTGCAATGAAATTAGATTTTGTTAAGAGCTGCGTGGTATCTGGTATCTGTTTATTTCACAAGTGAATACGTATACCCAATTTCAGACGAGAAGGCAAAACGTGACCATTTTCAGCCCAAAACTGTCATATTGACCCACAGGTACTGCAAGCTCAAGTGAAATTTAAAGGATTTGTATGGGGAAATTCACTTCGAATTTGAGCGTAAAATTAGGAACGACATTTGAATAAAACTGGCTCACCTGAACTTCTTTGTGTGTTTACTTGTCTTGAGTGGTTTTGGGGTCGATTCGAAG